>CM032455.1:7940859-8170395 GCA_019049505.1 Pachyrhynchus sulphureomaculatus | reverse complement strand
TACCGTATGAACTCCTGAAATATGGTGGCCAGCAACTTGCTAAGAACCTTACAACTTTCTTCAATAAAATACTAGATACAACGGAGGTACCGAATGAGTGGCACACCACACCACAATTGCGATTTTAAGAAGGGACAAAAACGTGTCCAGAAAACTACAGAGGAATGACTCTTCTAAATACAACACGGAAATTGTTCGCAGGCTTATTGAAAGAGAAACTGGAATTACAGGTAAAAAAATAGAGAATAGCAGGAGTTCCGGAAAGATAGCTCTACCACAAACGCAATATTCATTATGACGCAAATTAAAGAAAAAACAATTGAGTACAATACGACAGCGTACGTCTGCTTCATAGACTTAACTAAGGCCTTCGACAAAGTCATACTCAAAGACGTAATACAGACATTGATGTAGAAAAAAACACAGGCAAACGTTGTGAAAGTCATAACGAACTTGAACATGAACAACAAGACGAAAATTAAAACAAGCGAGAGCACTACAGGAAATATACCAACCCCAGAAGGAATTCGACAAGAAGACAGTCTTAGTCTATTTTTATTCAATCTTTTCATGACAAAATAATAGAAGACGTAGAGTCTTCTTTGTTATGCAGACGATGCGGCGCTGATCGTCGGAGGCAACTTTTTAAATTTTATCAAGCCTGTCGAAAGCATCACTACTACCAAACACCCCATCAGGTGCAAACTCGTAGTGGAAGATACGGGGTTATATACAATTAGAATTTGCAAAAAAATCGATTTTTTTATTTCATTTTCATAATATAAATTATATATATATATATATATATATATATATATATATATATATATATATAGAATATATATATATAATATATATATATATATATGTGTATATATATATATATATATATATATATATATATATATATATATATATATATATATATATAATAATAATAATATGCTTTATTTTTGAAAGAAATCAAATTACAATGAACCTAGGTGCACAATTAATTCCGAGAATTTGTGCGTGCACCTATTGAAGAAATTTAAAATTTATAATTTACATACACAGCAACATATGAAACAAATTACAAACAAGTTAGATTACAAATCAATTCAACTATACTAAAGTCAAGAACAAATCTTCCTTTAACTGAAGTAACCATGTAGTGACATGTCTCTTTATTCTTAAAAATGGTTTTATTTTTAAAGGCTCGTGTCATGGCGTTATATATTCTAGGGGCTGTAAAAAGCAAATTTTTTTTTTGTACTGAAGTAAATGTTATCCTAGCTGTACTTATGGAAAGTTTTTCCTTATATCTTGTGTTTATTGAGTATCCAACGATATTCTTCGCGATTGTGTTATTACAAAAACAACCGTATCACGGATTTTATATACAGCCTAGAAACACTTAGAACTTTTGCCTCTTGAAATAGAGTTTCTGTAGGAAACCGTTTATTCTTGAATAAGGCTATTTTAAGAATTTTCTTTTGTATTAGCTCAAGAGTATTTAAGATGGTATCATAGGCAGCCCCCCAAATACACACCCCATAATTAAAAGTGGATTCCACGAGAGCCTTATAGATATTTATGATAGATTTCTGCGATAAGCTTTGCCTTAATATGCTGAACTTATACATTAACTTTCTAATTTTATTACAAACATAATCTATGTGAAAGTCCCACTTCAAATGTCTGTCAAAATAAACACCAAGATACTTCACTTTTTCCACAGAACTTATTTTTAGTTGGCAATCACAGTTACTATAATTCTTACAATCATTATCATGTACTTTGATGGCCTCCACATCAGCCATCCCCGCCCTCGTCATAGAATAGCAAATAAAATGAGACCTCTCGATATTTAATGACAATAAGCTCTTGTCAAACCAAATTTTGGCAGTACTCATAATTTTCTCGGCCTCAACAGTGACTTCCTTCCAGGTATCTCGTGATATGGTAATAGCTGTGTCATCAGCGTAACAGATCACACTGTCTCTAGGTAAGACTGAAGATATTCCATCTATATAAATAGTAAAAAAGTATTGGCCCAAGCACCGTACCCTGTGGCACACCACACCTCACTCGCCAATCTTAACTTGCTGTGAACGGTTTTTCCAAGTAAGACTGAAAAGTTGTTTCGGTAAACCTCTGATTCCTTTTTCCTCTAGACGATCCAGCAAGATATGGTGCGACACAGTGTCAAAAGCCTTTGCCAAGTCTAAAAATATTGTTAGACTTTTTTTCGCGTATTAAAGCTATTGACAATGCGATCTGTCACCCTAATGAGAGCATCCTCAGTACTGAAACCCCGCCTAAAGCCATACTGATTGGCCGCCAAAAGGTTATTCACTGTTAAGAAGCTAACCAGCCTCATTCTAATGCACCCCTCCACAACCTTTGAAACATTATTAATGAGAGCAATGGGCCTGTAGTTCCGAGGCTGGTCCGTAGATCCCGCTTTGTGAAGCGGGATTACAATAGAGTTCTTTAGTGTGTCAGGGAATATTCCCGTTGCAAAAATCTTGTTAATTAAATGCTGCAATGGTTGAGTTAAATAATTATTAAAACTTTTTAAGACATTATTCGAAATTCCGTCACCAATGTTTGACTCACTATTTTTTTAAAGATTGAATGACTGTTTTCCACCTCTTGCTCTGTTATTGGGAGCAGAAAAATACTTTTATTACTTTTATTACAATTAGTGTTAATGTTATCCCCATTATTATTTATGGGTTTTTATTATTTCCGCAGCAAGGGTTTCCCCAACCACACTAAAATACTCATTAAATTCTTCTGATATTTCCCGCTCACCGGAAACCACCGTATCATCCCCGCGAACAACATTCGCTATAGTAGGGGCACTAGCAACCTCATTGGTAGCCTGCTTTATTAGTTTTCCATGTTTCTTTGGCATCTTTAAAATTTTTATCAAAAAGGTTCTTAAAATACATAGCTTTAGCCTTACCCAGTAATTTAGTTAACATTTTTCTATATTCTACGTAATTATTTTTGGCTTCTAAATTATTTGGCTGCATTACGCTGAGTTTTTTGAGTTTATCTCTCCTTCTTACAGATGTTATCAAACCCAGAGTAATCCAAGGTTTTTTTACGTCTGTGTTTACATTTTATATATTTTTACTTCTGTAGAAAGAGAAATATGTTTATTTAAGATATTAATAAATTGATTTCCAGATGTATTAGAATCCATTGCATTCAAGACACACCCTCCCATATCTCGTTTTCCAATAATGCACCAAGACGTATTTCATTAAGTTTTTTATAATATCTTTTGTCGTTCTGTGAGCTACTTTTCAATACAATATTAAGAAGGATAGGAAAGTACTCCGAATGACTGCCTTGTAGTATGAATATATATATATATATATATATATATATATATATATATATATATATATATATATATATATATATATTTAAGTACACGCACAGAAAATTTTAAGTCAATCCGACGATTATTCTGGAAGTTACACGAAATATTTGTAAAGACATCAGAGCGCTTGAAAAGCGGAGGCCGGAGCGGCAGTGCTTACCTAGAACGCTCTCTCCTCCTTAATTTACCTGCCTATTGTAAATGTCCCTTATATTGTATTCAGGTACATAAAGTGAAAGTGTATTAGGGTTCTTTTTATACCTGCGAGGTAAATTTACATTTTTCTCTCCCCAAAAATGGCAAATATAAGAGTGTAGTAGTCAGTCTAAACAGCGAAGTTAAACAGTAAATTTGTGAGCTCGTTTATATTTTCTTGTGTTCTTTTCGTGAAAATGAAGGGTTCCAGAGAACTGAGAAAATCTTCCAGCATACGTAAATCAAGAACAAAAAAGCGAAAACATGTTTTTTAATCCAACAACAGCTGAAACTGATGAAAAGTAGTTTTAGTGCCTCTGCGGAAAAATTCAAAACGCAAGAAGAAATCTTAGTTCCGCGTGATTTGTCTGTTGAGTATCGAATTTTAAAGTTTGTAACAGTGTCTGCAGCAATTTCTGAATACGTAAAGTGTAAAATCTGTGACGGAAATGTTCAGTTTCAAACCGCTTCTGAACGAGGACTGGGTTTTAAACTTGTTTTGCTGTGTAATAAGTGTCCAGTTCGTACCATAAATTCTAGTCCTTTTGTAGGGCACTCTTATGAGATAAATAAACGATTTTTATTTGTCATGAGAGTTGTCGGATTAGGGTTAAAAGGTGCAGCAAAATTTTGTGGATTAATGGATATGCCAGCTTTTATATCACAGGTTACTTACGATTTAATAATCAAAAATATACATTCCTGTGTAAAAAGAGCCACCGAAAAACGTTTTCAACAAGCTTGTACTCAAGAAAAAAATTTGACTTCCGAAAACCAAGGTCAGGAAAATTCTACAGAATTAACTATATCTGGCGATGAAACATGGAAAAAAGCGGGGGCATACTTCCTTGTACGGCGTGACATCATTGATCGGATACTATTCTGGAAAAAATCATTGATATTTTTGTGAAAAGTTCCTACTGTAAACAGTGTGAAACTTGGAGCAAGAAACTCAATACTGAAGAGTATAATGATTGGTATGAAGGTCATCAAGATGATTGCAGTGCAAATCATTCGGGTTCTTCTGGAAAAAATGGAAGTCGATGCAGTAATCAAAATGTTCAAGCGTTCAGCTGAAGTGATGTACAGGAATTACATCGGAGACGGTGACTATAAAACGTACGTGGGGGTTTTAAAAGCTGCACCTTACGGTGATCAAGAAGTTGTGAAGAAATAATGTATTGGACACGTACAGAAGAGAATGGGCACTCGACTTCGAGATTGTGTAAAAAAAAATGTGGAAACAGTTGAAACAGCAGATGGAAAAATAAGACAAAAAAAAACTCTTGGTGGAAAAGGCAAACTTACAGGCAAACTAATCGATAAATTGACAGTGTACTATGGCTTAGCAATTAGAAGACATTGTGATTCTGTTGTAAATATGTACAATGCAATCTGGGCCACATTTTATCATTACTGCTCAACAGACGATAAACCTCAACACGAGAAATGCCCGACCGCGCCGGAGTCATGGTGCTGTTGGCAGCGAGCAGTAGCTGCGAATGAGTTATCAACTTTTAAGCATGATTATCAACCATTACCACAGGATGTTGCCGAGGCTGTGTATCCAATTTATACAGATCTCAGCAATGAAAAATTATTAGACAGATGTGTGGGTGGTTTCACCCAAACAACAATGAGAGCTATAACCAACTTATATGGAAAATATCTCCAAAAATCGTTCCGTCTGATTCTAAAACTGTGGAAATGGCTACATACATTGCTGCCGGCGTGTTCAATGAAGGTATAACATCCCTGTTGTATTACATGAATGCAATGGAGATTTCACTTGGGCCCAATGCGCTTTCTTATGCAGAAAAAGATGCACAGCGCGTGACGATCTCCGAACAAAGAGCGCATGAGAGCACACGAGAGGGAAGAATGGCCCGCAGATAACACCAACTGGAATTACTAGAAGCTGCCGAAGGACCGGAGGGTTTATTATACGGCCCTGGAATAGATGACTCGATGTAAGTTGAAAAAAAAACTTTTTTACTCTATGTAAACTGCTTTTCAAACTTTAAACGCATTTTTCTCAAAACCATGTTTTTATAGACGGTGACCAAGATTTCTTGGAAACTGCTGAACCGATCAGTCTCAAATTTTAACACAAGCTTCTTAAGTATATTTTTTAGTAATTAATCGAAGGTTTTTTCTCACCGATAAATATATATTTTTTTTATAAACAATTTAAGGCCAAAATTTTGGCCAGAAATCATTTTTTTTCTTGAGAAGACGCTATTTTCGCAAAAAATTTTATTTTGCTTATTCCTTCGATTAATAACTAGATTATACTTTACTTTAACGATATCCGTTTGGTTTTTTCATTTTAGATGATCCAGTCCAGAGATATCGTGGTCACCGCAAGACGCCTTTTTTTGAGAGGAGCTCCTGGAGATCAGCTATAGCAGCCTTAAAATTATTATTTTTTTACAATTAAAAAATGTTGAAATACAGTTAAAAGTTACCAGAATATGTGTAAACATTTTTACATTAATAAATTTAAAATTCTTGAAAAAAATCCCTTTTTTTAGTCCTCCTGACTGTATATAACCCTATAAACCCATAGAACAGTTAACCCAGTTCAAATACCTTGGTGTGAACATATCAAGCTATCACGACATAGACAAAGACTTTAGAGGATTAATAAAAAAAGCAGAAGTTATGTCAGACTGCTTAAGAGATGTATGGACCAATGCGAGCATATAGCAAGGTTAAAATATACGAGACTTGCATCAAACTTATAATGATCTACGGTATAGAAGATACCAATAAAATAAAAAGTATGCTACGTACCGACTAACATGAAAACCCTAAGAACAATAGTTGGTTAACTGACTCGACCGTTACTCGATGGAAATTCATTTTCAATGAGAATAAAATACTAAATTTTTAGTAAAATTTCGACTTTTATTGATTTTTTTTACTTGACACGTGTTTGGCTTTATCAAAAGTATGGGTATAGAATGAAATAAATATTTTTCAATGATATTATAACCTAACAATAAAAAGACTGACAATAAGCATGACTTCTCTATATACCACAAACCGACACATACACAGACACTACAGTTTATTAGATCCATATAAATAAAAATTAGCGGCATACAATTTCTTTATACATAGACAAATAACAATTTTAAAAATGAACTTAATCTTATTAAACAAATAGCCAAAAACAACGCATTTAATGTAAAAACTATAGATATAATTTTATGCAAAAAACAGTTACAACAAACAATTAACCTAATATACCCAAACACAAAAACTATTAATAACAATTAGGCAACATTAACCTACAGTCCCTGGCCAAATTATTAGACGCACTATATTTTTTTTAGTAATTTTATGTTTCTTAAGAGTTTTTTATGCAATAATGGTATATTTAAACTACAATATTATTGATTTTTATTTAAAAGAATTGTTGTAGACTACATATTTGTATTTATTTTTAACATATGGCAACACTGTGTTGACAAAATGATACATGAACGTAAACAAGTACAAACCTGTATCAGTCGCGATCGGAATCGAGTCAGGTACGGACGTGTTTCTGTGGCTTTATGGACTGTGATTGTTTGTTTAACAGTTTTATACTACTCAGTTATTAGTTTATTTTGTATGCAGTGTTTTAAAAAAGTAATTGGACTATTTTCATTATGGGTAGAAAAGGCGATCTTTCACCACGTAAAAAAGCTGAAGTGAAGGCCCTTGTGATTGCGAAAACATTTACAAACCGAGAAATATCACGAAGATTGGAGGTTTCTGAAGCTAGTGTACGACGCATAAAAAAGAAAATTGAGTCAGGGAAGGAATTAAGCCCGAAAAGAAAGAAAAGATGCGGTAGAAAACCAATTTTCACTCCACGGTCAGAGAGATGTTTGAAGAAAATTTGTGTAGAAAACAGATTTGCTACCACAAAGGTAATAAAATCACAACTCCAGGATGCTAGCGTAAATGCTTCTGAGCGCACTGTTCGCAGAAAATTGAAAGAATTAGATTTTAAGGCCTGTCGCCCCGCCAGGAAGCCCAAGTTAACAGCTGCAATGAAGGCAAAGCGCCTGAAGTGGGCCAAACAATGGCAAGACAAAGATGTGGACTTCCGGAGATCGGTAAGATACAGCAATTTAATCAATAATTGATACATTATTATCATTTTCAGTTAAATAAAGCAAATAAACATGGAAGTTTATATATTTTTCCTATTTTTGACAGGTCTGCTTTAGTGACGAAAGCACATTCGAAATTTTGCGGAATAAAGCTCAGTATGTGCGTCGTCGTCATGGAGAAAAGTTTCATCCGGATTGTGTCGTCCCGACGGTTAAACATCCCACCAAAGTGATGATTTGGTCAGTCATCAGCGGCAAGGGCACTGGACGTCTGTACGTCGTCAAAGGAATAATGAGGCAAGATCAGTACAAAGAAGTATTACAAAATCGGTTGATTCCGCAGCTCAGAGAATGGTTTCCAAATGGGGAACCATTCACTTTCATGCAAGATGGAGCTCCCTGCCACACTGCTCGGTCTGTTAAAGCTTTTTTGGCAGAAAAAAATATCCCTCTGTTGGATTGCCCGGGTAATAGCCCCCCATTGAAAATGTGTGGGAGCTGATGAAAAGAGAAGTGGCTAAAGATGTGATTACCAACAAAACCCAGCTCCTAGAAAAGATTATTCATGTGTGGAATCATCATCCTCAAACGCAGGAGACAGTACAATCTTGCATTGATAGTATGCCGCGCAGAATTAAAGCTTTGATAGCGGCTAAAGGTGGCTCAACTAAATATTGACTTTTACTAACATTAATTTCACTTTTCTTTAAAACTTAATAAACTTATGCTTTTCTAAATTAATGCTGTTTTATTTATGTCAAATAAATAGGTAATTGATTGGATAAAATAAAAATAAAAAACAAATCAATTTAAAATAATAAAACGGTACAATATCACTCGGTAATTAATATTTTACATGAAATCTTGCAGTGCGTCTAATAATTTGGCCAGGGACTGTAGATATCCCCAAAAATTGAAAAAATCGTTAAATACCTAAGAAAACAGAACGTGACAATTACATACAGTACAAATAACAACTTAAACAAACACATCACGAACAATACATACAAAACCTTGAAAAACCATAAATCTGGTGTTTATAGCCTATCCCAAAATATAAGATCCTGATTTTTGCCGTTTTAAGTGGGCAATATAAAAATTCTGACCTTTTGTTTATGATAGGTTGCAAAGATGGACTTAAGAATTTTATTCATTAATGCAAATAAATAAAATTATAAGTGTTTTTGGAGATGTTTATTTATAGATGCATGTAAAAACAAATGGATAAGAAGTACAAATATACAGTTTGAATGAATGGGGTTTACAAGAGGGGACATATTGTATAAATAAAATATATTTTAACTTAAGCCTAATTTGGTTTCACTATCACTGTCATCAGCTGAGGTAATTATCAGTGGTTTTATATTATTTACATAAATATATGAATCTTCAACTTTAACCACGTGCTGAATGGAATTCTTCCAGCTTTCACATATTTCTGTATTTCCGATTTGGTGTTAGCTGCATTAGGAACCTTATTTAGTAGGCGACTATGGTAACTTGCATTGTCAATAACTATAACACTGTTCGGGAACATTTGGCAAAAGGGAATTTTGAAACCAATTTTCAAAAAGTAGACAATTTGAAACCCAGCCCTTTTCAGATCCAGCATGCAAAATGGTTATTCATTTACTTTTATTTGAAGGCGCCTTAGTCTGACATTTTGTACTGCTGTCAACCCACCCTTTTTGCACAGTGTCATGGGTATCGAACCATGTTTCGTCAAGGTAAATTATTAGCCAATTCTCTGAACAATACTTTTTAATTTCTTGTAAATAAGCATGTCGTAAGATTCGTAATCTTTGTGACTCCATCACTACTTGCCTTTTGTTGATTTTTCGGAACGTGAATCCCATTCTTAAGAGAATTCTATGAAGGGTTGATCGGCCACAATATATATTGGTCCCGTCCTGCACCAATCCTAATTTTATTTTATCTAGTGTCGGCACCAACTGCTCTTTATACACAGAATATATTTTTCTCCTGATGACATCTTTTTCACAATCATCTTACATGATGCATTTGAAAATCTTTCCGTTTTTTCCTGTAATGGTTTTCCTACAATACCCTCAATAGTAGAAATTGGGGTTTTTGTTAATTCACTGGTTTCTTGCAAAGCACTTTGTTTATTCAAATTTCTTTTCAAGATTATCTGGGAAATCATCGATGTGGAAGTCCAGGAAATGTAATTTTAGATTCATTAAGCAACCTAATGTTTGAAAATTTTTTACCATTTTCTCGACTATTTCTTTGTACTTAGGACTTTTATTATTTCCCAAAAAGTTTGTTGCGACTTCTTTAAAACTAAGCCAAGCAGCTTTTTCAACTTTATTCATTTTAGTAACAAATAATGAATCTTGAAACAATTTTCTTATTTGTGGCCCGTCAAATACGCCTGCCTTAATTTTAGCTTCAGAAAATTTCGGAAATTTTTTATGCAAATATTTGAAACATGGGCCGTTTGTATCTAATGCTCTCGTGAATTGCTTCATAAGTCCAAGCTTAATGTGAAGCGGGGGAATAAGAACTTTTCCTGGATCTACCAATGGTGGAAACAATACATTATTTTCACCAGGAGTGAACGATTCTCTTGTTGGCCAAATTTTTTTCTTATAATGACGTTCCCTGTCTCTGCTATTCCACAGACATTTATAACAGGGATAAAGTGTAAACCCTGACTGTTGGCCAAGCAATATTGTTACAATTTTCAGATCTCCACAAATTTTCCAGTTATGATCAGCATATTTTATTTTTATCAAAAGCTGCTTCATTTTTTCATATTGCTCTTCCATAACTGTGGAATGAGCAATCGGAATGGGAGCGTAAACGTTGGTATTATGCAGCAAAACTGCCTTAATGCTCCGTTTAGAAGAATCAATGAACAGTCTCCATTCTTCAGGATCGTATGAGCTATTTTGAAATTCATCCATTAGACCTTTTACATCGGTACAATATGAAAGTGACAATTCCTCGTCCATTGTGAAATATTTTCGAAATTCTTCATCTCTGTTTCTATAATAAGAAATCGTAGCTTCTGGCTTAAGTAAATGTCTTTTCTTTAAAAAGGAAGCAAGATGCTCTGAACCATCTTTGGATAAGCCTAAATCTCTGACTAGATCACTAAGTTCTGACTGTGATACGAGTATTGGTTCTGGTTTACGGTTGTATGGTAGAAATTCTTTATCTGTGACACTAGTATATGATAGGTTGTCACTAGAACATTCATTAGTAACAGTGTTTGAATCTTTTTCGACAGTCTCAATGTTTTCGACATGAACTGATAAGGTGAAATCATTTGTTTCCATAACATCAGCATCAAGTGGTTCAGGAGGCGGAATTAGTTTAGTTGGTCTTGTTACTGTCGAAACATCGTTATAAGTAATAGTGCTTTTATTTTTTCGGTTATGCCTAGATACAACATTCATACAAAAGTAGCAATCATTTTCACTGTATGGTCTATTCCATATTGCTGGTCTGGAATATTTAATCGCCTTCTTATTGATGTACAACATTATTTTGCGAGAACTGCAAATGATGTGGGGAAGCCAATCTGTATCCTGGTGCTGTATTTCAATGTTAAAACAATCCTTATATAAGGTTTTAATCTTATCCGTTATCGGTGACCCTATTTTACTCAATACGTGTTGACAGCAAATATAACAAAATGAATCACTGTTTTTATCGCACTTATGAAAAGTCCTTGTACCGTGAGCCCGTTTTCTTGTAGCATTATACTCTACATGAGCCAAATCACCCACACATGAAGAGCTACGGTCGCTGGATGACGACGGCTGCGGGCCCGCTTTCCCACCCTGACCAACCGCCGAGACTGGGTTTCCGAGTCCCTGCATCGTAATTCTCTTTCTTCTACCTGCCATGACGGCATCTAAGCCGTTATCTAGGGACTCTGCCGGCTAGTGGAGTAACACCGTTGCCCACCGTCACCACGTGGAGGTGCCCTGGATGCAGGTAGAAGAATAAAAATCGACCGATGAATTTTCTCGGCGTTCAAAATGGCGCGAAAACATCTGCCATCTTGAATTTTGCAAATCCAACCTCAGATTCGTGATCAGCGACCCAAAAAATCCCCGTGTACCAAATTTGGTAAGGATCGGTTGAATTTTAATTTGAATTCGTTTTTGCATTCGAGAAGCTATCTGATTTATTGAGGTTAGAAAGAAAACAGAACTGTATGGCTCAATCCAACCCATGAATATTAGCTTAGCGTGTCCGAATACATATTAATACATCTTTGGATTCATGAAAAAGCTTGAATCAATTTTTTAGGAGTATATTTTTTCTTAATTTTTACCTATTTTTTGAGGTTAGAAAAAAATTGAGATGTGATGGCGATATTCTGACGTCAGATTCGTGATCAGCGGGCAAAAATACTACGGATCTGATATATCGCATCAAAAGTATACCCCACTTTTTTTTTTGTGGGGCTGTGTTATTAAGTGGAGTTGTTATCCTTTAGTTACAACTTACCTGTAAATATTTACTTATAAAACCACTGAAAAATGTTTATTTCATTCTATATCCATACTTACAAGCTAATGTTTTAACGAAACACGTATCAAGTATAAAAAACCAATAAAAGTGGAAATTTTATTAAAAATTTAGTGTTTTATTCTCAACAATAGTTAGTAAAACAAAGAGGGATAGGATACGAAATACCGACATAAAGGAACAATATGACATGCAGGGCATGGTGAGATGGGGAAAACAAAGAAGACGGTGCCATAACCACGTAAAAAGAATGGAGGAGCACAGACTACCAAGGATCGGTTTGGAGAGAAAGCCGGCAGACAAAACTCCACCGGGGAGATCACCAAAAAGATGGAGAGACAGTTGGCAATCTACATCTTAAGAAATCCCACAAAAATTTAAGAAGAAAAAGACGAAAAATTTATACACAATAAATAAACTTACCTTTTATAATCGATAAAGGCCTGGACGCAGGTGGAATCGGTATTGTCTTTGTGACAGGAGCTTCGTTTCTGTGACTAGAGTTTTTGACAGCAACAGAATTATCCTCGGGCGCCCATATAGGTGTTACTGATATCCCCTTTTTGGTTCTAAGTCGGTCAATGACTCCATTTAAATTTTCACTTTTAAATGAATGGTCCTTAAATACAAATAGTTTATTAAAAGAACGAAAATTAGTATAGAAATATTTTGTTAAGGTCTTTTAAAACTTTGAAATACCAGGAGGTTAGCAAAATCATTTAATATATTGAGTAAACATTCCCTACTCTTTTTTTTTTCGCAATTCGAACATATTTAAAATCTTATTTCTGGACAATGTTGCCATGTTTATATAGAGTGACCTGTGAAGAGGTCACAACATATGGGAAACTTTGTATTATTACACTTTCCAAGTTTCTTTTTTAGGTAATCGGTTCTGAACGTCCGATAACCTAAAAATAGATTTTGACATCAGTCACGTGACCGGTATTGACAGAATCTCGAAAAAAACTCAAAGAACAAAAAGTGTTTAGAATGTGATTTCAACCCTATTTACGGTAGCATCTATACAAAAAAACTGTAAAAACGCCATTTTTTAGGAAACATATTTTTTAATCTAGCTAAAAACTAACCGGTTTAATGAAGATTATGTTTTTTTTTGCTTTTGTTTTCTTGACAACTGGAAGAATTCAAAACAAAAAATAAGTTTACACTTGAACGCCCGATGTTGTAATGATTTGTATCTAATTGCTTTTTGATGTTTTACACAAAAAATAATCGTCGTTCCTATTGAAGAAAAATTAAAAGCCATCAGAAGAATTGAAGCAGGAGAGACAATTAAAGTTGTTGCACGAGATTATGGAGTAGGTGAGGTAACAGTTGGAGATTGGAAAAGAAACCGCACAAAAATAAGAGTGGTGTATAAATCAAGCCTCCTCGTCCTCAGAAAGAAAATTAATGAAAATCGGCGACTATGAAAAAGTTAACGAAGCTTTATTCATGTGGTTTAACCAACAGAGATCAAAAGGTGTGCCTCTGTCAGGTCCAATTTTACAATGAAAAGCAATAATGATTAGTAGGCAATTCCCAGAGATAGATCAGTTTACCGCCAGTTCTGGATGGCTTGACCGCTGGAAAAAACGGTACGGTGTACGACAACTGACTGTATGTGGTGAAAAACTTTCTGCTGATGTCTCATAAATTGAGTAGTTTAAGCAGAACTTTAAAAAGCAAATCAAAGATTGTGGATACACATGTGATCAAATTTACAACTGTGACGAAACTGGTCTGAATTACAAAATGCTTCCATCAAAAATATTGGCATCTCGACAGAGAAAATCAGCTCCTGGGCACAAACGAAGTAAGGAAAGATTAACTACAATGGTATGTTCCAATGCATCTGACAAGCACAAAATCCCACTGATGGTGATTGGCAAGTCTGCACGTCCAAGAACTTTAAAAGACATCTCACCCAAAGACCTACCAGCCTATTACAAAAGTCAGAAGAGCGCATGGATGGATGCGACCTTATTTACTAACTGGTTTGAAGAAGAGTTCGTGCCATCTGTGACTAAATTTTTGAACAGAAACCGTCGTCCTATTAAAGCAATTTTGTTAATGGATAATGCCCCCTCTCATCCTGGAGACGGACTTCATGTGGGCGAAATTGTAGAATTTTTTCCTCCAAATCTAACCAGCATAATGCAACCAATGGATCAAGGCATCCTCGAAAACATTAAAAAAAATTATAGGCGTTTATATCTTGAACACCTGTTAGAATACACAGAAAAGGAGGATATTATCAATGGGATGAGAAAGGTTACACTGAAAAATGTTATTTACTGGGTAAGTCAAGTTTGGGATTCTGTGCGTACTAACACTATTCAAAAATCTTGGTCAAAAGTTATTGATTTTGAGGACTATAATGACAGGTGTGAAATGTGCTACCGGCCATATGTCCGTAGGAGACCAGGCGGTATATGGAAAAAAGGCGACTGGAATATCTAAAGATCCATACTTTAAACTGAGAGGGGCGAAACATCGAATGGCCACATGGAATGTGACAGGGTTGCTGGAACCGGGAAAACTGGCCGTGGTGGAAAGAGAAATGGAAGAACACAATATAGATATCTTGGGACTGAGTGAAACACACTGGAAAGGTGAAGATGGAGGTCATTTCACCACGTCACATGGTAACACAGTATACTTTGCTGGGCAGAAAGAACAAAATTATAGTGGTGTTGCTTTTATTGTACCTTCGAGACTTGATAACTTAGTTTTGTCTTACTCAGGTGCTACAGAAAGAATAATCACCATAAAACTTGACACTAAACCGGTTAGACTCAATATAATTCAAGTGCATGCCCCTACAGCAGCAGCGATGATAATGTGATAGGTGAATTTTATCTTAAACTGCAAGAAACAATGCGAAAAATCCCATCAAGAGAAATTACCTTGCTTGTAGGAGATCTAAATGCGAAAATTGGGGAAACAAGAATGATGACCATCTAAGACATATTATTGGGCTGTATGGAATGGGGAAGAGAAATGTTAGAGGTGAGAAATTGATCGACTTTTGTATACAAAATAAACTGGCTATCACCAATACCCTGTTCAAACATCATATCCGCCGTCTTTATACTTGGAAATCTCCAGGAGATCGATACAGAAATCAAATAGATTATATAATGATAAGCCAAAGGTGGAAATCATCTATACTGGACACGAGAACTTATCCAGGAGCAGACTGTAATTCTAACCATCAACTTCTAGTTACAGTTCTTCGTATTAAACTCAAAGCTTCCTCAAAAAAATATAAAGGTGCAACGAATGAAGATATATCCTCCAGAAAAACAACAATTTACGGAACTAGTAAATAAAAATATCCGAAACAACCAATATAATGAAGATCCTGGAAATAATGAAGAGATGTGGAACAAAGTGAAAACATCGATAAAAGATGCCCACGAAGAAATAACATCCCGAAGAGTAAGAAAATGTATTAAAAAATCTTGGATGTCTGCAGAAACATGGCAACTTATAGAGCATAGGAAAAACGTAAAGAAAACTGGACTAAACGATGATCAGCAGATAAAAGAGTACCAAGATTTAAACCGACTTATACAGAAGAACTGCAGACAAGATAAGAATACATATCTCAATAACCAATGTAAAGAAGTACAAGCATATGCAGAAAAAAATCAAGTTAAAGATCTCTTTAAAAAAATTAAAGAGATAGATAAGGATTTCAAACCTAAAACTTGGGCAATCGAGGATAAAAATGGAACACTGCTTACAGAGAAAGAAAGAATAATAGACAGATGGAAAGAATATTGTGAAGATCTTTATTATGATGCACAAGAACAAAACATACACCAACAGATCAATACCACGCAGCAAGAACCTGAAATAATGAGGAGTGAACTAGAGGATGCTGTTAAGAAACTGAAAAGCAATAAGGCACCTGGCTACGATGACATCACGGGAGATATTCTTAAGGAACTAGATCATGACACAGTGGGGATGATCTATAAAATATGTAATAATATCTGGAAAACTGGAATATGGCCGAAAGATTGGACGACCTCTATAATAATACCACTACATAAGAAAGGCTCTACCCGTAAATGTAGTAATTATCGTACATTATCTCTATTATCACATCCAAGTAAGGTAATGTTACATATCATAAATAATCGTTTAAGATATTATGTTGACCAACAAATCTCTAGAGAACAAGCGGGATTCGTTAAAGGACGAGGCACAAGAAATCAGATTGTTAACATAAGACAATTGATAGAGAAATGTAGAGAGTATAATGTGTCTATGGCAATGTGCTTCATAGACTATAATAAGGCTTTTGATTTTGTCAACTGGAAAAAGCTTTGGGAGGTACTAGAGCAAATGGGTGTTCCTTATCATCTGATTAAACTGATTAAAAACCTCTACTTGGACAGCACTGCAGTGGTGAGAATAGACAATACAATATCCGATCAGTTTCATCCTCGCCGAGGTGTAAGACAGGGCTGTGTTCTGTCTCCTACATTATTTAATGTTTATGGTGAATTTATAATGAGAAATGCGTTGAATGAATGGGATGGTGGAATCCTAATAGGAGGTGAGCGAATAAACAACTTGCGTTACGCTGATGATACCACCATATTTGCAGCGACTGAGGAAGAGATGGCTACACTTTTAAATCGGATAGAGCAAGAAAGTGAGAAACTAGGTCTGACCATAAATAGGGACAAAACGAAGCTGATGATAGTCGATAAGTCTGACCAAATAGTAAGATCCGACTTACTCAATGGCATTGAGAGAGTAACAACCTTTGTATATCTGGGATCATCCGTAAGTAGTATGGGAGGATGCGAGAATGAAATAAAAAGAAGAATATCCCTAGCAAGAAATGCTATGACGAGACTTACTAAGATATGGAAAAGTCCGTACATAACTAAAGGAACGAAATTAAATCTCGTACAGACCTTAGTATTTCCAATATTTTCATATGGTGTAGAATCCTGGACACTTAGAGTAAAGGAACGTAAATCTATTGATTCCTTTGAAATGTGGTGCTATAGGAGGATGTTAAGAATATCCTGGACCGCCAGAAGAACTAATCAATCTATACTGAATGAACTAAATGTAACTGTAAGGTTATCATCACTATGCATGAAAAGAATTCTTCAGTATTTTGGACATGTAGCTAGAAGGCCAGGCAATAATGTAGACCGGCTAATAATAATGGGAGAGGTCCAGGGTAAAAGAAGTAGAGGCCGTTCGCCAACAAGATGGTCAGATCAAATAAAACAAGTTATGGATTAACCACTCCATGTATCGTTGCACTTGGCAGAAGATCGAGAGAAATGGAGAGAAATAGTGAACGGAACAGTGAAGTCATTCCAGAGAGATCACGACCCTCAAGACTGAGGAAACGAATAGAGAGAGAGAGAGAGAGAGAATGACAGTGAAGATGATACTCCATTAAATGAATTATCTTTGAAATTGAGAAGCCATGAAGAAAAGTCCTGTTCAAATTTTGACAGCGAGATAGAAGAAAAAGAAAAAAGTTTATTTGAATAAATGCAAAAATTAAAAGGTAGCGAAAATGTGACAAGAGAAGATGTTGTTGAATGGATTACAGCTGATGATTTAGAAGAAGAAATGAGTATTGAAGAAATAACGAATGCTTTTCAGGAAACCGAAAAATCAGATGACGATGACGAAGCGGCGGTGGATGAACAGTCTCCCACTAAGATCTCTCATCAAGGTCTTGCTTCTTTGGAAAAAGCTTTGAGGTATATCGAACAACAACCAGAGGTAACCCCAGCGGATTTGCTTCTTCTTAATAGATGGAGAAACATTGCAGCGAGAAAAAGAAGATGCAATATGAAACAGAAGCGCATAGATACCTATTTCACTGTTTTATAATGTATGTACCTATTTATATGTTAAAAACGTTAATACATCGGTTTAAAAATATTGGTGTTTATTTTTTGAATGAATAAAAAACAAATCCGGATTATCCGAGTTTTCAGTTATCCGAGGAAGGGTGCCCCCCCACGTTACCCCGGATAACCGGGGTTCTCCTGTATTTTTGAATTTCTATAACGCCCGGTATATTCTTGTTCTGAATTATATAACTCCATATATATAATACATAATAATAAGAACCAAAAGCGATAGATTAGGGGCTGTAAGAAACGCCAAAATAATAAAAAAAAACAAAACCATTTTTACCTGTCTTTGTAATTGGGCATCTACGGCAGGAATTATTCTCGGCGTCGATGACACAACCATAGTTTTAGATAAATTTGGCGAACCTAGACTCCTTTGTACAGAAGTACTATATTCCAAATTTTTGGTTACTGCATTAGTATTAGGCCTACAGTTTTCAGTATGATTTGGAGTCGTTCTTAATGGAGAACCATTTTTTAAAGCTATGTCACTATGAATAATTGGCTTTTTGACGGTATTTGCTAAATTTTTTTTAACACTGCTATTACTGATATTATTATCATTCTTGGGTACAATTTCTGCTTTCTTTTTTCTTTGCTTTTTGGGAATAGTGTTGGTAACTTCTATACTGCTTTGTAAGTTGTTATTTTTGTGATCTTTGTCGCTTGAATGCGCATTGTGCATCATTATTTTTTTGGTAGTATTTGACAAGTTTTCTGAAACAATTTTATGCGTATTTTCTCTATTATTTTTCAATTCGGTTGATATTTTCTTTTTTCTTTCGTTTTTATGTATAGTCCTTGTAGCACCTGTACCGCTTTCTGTTTCATTATTTTTGTGACCTCTTCCACTCGGATGTGTGTTCTGAATCGCCATTTTTTTAGGCGTATTTGACAAGTTTTCTTGTAAAATATTATGCGTATTTTGCCCATCATTTCTCGACTCTGTTGATGCTTTCCTTTTCCTCTTGCTGTTAGGCGTATCATTGGTACCAATTTTTATACCTCCTGAGGTACATGTTTCCTGTCCAGCTTTATTTAGATATGTAGTTTTACTTGTCTTGATTATCGACTTCATCTTTTCATTTTTTCCTATTGCGTCATTATTATTGATAACGCTGGTGAAATTTAATCTTTTGATAACGCCATTGCTTTTAGTATCGATACCTGTTGCAGTATGACTGAAAAAATGTATTATGTTAATAAATACTGGCAGGTACAAAATCTCCATTTATATACCAGGTGTACAAGTATGAAATGCGGATTTTTTTTCTAAATAAACATGTTAAATTCGGAAGAATGATGAAAAAGTGCTTTATTCAAAGTATGCTCCATCGCTTGTTATAAATGTTGCCCATCTTTCGGGCCATTTGTGAATACCACGCCAGTAAAAATCTTCTCCTGTTGCTGCGAACCATTCATCGAGCCATTTTTTCACATCTTTGTACGAACCAAAGCGCTGCTCAGCAAGTGCGTGACCCATCGATGCAAATAAGTGGTAATCAGAAGGAGCCAAGTCTGGTGAATAAGCCGCACGGGGTAGAACTTCCCAGCTGAGTGCTTCCAACGTGTCGTGAACTGGTTTTGCCGTATGTGATGGAGTACTGTCATGAAGAAAAATGACTCTGTGTTGCCTCTTTCGGTATTCTGGCCTTTTTTTAAGCAGCGAACGGTTCAAATCGGTCAATTGTTGTCGGTAACGTTTAGTATTAACCGTTTCCCCAGGTTTTAACAGCTCATAATAGATCACGCCCCTCTGGTCCCACCAAACACAGAGCGATTCGGTCTTGCAGTCGATGTGGATGGTGCGCCTGGGTCTACCCATGATTTTTTGCGCTTGGGATTCTCAAAATAAATCCACTTTTCATTTCCAGTAACTATACGATGCAAAAACGACTTCCTTTTGTGCGCTTTTCCATTTGCCTGTCGTTCAACTCATGTGGTACCCATCTACCGGTCTTCTGAATCTTTCCCATCTCTCGTAGCCGATTGGAAACAGTTTGTTGACTAACGCCCAATTGCTCGGCGAGTTTTGTGTTTGCGAATCATCTTCGTCCAACAATGCTTGCAATTTCACATCGTCGTATTTTTTAGCGATTTTTCACGTTCCTTGTCTGCAACATCGAAGTCACCACTTTTAAAACGCCGAAACCTTCGTTCACACGTACCTTGCGATGGAGCATGTTCACCATAAGCTTCTCGAAGTAATCGGTATAATTCAACAGCAGTTTTTTTCTTCAAATGAAAACAAAAAATTAATGCTGTCCGCGAATGCTCTTTGTTCGATATAAATTTCGACATATTGAACACAACAACACAACACTATGCACACACTTTTCCAATTTATCACTTGTTGATGACACAACAAAATGGCGCAGTGTCAAATCTTTATAGCACAAACCGCATTGGTGCACCATCTGTTGTTTGAAATCCGTATTTTATACTTGTACACCTGGTACACCTACACTCTCTGCCCAAAGACCTTTTAATAGAAAATAAAACACAGATCGATACCGATCTTTGGGATACTCGATACTCTTGAGGGTCGTAATCGCTAGCGCTTGAACAATTTATATGGTGCCATATCGTTTTTCTTACGTTAACAAATGAAGTCAAGGGAAAAGAAGGAAGTCAAAGAGTGCTAAATCAGATCAATCCGTCGAGTGATTCTAAACATAAACTCATTTATTTTTCAAAAACTGCCACACAATAGCAAAGTAAGCCATATCATGATCAGTCACGGTGATTTTAAGGAAGTTTGAGCAGTCATTACGTTTTTTTTTTTTTTAGAAAACCTCAATTCATCTTTAGTCAGTTTGACCGATTATTTCGGATTCGACTTTAATAAAATCACGAACTTTCAAAGTTCACTTCTATCGGTCCAACTTTTCATTCTCTTCAAACACCTTACGACCAGTTATCAAATTTAATAAAAAAATCAACTGCATGTCTCATAAAAGGATTGACATGGTATTAGTAAAGATGCAGCTGTTTTTAAAGCTCTCGTGGAACATATGCACACCCTACGAAAAATATGTCGTTTTTTTAATTAGCATTTTAGTTTTTGGCGTAATTATTTACTTAATCGCCCCACCCCCGCAGAGGGTGGGGATTTTTAGGAGTTGTAGAGGGGGTACGCTCGAACATATTCCCGTTGGCATTAGCCATCGGTCACCCTTCATAAAAAAGTTATTAAGGGTCGAAATTTTATAAAAACAGCTGTTTTGAAACGCGGCAAAATCAAATATTTTTCCTTTAAGGTAGTTCACTCATAAATCCACTTTTCTTAAGAATTTGATGAAATTGAAATATGATGTTAATCTAAATGTTTTTCATTTAATTAAAAAAAAAAAATGACCGATTGTGAAGCGAGTGCACATAATTAACATACAATAAGTTAATGAAGTATAGAAAAGGCATAGGTTCATGTATATCTTAAGAACCAGTCCTATGAATTTTTTTTAAAAAAAAACTAATATTTAGTAAAAAAAAAAAATTAGAAAAATTTTGAAATAAAAATATTTTTTTTTAACGATTTGTTGAAAAGAGGGAAATAATTAAAGTTAATATATTTTTTTAAAGAATAACCGCGTAGTGAGGGACAGATATCACAATTTGACAACGTTGTATGTCGTCATACTTTATGCGCCAACATTCAAACAGCATTTAAAGTGATTAACTTTTAAACAGAAATTCATTTGTAGGTTAAATAATTTATTAAATAAACACACACAATATATTTATCAGATTTATCTCAAGCCACTGATTTATTAAATAGCTCATTAATTTTCTTCAAAGATTAAGATCGGATGAATCCTTTAACAACATTATCTTAGAACTAAGTTGGGAATGTGGAATCTTTGGCACAATGATACTACTCAGTATATATCACCACTACACCAAACACTTTATTTTTCCACTCGACGCGCGTTTCGTTAACCATGTTAGCTTCATCTCACGATTTAAAGAACATTTAGCACACTTAAAATACAGTAGAACAGAAAAGTCTAGCATTGCCGAATATGCCCTTGAAGCTGATCATACTGTAACATTAGATAATCTAAGATTAATAAAAAATGTATCTGATAGGAGATTGTTAAACGCATACGAAAGTATGGAACTTATAAAATGTAAAAGTAGTTTAAATAAAGACAGAGGGCCTATTCCATATAGTCCCCTATACTGGTTACTTGACCGGAACTGATGGCCTTGCTTATGCCATTAGTTCCGCCTGAGTAATTCAAGGATTAATCTAAATATAAATAGGGCAGATTTGTAGTTTAGCTTTAATCAATCATCGCTCCTGATGAAGCTAACATGGTTAGCGAAACGCGCGTCGAGTGCAAAAATAAAGTGTTTGGTGTAGTGGTGATATATACTGAGTAGTAACATTATCTTAAAAGCTGAAAATTTAGCCAGCGAAATCGGCGTAGAAAAAAACTTTGAACTGACTACATCACGTCATCGTGTTGGTATTACAAAACGAAATTTTTCATAAGTTTAAACAAACCGATACAAGATCCAAAACGAAAACATGTATGTATGAATTACTGGCACATTGTAAAGATCTCGAAAACGTCTCGATAGATGGTGATTCGTTCAATCTTAACGCTTTAGATCTGTCCGACGAAATAGGCCTTGTTTCTTTATTTTTAACTAAGAAAGAAGGTCCAGTTGACGTTCTTAAATTCATTACTTCCCTTAAAATTAGGCTAAATTTGAGCATTGCTCTAAAAATTTTGTTAACGCTGCCCGTAACTGTGGCTACCGGCGAAAGAACTTTTTCTAAATTAAAAATAATAAAAAATTATTTAAGAACTATAACTACAAAAAATCGTCTTAATGCAGCGCTTCTCAACCTTTCAGTATTTGCGACTCAATTTTCAAACATAATTTTCATCGCGCCTCCCCACCTCTCATACAATAACAACGCATGCAATAATAATGTATTTTCAGTATTTTGATGCTAAAGCTACACTATGACCTTAATTACAAACCTTATAAACTACCAAGAATAAGTAAATTTATTCATATTTGGCAACACATATCTGCTGCGTTGACAAAACTAGAATCGATGCCTCTCTATTGATCTCTGTCACGTCCACCATATTGGTAGCGGCTTCGCGAGAAGTTCCGAGTTGTCTCGAACATTCGGAAACTCTGCCTAAAAGTGTATAAATGCTGCACCTCGTTCAATTACAGCTCGTCTTAGTCGAGTTGATCCTTCTACTGCTATCGGATTTATCGTGAATGTATATGTTGTAATTTACGTGTTAATTGAAATTCAAGGTATTAAGTATTCACTGCAGTAAATTTATACAGAATTATGGAGAAATTTTTAAGTGGGCGTAAGCGAGCATTAGAAGATAGTGAAGCATCAACAAGTGCACAGACGAGCGAGGTACCGACAATAAAAGCAAGAAAATATTCTCAAGAATACTAGGGTTTACCAGTACTAAAGTAAATGAAGAACTGTGTATTATTTTGCTCGAAAATTTTGGCAGCAGTCAGCATGAAACCAAATAAACTTAAACGACATTTGGAAACGCTTCATAGTGAGTATCTTAACAAACTCCGAGAATTCTTCGAATTAAACTTAAAATCATATGCAAAGCAGAAATAATTTTTTTAAAAAAACTTTGTCTGTGAATGAAAAAGCTTTACTTGCCTTTTACAAAGTTTCATATAAAATAGCCAGATGTAAAAAGCCTCACACCATTGGTGAAGAGCTTGTTCTGCCAGCAGTAATTGAGATTGTAGAAACTATGTTTGGAGATAATTTTACCAAACAATTGCTATCCATACCTATATCAAATGATACTGTTACCCGTCGAATTGGTGATATAGCTGAAGATATACAGCGCAGCTTTTCGGGAAGTTGCGTGACAAATTCAGCTTGATGAGGCAACAGTAATAAAGATGCTTATTTCATTGCCTATGTTCGATTTTGTGATGGTATGTCAGCAGTAGAACTATTTTTCTGCAAACCAATAGAACTCAAAGCAACAACACTCGCAGTATTTGCTACCTTAAATGATTTTATAAACGAGGCAAATATGGAGTAGAAAAATTGCGTCGTAATATGTACCGATGGTGCTCATTCAATGTCTGGAAGATTTTAAAATGTACAAGCACTTGTGAAACAGAAATCTCCACTGTGTGTGAGGACACATTGTATGATCCACAGAGAAGCTCTGGCTTCCAAAGAAATGAGTCGTGCTCTGAATATTGTGCTCACTACAGTTGTAACCGTAGTAAATTATATTAAAATGAGACCCCAAAAATCTAGAATTTTTCCTGCACTTTGTAAAGACATGGGTGCCGAACATTCAGCGTTACTATTTTATTGCGAGACAAGATGGTTATCACATGGGAAATGTTTGCAACGTGTTTATGAGTTAAGAAATGAAATCGCCATTTTTCAAGAAGAGGAAAACCAACCGGAAGCCGAGAAGTTTCGAGATAGTTTTATTTGTAATGAAATTGAGCTACTTGGTCGATATATTCGAGAAACTAAATACCTTAAATCTTCAACTCCAAGAAACAAATACACATATATTCGATACAAGTGATAAAATTAATGCTTTTTGTAGAAAATTGGAATTGTGAAGCAGAAATGTAAAGCAAAAAACGTAGAAATGTTTGCAAATGTGGGTGAATGTCTTAAAACATACAAGGCTGAAGAACAACATGTGAAAGTTGTTTTAGTAACCATTGAAAATAATCTAGCCATGTTGACAAAGAATTTTAAAAAGTATTTTCTTACTGACGACAACTTGGTAGCAAATTACGAGTGGTTAGGGATCCATTTCAAAATACTTCCGAAGAAGAAATCTTCATAGACTTTATGGCAAGTGACGAAATCAATAGACAATTTAATAATAAATCACTCTTTGAATTTTGGGCAGAGGTGAATGACGAGCTTTCTGCACTGAAAATAAGAACATTTCGTATACTATCACCATTTTCAACATCCTACCTTTGCGAAACCGGATTTTCTGCGGTGGTTGCTTTGAAAAAAAAATATAGATCTCGACTAAATATAGAAAAAGAACTCAGAATGTCTATTTCTAATATTAAACCATCCTTCGAAAATATTTGCTCTGCAAAACAGGCCCAAGGGAGTCAGTAATAATTATTAAGTTTTTAATTTAGTATTGATATGTTAATTATTAGGTAAATACATTGTGCAGTACTAATACAATCCTATTTATAGGTGTATTATATCAGTGTAAATGTGTATTTTATTTTTTATTATGTCAGAATGTATTTTGTCTTGCTTGCCTTTCAATAAATTAAATGTTTTTAATGAATGTTTTTAATAATAATTTCTTTTCGATACGCTCGCGCCCCCCCAATAGTGTAATCACGCCCCGCTAGTGGGGCGCGCCTCACAGTTTGAGAAACGCTGTCGTAATGGGTTAGCAATATTGGTCAAAACGAGAATAATAAAAAAAATAAGTTATGTATTGTGGCAATGCTTATGACCAAAGTTTTACATTTTGAATCAAAAAAATAATCTGCCATTTTATTTAATTCTGTAAAGCTCTGAAGATTTTATGTAAGTGGAAACGTTGGCAACATAAACATACAGTTTTTCTTCAACGTCACATATTCCACCCATTTGATATGTTTAAAAACAGGCGATTTTTCGTTGATAATTAAGTATACTTACGAAGATTCGCTCCTGTTATTGCGTTGCAGCGAAAATCTATCCAGTTCAGAATTTGCACACTTCGTGATTTCTTCTCGATTGTTCATCTGACATGACAAGGCCGCTTGGCTATTTATCGGGCTAGTAACAGTTAAATTATTTGACGAACATGGCATTGTATCCTCATCAAAAATATCGTTTCTTGGACTTGTAGCATTCTTGTATATAATAGTACGGTCGGAGCAATCAGACCGCGGTGAACCTAAAAAATGCGATTGTCGATTAATCTTGGCAAATTATAAACTGCCCAATCATTATGCCCACTCTACAATTTACCTATTTATTTGTTTATTTTAAATCGTTTTAGTTCCTGTAGTATGTGGTGGGATCGAAAAGCTAACTAGACTGGTGGGCAAAAAAATCGACTTAAACTATTTGGCTTCATTTGACCTGGATTCTAGAATTTAGTGTTCATATATTTTAACGGATTTTAGTACCATCATGAGAGCCCATTCTATTCTCTTTCTAATGATATCCAATTCTATTCTATAATGCTTTTTACTGATTAAAATTATTGAAAGGGTAAACAAGGAGAACAAGAATTGAAAATAGGGGTAACAGAAAGGAAAAATTAAACAAATTTTAAGTTTAACAATTAAATTTATTGATAAAAACCAAAATCAATATTTTGTATTACCCCCCTAGCCCTTTTTACAGCTGCGCGGGTGAGCTTTTTTCACCACTGTCTGTGGGCTTCTTCCCCACTCTTCCGTCATCGCAACCGTCAAGTCCCTCAACGATACAGGAGCAAGGTTTTTGGCTCGAATCCTTCTTTTGAGCTCATCCCACATGTCTTCGATTGGATTGAGGTCTGGACTCCGCGCAGGCCAGTCTAATGTGGGTATTCCCACTTCCGCCCGGTATTGTCGCACCGATGTAGCAGCATGTGTGGCCTTGCATTGTCGTGCATTAGAATGAAGCTATCGTCAAAAAACCCAGTGTAAGGAACCACGTGTTTCTGCAGGATCTCCACCGCTATAAGTTTCGTCAGTCATGAAAACCAACTCGTCTTTCGCATCCAGTGAGATGCCTCTCCACACCAAGATAGAACCTCATCCGTAGGCGATCGTTTCAGTAATGCAGCACTGCGCTTAGCACTCCCCAGGCCTCCTATAGACTCGTCTTCTTCCATCATTACTATGTAGACACATTGTACAGTCACTTAAGCCAAAAAAGAGGGTCAACCTCGGAATGAGAGATAATAAGCTGTAAACTTGTATAAACCTTTATTTTGGCATTCTAAAAGTTGTCTCAAAAGTCTCATAAAATTTCGGGTCCGCATCTTAAGATATTCAAGGTCAAAGGTCACAAATATCGGTTTTTCGCAAATATCTCGCTTCCTATGGTTTCAATGATATTTGCGTCTATTATGAAAATTGTAAAATTCTCTACAAATTTTGATCTAAACATTTTTTTACACGCTCAACCGTTTTTGAGATAGAGCGCGGAGAGCGGGCAGCGCTCAGCCATACATAGCATAATGCAAGGACAACCGTGAGTCCCGGTAAATAATACGTCGTATAAAGTTAATTAATCACTAAAAAATCCATAATTATGAATAATTTGCATTATTTATTAATTAATACATTATATTTAATAATATTTTTCATTTATCAAATATATTCGTTTAATAATACTTACCTACTTCGTGTAATTAAAAAAAGTGAAATACTTTAAGTATATTTTAATTATATTCTAATATATCTTAATTATATTTTAAGTAGAAAAAGAATTAAGTACTTTTTCTTTAAAATGAGTAAACTCTTAAATACTTATATTACTATTAAGATTATATCTGGGAATACGGACCCCTATAATACGACCTTTTCTATTTATAGTCAGTTGGGACAGATGTTCCATTGTACAGTTAAGACCGATTTCTTTTTCATGTGATAAGTCACTTTCAGAAGGTGATTCTGTTAATGTAGTGCGCGGCTTACAAAGTTTAAAAACTGTAAGTATTGAAAGAAATGACGGTCACATAAACTATTTAAATACCTTAACCTCTGTGAATGTGCATGTCAAGTGTCGAAAAGTGTATATCAGTAAAAATTTTATTGCAGCATCGAATCGACGCCTAGAAGAAGGTGAACCTTCACCATCATCAAGTGCGCCTCGTAAAAAAAGAAATGAAGTGTTTGATTTCAAAAAACTATGCTGATGAAGCAGCAGAGACGAAAAAAAAGAGAAGTACAGACGTACGATTAGTAAAGTAAGTACTCTTGAATTCAAAGACAATGTCATCAAAAAAGCAGAAGAACGAAGCGATTCCTTAGGAGAATTAGTAAAAGATCGTATACTTGATGAGTATGACTTGATCGCTGCCGAAGCAAAGTACCATACCATTTGCTATACTAATTTCTTAAGTCGAGCAGCATCTACTGATAAGAAGCCTCGAGAAGATAACCAAGTCACACAAACAATGAAAGAGATTTTTTGTTATATAAAAAATCATGAACATTCACAATTTACATTGAAAGAGCTTAAAGATGTCCTTACGGGTATGTACCAGAAGATAAGACTATCATTACAAGACTTCAACAAAAATATTTAACTGACATAATAATTAGGAGAAAGGTAGGATCATTCACTATCATACCTTTTCATGGTACACAAGATAATATATTATCAAAAGCTTGGTACGACAATAAAAAAGGATCCCGAAGAAGAACGGTTATGGATTGTAGAAGCTGATGTAGAAGATAATGATAATGAATTGGAAATTTTCGAGCGACCGGAAGATGATGATGATGAAGAAAATTGAGACTCAGGTCCTTCTAATTATTAAAGTTTACGTAAATCCTCCCCACATTTGAACTTCAATTGTAGTAAATGTATGATACATAATTGCTAAATAAAGATATAATTAAAATGTATTTACTCTATTCCTTTCCTACTTAAAATCTAATTTAGATATATTAGAATATAATTAAGATATACATAAAGTATTCTACTCAACGATTTTTTAATTACACGAAGTAGGTAAGTATTATTAAATGGATATATTTGATAAATGAAAAATATTATTAAATATAATGTATTAATTAATTAATAAATAATACAAATTATTCATAATTATGGACTTTTTAGTGACTAATTAACTTTATACGACGTATTATTTACCGGGACTCACGGTTGACCTTGCATTATGCTATGTATGGCTGAGCGCTGCGCGCTCTCCGCGCTCTATCTCAAATCAGGCGTATACAAAAATGTTTAGAACAAAATTTGTAGAGAATTTTATGCTCTATAATTTTCATAATAGATGCAAATATCATTGAAACCATAGGAAGCGAGATATTTGCGAAAAACCGATTTTGTGACCTTTGAATATCTTAAGATGCGGAACCGAAATTTTATGAGACTTTTGAGACAACTTTTAGAATGCCAAAATAAAGGTTTATACAAGTTTACAGCTTATTATCTCTTATTCCGAGGTGAAACCCCTAATGGGACTGGACTAACATTCGCGACTCGTCGGAGAATAAAATGGAGCTCTAAGGTACAGTTGACATGTATTCGGGCAAATCTGAGTCACATTAGTCGATGGCTGCTGTCAATTTGGGTCCGTTAGCAGGTCTCCCGGGAGTCAGGTGAGCTTCTTTAAATCTTCTTTTGGCTGTCCAATGACTGACAGCCCGACCACGAACTTGTCGGAGCTCCTGCTGGACCTCAACGCCGGGTCAGGTGACGATTTCTTAAAGTCGTGTTGAAAATATCTCGCTCCGAGGTACACCTTCTTCTTCCTGATCCTGGTCTTCGTGTAAAGGCGCCAGTCTCTTAGTAACGTCTGGAGACAGCTGACTGGCTCAGGTGCAGTTGTACAGCGACTATACGTTGGCTATGCCCTTCTTGCAATAGGGCAATGACTTGTACCATTTTCCGATAACGTAATTAGTGATTGACGGTTCAAGTTCCGATAAAGGAATGATGGGAAAATGCAGTTGTATGTGTTTTTATAGGAATGAATAGCGCGCAACGAGTACCAGGTGTACAAGTATGAAATGCGGATTTCAGACAACAGATGGTGCACCAATGCAGTTTGTGCTATAAAGATTTGACACTGCGCCATTTTGTTGTGTCATCAACAAATGTTAGACGCGCACGAGTGATAAATTGGAAAAGTATGTTCATAGTGTTGTGTTCAATATGTCGAAATTTATACCGGACAAAGAGCATTCGCGAACAGCATTAATTTTTTGTTTTCATTTGAATAAAACTGCTGTTGAATCATACTGATTACTTGGAGAAGCTTATAGTGAACATGCTTCATCGCAAGATATGTGTGAACGATAGTTTCGGCGTTTCAAAAGTGGTGACTTCGATGTTGCAGCCAAGGAAGTGGAAAACCGCCAAAAATATACGAAGATGTGGAATTGAGAGCATTGTTGAACAAAGATGATTGACAAACACCAAAACACTCGCCGAGCAATTGGGCGTTAGTCAACAAGCTGTTTCCAATCGGCTACGAGAGATGGGAAAGATTCAGAAGACCGGTAGATGGGTACCACATGAGTTGAACGACAGGCAAATGGAAAAAAGCGCAAAAACACGTGTGACATTTTGGTCGCTCGGTACAAAAGGAAGTCGTTTTTGCATCATATAGTTACAGGGGATGAAAAGTGGATTTATTTTGAGAATTTCAAGCGCAAAAAATCATGGGTAGACCCAGGCGTACCATCGACATCGACCGCAAGACCGAATCGCTTTGACAGAAAGACGATGCTCTGTTTGGTGGGACCAGAGGGGCGTGCTGAGCAGCGCTTTGGTTCGTACGAAGATGTGAAAAAACGGCTCGATGAATGGTTCGCAGCAAAAAGGGAAGATTTTTACTGGCGTGGTATTCACAAATTGCCCGAAAGATGGAAAAAATGTATGTGTAACAAGCGATGGAGTATACTTCGAATAAAGCACTTTTTATCATTCTTCCGAATTTAACATGTTTTTTTTTTTTAAAAAAAAAATCCGCATTTCATACTTGTACACTGTGCGTTGCTAAGCGAGCAAAAACGGTTTTTGGGAATCCAAATGTTTTTGGTATTATTGGAAAGAGTAGAAAATCTGCATTCAAACGATACTAAAAATAATACCAATGTTTGAAAATTAAATTCAAGGATCGGTATTAAATGAAGCAAAATCGTTTTGAGTCAATTTTTTGCGCACCCGTGTAATAGCAAGAACGCGAAATAGTACTGACTGGTGAGACGTTTCAAGTTCAAATCTATATCAAAAAAAAAACACAGAACAAGAAAGGGATTTTCTTTAAGTTCAGTTCAATTTTCTATAATTTTAAACTTTTAAATAAGCTATATTTGCGACTTTATTTAGTGATTATTATAACCAGGTAAAAATAATGCCTTTACTTACGGTTTCAGTATTACAGAAACATTTATAGTGCATAAGTCAATAACAAAACTTTTTTTTAATCACACGTGGATAAGGCTTGTTATTTTGAACATATTTGATCAATGATCGATGGATAATTGAGCACTTATTTATTAGTACAGTCAGTTTTTATCTTCATCTGAATTAGATAAATTTCTTATACTTGTTACAACAGGTTGTATAATATTATCGTTTTAGGAAATATACTGTAAATAAATTCCAGACCAGTATATCATTTTGTGTATATTGTAATCAAATTTTAAATAGTCAGCTTTAATTTTGTTTGTTGTAAGTTACATTCGGTATCCAGAGTAAACACTTACACCCTCTCTTCCCCAAAAACCCAGTATAGTCAACGGCATTTCTAAATTAAATCGAAAAAAAGCAGAGTTCCCCAAAAATGTGTGGGAAGAAAATTAGGCATTTGCCAGTTGTCAAATTGATATTGGTATGTTCAAAATTTAAAGAATTGCCCATAAAGCCATATGGATTGCGTTCAGCATTCAATAAAATGCAGTTAACAACAGATTAAGTTTTAAAATTAGTAAAACTTCACACCAAGTTTAAAAAACATCAGAAGATAGATGAATACAAATTTTTCTTTAAATCAAAGTTAGGTAAGGATTGAAATTAGAATGAATTATGTATTTTAAACAGAATGAAAGGGAACGAACATAAATATAAATAACCGGTCAAGTGCAAGTTGAACTTGCACAATTAGTGTTCCGTACGTTAATTGCTTTTAAAATAAAAAATTTTGTTACGGTGGTATAAAATGTCACCGATCATTTCAAACACACACCCCAAATGAGTTTTCAACAAAGTTTGTTTCCAATCTTTTAGACAAGGCGAAATCGGCGCCATCGTTGGAAAAAATTTTCTAATTGAATTTTTTTTCATAACCTTCTCCAGGAGATGCCCCTGAAAGAGGATCAACATGTTGCCGGGCGGTAACCTGGTCCGAATTTGTTTAAACAAATTTTTTTTAAACAAAGTCCAAAAATTGAAATTTTCGCCCCGGAACAAGTTTTTTTAGGTAAATTGGACCATTTTGAACAAAAAATGTCTCTTGTGAATTTTCTCTAAAATGCGCCGTTTTCGAGATATCGGCGATTTTAGGTGCGAGAAAACGCGAAAATGGCCACTTTCACCTCCCAATATCGGGGTCAAAAATTAAAATTTTCAATGTTGCCAAGTGTCCAAATTAAAGTTTGAGATCTCCTCTACAAAATTACCGTAGGAAATATTGCAATATCTTCATTTTTAAATATTGTTTTTTAACAGTTAACAAATTGCGTTCGAGCGCCCGCGGCTGCATCGAAACTGTATACATAGATATATACGCAACGCCCGTACGTAGGCGCACGGAACTGTATACGCACTGCGATGCTCTATAAAGCTTTGTTTCTTGATTTCTTATTAAAATTAATATATTTGAAAAGTATGTAAAAAATATTTATTTATTAAAGAGTAATTGTTATATCAAATTTAATTATTATAACAAATGAATATAAATAAAAATTCAATATTCGATTAGGATGGTAGAAGAATTAAAACAATTTTATGAAATATAACTTATATATATTTAATAGAATTTTCGCAAATATTTAAATTACACCCACACATGAGTATACAACTTACGTTGTTGCTTTTGCAATTACATGCATTAGTTTTACAATTTTTTGTACATTTACATTGCCTAATTAACGAATCTGGTATCGAATTTTTTAACATGAATTTGGGTAACAATTCACCTGTTTCTATAGTGTAACCAAATTCTGTTGCATCTAAATGTCGATACCGAGAATACAATGACATTTTCCATATGTACGTTTGTAGTGAAGCTCGTGAAATGTGCAATTTTAAAGCATCGGATGTACATGGAATTTTTCCAAAATTAATACCCATCCCACAAGAACGTTCTAAAATTATTTGTCTAGCATTATCTGCTGTTTCTCCAGCTTTATTCAAAATTTTCAAATACAATTTTTCTAATGCATTGAATTCCATGGCATTTAATTGTAAGCCAGTACCAAGTGGGGTTAATGCATTTTGAGTATCTAAATCAAAGACTAAATCTAAAGCTTTATTTTTAGTACCTACTTTACTAGTAGTATCATAGCCTGTAAACGCATGTAAAGCAGGCAAAACTTGACAACCTTGACTAGTTAAATATTCAGCAGCTACATTACAAGACAATAATCTTGGCTTCTGACCAACTACTTTAAAATACAATCCTGTACAACCAATTAATTTGAAAAAGCTCCAATAATGAATTGCTAATATAAAAACGTCGGTATCAACGGAATGAATTATTATTTCAGAATTATAAGGTAACATATATCGAGCATGACAAAATATCCTTGTATCAGCCTCTAAGTGATTGTTTTCTAACTCAATAATTTCATGTATATTATTTCCCTGTATACAATAGCACTTTTCAATGTTATAGAATCCACCTGATATTATTAATTGTTGAGTGTGACTTAATGCAACGTAATTTACAGCATTATTAGATAAATATTGAACCAATTGAAACTTATTATTTGTATTCATCATTAAAGTTTTAATATTTTTTGGAATTTTTGTATCACAGTTTTGAATAAATATATTCGCGCCTACGTACGGGCGTTGCGTATATATCTATGTATACAGTTTCGATGCGGCCGCGGGCGCTCGAACGCAATTTGTTAACTGTTAAAAAACAATGTTTAAAAATAAAGATATTGCAATATTTCCTACGGTAATTTGTAGAAGAGATCTCAAACTTTAATTTGGACACTTGGCAACATTGAAAATTTTAATTTTTGACCCCAATATTGGGAGGTGAAAGTGGCCATTTTCGCGTTTTCTCGCACCTAAAATCGCCGATATCTCGAAAACGGCGCATTTTAGAGAAAATTCACAAGAGACATTTTTTGTTCAAAATGGTCCAATTTACCTAAAAAAACTTGTTCCGGGGCGAAAATTTCAATTTTTGGACTTTGTTTAAAAAAAATTTGTTTAAACAAATTCGGACCAGGTTACCGCCCGGCAACATGTTGATCCTCTTTCAGGGGCATCTCCTGGAGAAGGTTATGAAAAAAAATTCAATTAGAAAATTTTTTCCAACGATGACGCCGATTTCGCCTTGTCTATTTACTGAAAACTGATGACCTTGAAATGTTTTTTTTTATATACCAGACAAATTATTAAAGGTAATGCACTCGTGACAATTTTCGTTCAATCTATACCTCATTGAGAATATTCTAGAATTTTTTCAAAATTTTTTGATGAGTACTTTTCGAGATAAGGTAGGGGGACAGCGATTTTGCGCGATTTTTTAAAAATAATACAAAGAAAAGTGTGTGTAAGTATTACATTATATATATATATATATATATATATATATATATATATATATATATATATATATATATATATATATATATATATATATATATACGAGGCTGGTTTGAAAAGTCCAAGAGATGGCGCCACCGGCGCGTATCGAGGTCATGTTTAGTTAGTAGCATCTCTTGAATGAACGCACACCAAGTTTCAGCCATATTGGTCTATTTCTTTGTGTTTGGCATTCGTGTGAATCAAGGAAGTCGAGTGATTTTCAAGAAATGGACGAAAAAGAATTTCGTGTGGTGATTAAACACATTACTTTATGAAAGGCAAAACGCCTCAGGAGACTAAAGAGAAGCTTGATAAACATTATGGTGACTCTGCACCTTCGATTAGAACAGTTTATAAGTGGTTTCAAAATTTTCGGACTGGCCATATGGGCACAAGTGACGCTGAACGTTCTGGACGGCCTGTGGAGGTTACGACTCCAGAAATCATTGATCAAATCCATGATATGGTGATGGATGACAGAAGAGTTAAAGTGCGTGAGATTGCTAGTGCTGTGGGCATCTCGACTGAACGGGTACATAATATTTTGCATAAACATTTGGACATGAGAAAGCTATCCGCAAGATGGGTGCCGCGATTGCTCACGCGGAATCGTGTGAAGTGTTGCAGCGTCGTTTCGTCACTGTGGATGAAACATGGATACATTACTATACTCCTGAGACCAAACAACAATCTAAACAATGGGTTACCAAGGGGGAATCTGCACCAAAAAAGGCGAAGACAGTTCCTTCGGCCGGAAAGGTTATGGCGACTCTCTTTTGGGATTCGCAAGGAATATTCCTCATCGACTATCTGGAAAAGGGTAAAACTATTACAGGTGAATATTATTCATCATTATTCGACCGTTTGAAAACCGAGCTGCAAGAAAAACGCCCGCGATTGGCCCACAAGAAAGTCCTTTTCCATCACGACAACGCACCAGCACACACCTCAGCAGTTGTGGTCGCAAAATTAATGGAAATAGGATTCCAACTCGTTTCACATCCCCCTATTCTTCAGACTTGGCTCCCTCGGACTACTATTTGTTCCCCAATTTGAAGAAATGGCTGGCGGGACAAAGATTTTATTCAAACGAGAAGGTGATTGCAGACACTAATGGATATTTTGCAGACTTGGACAAATCCTATTATTCGGAAGGGATCAACAAACTAGAACATCGTTGGACGAAGTGTATAAGCCTAAAAGGAGACTATGTCGAAAAATAAAAACGGTTTACCCCAAACACAAAAGTAGTTTTTATTTTTGCACGGACTTTTCAAACCAGCCTCGTATGTTTAAATAAGAACTTGATAAATAAAAGTATAAATGTTTCTAAAAAAACAAACTTTTCTACGTTTTTTTTTTGTTGATGATGATGATGTTTAAATGTAAGGCGCGTCGACAACTGTCATTTGGCGCCTGTATTAGATTATATCTTAGTATAAAGATCTGCTTCTTTCAGGAACTTTATTAGAGATTGTATGTTTTCTTTATTTGGTATCAGAATTTCATTTAATGGTCTTCGTAGATTGTATTTAGTCCTAAGTGAGTATAATCATGAGACAAAATATGCTTTATTGTAAATGTCGTGTGATGTATTTGACAGGTGGGTATCGAGTCATTTTTGAGAAGATAAGCATGAGTAAGATGTGTATGTCTCGTAGCTATTCTCCTCCATATGACATTTTTTCTCTTCTGCTCAAGCTCTGAAGATGCAAGGGTGGGTATACATTTGATTTCGATTCCCGAAGTTTATTCTCATCTTGTAGATCCCATGAAAGTTGGAACATATTTTTTATGGATTTATGAAAATGAGAGATTAGATCTGATGGTGATAGAATTTTGTTTTCGATTTTCCCTGATATGATTGCTGATTTTGCATTTATATCCGCTAAGTCATTCCTTTTTATGTTGGCATGGCTGGGAGACCAAAGAAACACAATTTGTATTAAGCGGACATTGCATATTTATACGAGGTTCATTATGTCCAGGATTAAGGGTATAGACGTTTTAGATGCATTAATGGATTGTAGAGAGTGAATCTGAGATGATTAAAAGATTTTTATTTTTGTTGGATATTGCTGATCTGATGGCTTCTCTTATGGCTAACAGTTCAGCTGTAAAGATCGATAATATGTTGATTTGGATATAGGAGAAATTACCGCTGCGCCCGTTCCCAATTTGGATTTAGATCCATCGGTGTAATATTGAGCAAAATTTTTATATTTTTCCTGTATTGTTTGAATGAATAATGATTTTAATATTATTGGTGAGGTAGAATCCTTTTTGTATTTAGTGAGACTGAGATCAATTTTAAGTGAGCTGTTTGTCCATGGTGGGAATATTAAATATTTAGACGTGACAGGGGTGTCAAATTTAGTGTCTTGGGTAGAAAGAAAAGTTTTAATTCTAGATTGTATTGTATTAGGACTGTACGATTTTTGTGAGATATTTTGAAGATGTTTTTTTTCATTTTCAATTTTTTTCAATTTTTTCAAATTTCATTTTCAATCAGCAAAATTCATTTTTATTCTACAGAATAAGGTTTTTCTTGAAAAAAGAAGTTTGAATATTTCAAAAACTCGTGGCTTCATACCAACAATATGGTGACAAGTCATGTGATCATTACAAACCTGAACACCTTGAGATCAAAAGTGCCGAGTCGGATTGTCGCTACTGCGCTTTATGTTTACTGTGGCATGATTCCATAACTGTCCTGTTTTTCAATTTTGGTACGGAATACTAAAAACAGGAAGTGATTGACAACGATGTGAAGAATCGGAGGGTCTTGACCAAAAGGATTTTAATTTAATTTGACCATATGGGTTCCTGTATGGTTATACTTGATGGTCAAGGTGAATTCTCGTAGAGAAAAACAGAATCGTTAACGACGTCAATAACTAGAAGTTGTTGACCAAAAGGGCCATAATACAATTTTACCGGGTGATTTGTTGCGCGGTCACTCAATTGACATGGTCAAAAAAATCAATAGTGGCCTCATTTAAAGCTATTCCTTACCTGTTAATATGTTTGATAGTCCATTTGAGGTATTTGCTGACTGAAAATCGGAAACATGTGGTATCAGAGAGTGTACATTATTATTTGTTGGTGTAGAAGCACTGGGGACGCTCGTCATCATCTTGGCTTTTTTGGGCGTAGATGAAACACCTTAAAAAGTTAACAGAAATTCCATACAAAAATATAAAATATTGATGCATAAAGTCGAAGAGGTTTTTGTGTAAAATTTATTTTTTAACTTTACGATTTCTCTCTCTCTCTCTCTGGTTAAGCAACTCCAGACATTACTACACAGGATTATAAGATCAAAAAAGAATCCCAGATGAATGGAGAACAGCAACAGTTATACTAATACACAAGAAGGCAGAAAAAGAAGATCCAAATAACTATAGAGGCATAAATCTACTACACTATACACTGAAATTAATAACAAAGATTATTACAACAAAAAATAAACGCGAGAATACAACTGAAAGAACAGCGAGGATTCAAAAGTGAGCGTTCATGCAGCGATGCCGTATTCATTGTGAGACAGGTAAAAGAAAAATCCATAGAATACAACATACTAGCATACTTGTGACTGACAGTCTTTATATATATATATATATATATATATATATATATATATATATATATATATATATATATATATATATATATATATATATATACATATATACATATTTATACATATATATATATATATATATATATATATATATACATATATATATATATATATATGGGACGTTCTTTGTCAAACGGAACAAGGCTCTGCCCAAAATTCATGTTGATGGATTTTAGTGATTTTGGGCTTAAAATGTTCGTTACTGATCCCTCTTTAAGGGCTAGTGTGGCCTTTTGGAAAATTTCAAAATGGCGGCTCAATATGGCGGACCGAAATCAGAGAAAAATCAGGATTTTGGAGTAAAAAATTAGCCAAAAAAAAAAATTTATGGCCGATTCGATTGGTTTTGGGTGCAAATTGTTTGTAATTGATAGCCCTAAAAAGTTGGATACGTAGGTTGACGAAATCCAACATGGCGAATCCAAGATGGCGGCTGAAACCTCAAAATCGTCGAAAAATGAAAAAAATCAAGACTCTGGCTAGAGTTTTTGACACTTAACCTGATTATATTGGCCTCAAATGTTGAGTTTCAATCACATATACAGGTTATCTCAAAATGTAATATGAATCTGAAAACGGCGACAGTTCGATTAACCTCAAAATGTAATAAAACCGCTTAAAAAACGGTGAAATTTAGGTGGATACAGTCCCCGAACTGACTCTTAAAAATATAGAATTCCGAATATTCTCCAAAAACAGTGAAAATCATGTAACGGCTCTTTAAAAATAAAATATTCTCCAATTGTTTGGTCCCCCACCCCCCCCCCCACCCCCCCCCCCCCCCTGAAAATACCTTTTTTGTACACATTTCCTAATTAAAAAAAATGAATTATTGAGATCAATATTTTAAGCAGATTTTAAATAGAGTTTTAGAGACTAAAATTAGGTTCAATAGACTTTTAGAGTAAACTTAATAGAGAGCACCATTAAATACTCTTTTTTTATTATTTGCGTTAAAAAACCAGTCATTCCTTGATATATTTCATAATAGTCATAAAATATAGTAGGATAATCATATATTTTATAATATTTCCATCATTATAATATTTCCATTTATTATAACTATTTTAAATCTAACTTTGTATGTTCAATATTTATGTGACAGTCATGTCACATTCTTCTGAAAAAGTTAGTCAAGATAGATGTTGTAATCCCTTCGGTAAAGAAGGGCATAAAGGAAAAGATCTGCGGCGGGTTTCAAATTCATTTTTATCCAAGCATCCTGATATTTCTGAAAAAGCTGTGATTTGTACAAATTGTAGAAAGGAGAACTATAATTCCTCTACCACCACGAGATAACATGTTTTGCTGAAGAATTTCAAATAAATGGGTTGTTTGAGTTCATTTGACAGTGGGTTTTTCCTTATATAATGCATTGCTCGACGCCATTTTGACTCCACGATATTTGATTTATGAAGTTTGACTTCATGATACAGAAAAGCAATCATTTGACGATCTATTAACCATCGATATATACTCGTTCGGGACTGTTCCCACCTAAATTTCACCGTTTTTTTTTTACCGACTCAGTATATATCACCACTACACCAAACACTTTATTTTTGCACTCGATGCGCGTTTCGCTAACCATGTTAGCTTCATCAGGAGCGATGATTGACGCTCCTGATGAAGCTAACATGGTTAGCGAAACGCGCATCGAGTGCAAAAATAAAGTGTTTGGTGTAGTGGTGATATATACTGAGTAGTATCATTGTGCCAAAGATTCCACATTCCCAACTTAGTTTTTTACCGACTTTATCACATTTTGGATTTTGAATTCATAATAACCTGTACATGTAATGAGTGATTGAAACTCAACATTTGAGGCCATTATAATCAGGTTAAGTATCAAAAACTCTAGTCAGAGTCTTGATTTTTTCTTTTTTCGACGATTTTGAGGTTTCAGCCGCCATCTTGGATTCGCCATGTTGGATTTCGCCAACCTACCTATCCAACTTTTTAGGGCTGTCAATTACAAACAATTTGCATCCAAAATCAATCGAATCGGCCGTAAATTTTTTTTTTGCTAATTTTTTTACTCCAAAATCTTGATTTTTCTCTGACTTCGGTCCGCTATATTGAGCCACCATTTTGAAATTTTCCAAAAGGCCACATTAGCCCATAAAGAGGGATCAATAACGAACATTTTAAGCGCAAGATCACTAAAAACCATCAACATGAATTTTGGGCAGAGCCTTGTTCCGTTTGAGTAAGAACGTCCCATATATATATATATATATATATATATATATATATATATATATATATATATATATATATATATATATATATATATATATATATATATATATATATATATTACAGTCGACATTGTTTATAGTGAAACTCCATATAGTGAAAAACTCTTTATAGTGCAATTTTTTCAAGACCTAGAATATTTTAATGAAATCTCATGTAAAAAGCCCTGCATAAAGTGAATCTGTAAAATAGTAACACTCTATATAATAAAATTTTTACCGGAATTTTATGTATAAATTTTTGTGCATTTATTGAGATCTTGGCCATTTCGGGTTTCCCATTTTTTTATTCTAACATTAGCACGAATTCCATTTTTATGATGCATTCTTTTTAAAAGGTTCTTAACGCGTTTATAACGCCTAATGGTTGGCAATAAATCAGGTAGATTTCTGTGAGAAACCCGGGCAAAAACCCATTTTATAGAAACCCGGAGAAAAACCCATTTTATAGTCGAGGCCTAGTAATTCGCAAATTCAGGTTCAGTTTCTTTTTGTTTAAGAATCAAGTAAGAAGTCCAAGCGAGTGTGTTTAAGTTTAGCTGAGAAAATTAAAGTTTTGGAGCAAAAAAATAGACGTTGCGTCTCTCTGATAATAAAAAGTCGCGACAGTATCATCAAGAAACCTAGTGTTCCAGGCAGTCGAAAACGAGTACGGGTGAGTACTTACGAGGATGTAAATGAAGCAGTTTTACGATGGTTTCAAGTGGCCCGTACGCATCAAAACGTACCAATATCGGGAAATTTAATAAAGCAAAAGGCTCTACAATTTGCTAAAGAATTTAACTGCGTTAATTTTCAAGCTAGTGAAGGGTGGTTGAGTGCCTGGAAGACTCGCAATTCAATTGTTTTCAAGACGGTGTCTGGCGAGAGTGCAAGCGTTAGTCAGGAGGACTGTGACATTTGGACTGAAACTGTTTAAAAAAGTGCATTGAAAAAGTACGAGCCAAAAAACGTTTTCAATTGCGATGAAACCGGTTTGTTTTTTTAAATGTTTGCCAAATAAAAACTTTTGCTTTTAAAAGTGATAAATGTTTTGGTGTTAAAACAAGTAAAGAAAGGGTGACACTTATGGTTGGAGCAAACATGGATGGCTCAGAAAAACTGAAATTACTGCTCATAGGTAAAAGCAAAAATCTCCGTTGTTTAAAAGGAGTTAAATCTCTGGAGTTAGATTACGCCAATAATAAAAAGGCATGGATGACTTCTGAGATTTTCGAAAGATGGATCAAAGAACTGGACACGAAAATGAAAAGCCAAAAGCGAAAGATTGTGATGTTTATAGACAACTGTCCTGCACATCCAGTTACTGTAAGTAAAAAATTAAGGAATATTGAATTGATCTTTTTTCTACCAAACATGACCTCCAAATTGCAACCTATGGACCAGGGTTTATAAAAAACATAAAACATCATCACCGAAACAGAATTGTTCACAAAATTGTTAATGCGATTGATAACAACCTTCCGGTCCAAAAATTGATTACCCTTAAAGCGTGTATAACCGAAGTCGCTAAAGTATGGAGTGAAAATGTTTCTCAGAAAACTATCAAAAACTGCTTTTCTAAAGCAGGTTTTACTGAAAAAATTGACGAATGGGAAGAAGAAGACGAAATGGATCTCGCTACCTTAAAAAGGCAATGGGGTATTCTACAAAAAACTGCTACCGTCGATGCAGGTTTTTTACTTGAAGATTTCTTAGAAATCGACAATGATGTTGGCACGACAGATCTCCCAACTGACTAAGACATAATTGACGATATAAAAAGTATAGAAGATCATGAAGAAGAAACTGAGACCGGGGGATGTCCTGCTAAATTTAGTGAAAATGAAATAAGAAATGCATTTGACATTGTGTACCTGATCAAATCTTTATGCATTTGAATAAATGCGAGAATTTTGTTGAGCAACAATTATTTTTCAAAAGTAATGTTCAAAAGAAAATAACTGATTATTTTTCCTAGTACGTATGTACGTAGTATGTACATATGTATTAACAGATTTTGTATTATTCTTTTTATTTCGTATGTAGTACACACATATATAAAGTCCGTACGTTATATCTTTACACGTGCGTCATAGTTTTCAAGCAATATCCCAGACGACTATTATATTTTTTGTCTCTTTTTACCAATACCTACGATTTATTGGTGAAAAGAGACAAATAATGTAATAGTCGTCTGTTATATGGCCTGAAAACTATGACGCACCGGTAAAGATATAACGTACGGACTTTATGTATGTATTTAGCCCTGTACATGCTATGTACTATTTAAACTTTCAAATGTTTAATAAAATTTTTTCTAATAATTCAATTTTGCATTTTTTTTTGTTGCTTGTACCTTATAAAATACAAGTAAATGATTACCAATATAAAATACATACATAGCAATATATACGGATTTTTTCTTTATATAGTGAAAAACTTTCTATAGTGAAATTTCGGTCAACATTTTGGTCTTTCACTATATAGAGTGTCGACTGTATGTATGTATATATATATATATATATATATATATATATATATATATATATATATATATATATATATATATACATATATATATATATATATATATATATATATATATATATATATATATATACACATTTAATATTTTAAAATCCAATACCCAAAAAAATACGAAAAACTATTCCAAAAAATAAAAACCAAAAAATAATAAAAAAATAAAAGGACTTTCAAATAAGGGTCACAATAAAGATAAAAAAAACTACTCACGGTTGGATTAAAAACCTCACAGATATCGCAGTCCCAGATTATGCTTCAAAAATCATCAGCTTAGGACCAAACTTCGCTATGGAAATAACAAGCGAATCACAACTGCCAGTTCATAATGTAATAGCAAATGTAGAAACAAACATTAATCACTTAACAAATAGCGAAAAAGACAAACTTAGATCAAAAACTTGTAATATCTTAACAAATTTCAAAAACAAACTAAAAAGTCAAAACAAAACCACAGATCTATCAAAAAATTAAAAAAAAAAAATTAAAACATTTTTAAACCTCAAATAAAAGTATTAAGAGCAGATAAAACCAACAAAACAGTTATTATGAAATCGAGTGATTACCAAAACAAAATGGAAAATTTATTAAATGATAAAAGAACCTATAAACAAATTAAATAAGATCCAACAAACATATATCAAAAAAATAATAATAAACTAATTGATAGATGGGAACAAAAACAATATATATCTCCTAACACTGCAAAATCCCTGAAAATCCGGAATGCAGTTCCTCCAAAAATATATGGTCTTCCTAAACTTCATAAAGAAAATGTTCCATTACGACCCATTGTATCATGTATCGAATACCCATTTGTTTCACTTTCCAAACACTTGAATGATATCTTACACAAAATCTTATCTAAAAGTGACCACTACATTAAAGATTTATTTCCAATTTAAAAACATAAAACTTCCAAATAATTATATCTTAATATCACGGGACGTCATATCACTATATATCGGTATACCCATAGCATTAGCCGTTAAAAACTATTAAGAAAAACTGGGATAAAAATTAAACAATTCACCGACATCCCTATGAGTGAATTTATTAACGCAACAGAACTAATCCTAAAATCGATGTATTTCCAATAAGAAAATAAAATTTACGAACAAATAGATGGGTGTGCAATGGGAGCATCTATTTCTAGCGTGATTGCACAATTAGTAACGGAAAACTTAGAAACTGATGTCATACCAAAATTAAACTTCAACATTCCATTTTTTTACAGATACGTTGATGCTTGTTTCACCGCTACCAAACAAGCCAAATTAATTATATCCTACAAAATTCAACGGACCACAAAAATATTCAGTTCACATTCGAAACAGAAGACAATAAGATAAATTTCTTAGATGTAACTTTACACCACAATAATGAAAATATAAAAACTGAATGGTATACTAAAAATACACGGTATTCTAGATACCTTGATTATGAATCACACCACCCGAATTCCCAAAGAAAAATCTGTAATCATAGGTCTAGCAGATAGAGCAATCAAGCTTTCCGATACAGAATACTGTATCTACCTATCAGTCATATAAAGTCCTTCAAGTTAAGTGGTTTGTTTGTAGAAAGTAAAAATGTGTTTTTGACATGATTTAAAATTAACACCCCATACAATGAACTACTTTCTAAAGTAAGGCCCTCATTAATGTATATACTTAAGTGTCTTAAATTAAAAACTACGAAAAGCTACAAATATTTTAACCCCGAAATACACGACAAACTGATTAATTACTTATCTATCTATATTTAATTCTTCTACAGTCATCTTTTAGAGCAAATTTTGAAGAAGACCTCTTCCGAAGGTCGAAATGTCAATAAATATACAACAGATCCGAGAATAGTTTTAATGATCTAATTCCAAGAACACGTAAAAAATAAATAAAAATATTTATATATTTATATATATAGATATATATACAGTCCCTGGCCAAATTATTAGACGCACTGTATTTTTTTTAGTAATTTTATGTTTCTTAAGAGTTTTTTATGCAATAATGGTATATTTAAACTACAATATTATTGATTTTTATTTAAAAGAATTGTTGTAGACTACATATTTGTATTTATTTTTAACATATGGCAACACTGTGTTGACAAAGTGATACATGAACGTAAATAAGTACAAACCTGTATCAGTCGCGATCGGAATCGAGTCAGGTACGGACGTGTTTCTGTGGCTTTATGGACTGTGATTGTTTGTTTAACAGTTTTATACTACTCAGTTATTAGTTTATTTTGTATGCAGTGTTTTAAAAAAATAATTGGACTATTTTCATTATGGGTAGAAAAGGCGATTTTTCACCACGTAAAAAAGCTGAAGTGAAGGCCTTTGTGATTGCGAAAACATTTACAAACCGAGAAATATCACGAAGATTGGAGGTTTCTGAAGCTAGTGTACGACGCATAAAAAAGAAAATTGAGTCAGGGAAGGAATTAAGCCCGAAAAGAAAGAAAAAAGATGTGGTAGAAAACCAATTTTCACTCCACGGTCAGAGAGATGTTTGAAGAAAATTTGTGTAGAAAACAGATTTGCTACCACAAAGGTAATAAAATCACAACTCCATGATGCTAGCGTAAATCCTTCTGAGCGCACTGTTCGAAGAAAATTGAAAGAATTAGATTTTAAGGCCTGTCGCCCCGCCAGGAAGCCCAAGTTAACAGCTGCAATGAAAGCAAAGCGCCTGAAGTGGGCCAAACAATAGCAAGACAAAGATGTGGACTTCTGGAGATCGGTAAGATACAGCAATTTAATCAATAATTGATACATTATTATCATTTTCAGTTAAATAAAGCAAATAAACATGGAAGTTTATATATTTTTCCTATTTTTGACAGGTCTGCTTCAGTGACGAAAGCACATTCGAAATTTTGCAGAATAAAGCTCAGTATGTGCGTCGTCGTCGTGGAGAAAAGTTTCATCCTGATTGTGTCGTCCCGACGGTTAAACATCCCACCAAAGTGATGATTTGGTCAGTCATCAGCGGCAAGGGCACTGGACGTCTGTACGTCGTCAAAGGAATAATGAGGCAAGATCAGTACAAAGAAGTATTACAAAATCGGTTGATTCCGCAGCTCAGAGAACGGTTTCCAAATGGGGAACCATTCACTTTCATGCAAGATGGAGCTCCCTGCCACACTGCTCGGTCTGTTAAAGCTTTTTTGACAGAAAAAAATATCCCTCTGTTGGATTGGCCCTGATATGAACCCCATTGAAAATGTGTGGGAGCTGATGAAAAGAGAAGTAGCTAAAGATGTGATTACCAACAAAACCCAGCTCCTAGAAAAGATTATTCATGTGTGGAATCATCATCCTCAAATGCAGGAGACAGTACAATCTTGCATTGATAGCATGCCGCGCAGAATTAAAGCTTTGATAGCGGCTAAAGGTGGCTCAACTAAATATTGACTTTTACTAACATTAATTTCACTTTTCTTTAAAACTTAATAAACTTATGCTTTTCTAAATTAATGCTGTTTTATTTATGTCAAATAAATAGGTAATTGATTGGATAATATAAAATAAAAAACAAATCAATTTAAAATAATAAAACGGTACAATATCACTCGGTAATTAATATTTTACATGAAATCTTGCAGTGCGTCTAATAATTTGACCAGGGACTGTATATATATATATATATATATATATATATATATATATATATATATATATATATATATATATATATATATATATATATACTGCACTGACTTAGCCGTTACTTGATGCAGATCCATAATAACTAGGAATAAAAATTTAAAACAAATGTTTATGATCACCACTTATGTTTATTATTGCTGACAATTGTTTCGACACACTGTGTCTTCTTCTGGAGCACGATGTAAATTAACTAACAAAGTATGTTTCAGAATACATAGTTTACCTAATTACAAGTACTAAATTCATTAACAATATTTACCTTAATACTTAGAATAAGTTCAATAAAGGAGACCCTCTCCCATCTAATTGATCGTCGAGTAATAGACCTGAGAATTTTTTCTGATTAATTTCTACCTGTTCTAAACAATCCAGTAATTTTCCTTTCTTTCCGTTATGCAAAATTTTGAAATCTTCATTGAATGTATGATTTTCCTCTGTTAAATGTTTGGCGTAATGAGATTTGTTATTTATCATTCTAAAGCTATGTTTATCTTCGTTTATTCTTTTATAAAAAGGTCTGCTTGTTTGTCCTATATAGGTTTTATTGCAACCACCACAGCATAATTCGTAAACCCCCGATTTTTTTCTTTTTTTGTTTTGCTTTTATTATTTTTAATACATCGAGATAATGTGTTATTTGTACGGAAAGCGATATTTACATGATTTCTATAGAAAAAATTCTGAATTTTATTAGTTAGTTTTCCGGTATAGGTGAGTGTATGAAATTTTTCTTTGTTTAGTTGTTTGTACGGGTACACCAGCTATTGCTCTTTTAAATTGTTTTTTCATTAAAATATTATCTACGAAATCGCTACTATATCCATTGTTTATACTAATTTGTTTTATAATATGTAATTCTTTCTGAAAATTTTGTTTCGTTAATGGTGTATTTATTAGTCTATGGATGAAACTATTATAAGCCGAGATTTTATGTGTGAATGGGTGGTTAGAATTAGCGTGTATAGTTATATCTGAGTATGTTGGTTTATGGAAGATTTCAAAATCGTGTTTATTCATTTTGTTTGATATTTTTAAGTCTAGGAAATTAATTGATTTATTTGTTTCAATTTCTGTTGCAAAAGTAATATTATTATAAAGTTGGTTAATAAAATCTAGAAAAAGTTTTAATTGTCGATCTGTGTCTGTAAAGCAAGTCAATATATCATCTACATACCGGTACCAATAAAAGAAATTTTTAAAAAGATGAAAATTACTGATTTGTTCTTCTAAATCAGGGATGTCAAAGATACGGCCCGCGGGCCGCATCCGGCCCCCGGGACGTATCAATAAGGCCCGCGATGGCACTCGATTCCTCTACGGAAGTTTTAAAATGCGCACACTACATTTATAAGTAATTTCAAGGGCAGCGCGTGCCTTGACAAGCGAGAGAGATAGTCAGTAACGCCATCTCTTAGCAACAAGCGGAAATACCCTATTATTTTTGTTGAGAACAATAGAATCTTCCACGCGCTTCGAGTCTAGACTAGAACCTTCCTTATCGATATTATAAAAGGAGTGCGTCGGCGCGACGTGAGTCAGTTGAGTGTGAGTCGAGTAATCGAAGCGAGACGGTCGGAGAAGGATTTTAGTTGTACTGCGAAGTAGTGATTGTGAAGGTATTGTGCATTTGTTTGTGTCGTGCGCGTGCGATATCCATAATTGTTGTGTCGAGTTCCATAATTGTTACGATTTTGGCATAATGTCACAAAAACGTAAAGTTGATAGTGAGTGCAGAGTTTTTCAGTCTAAATGGGAAATTGCATATTTTTTCATAGAATGGAAAGGTAAACCACTGTGTTTGATTTGCAATCAAACAGTTGCTGTTTGTAAGGAGTTTAACTTGAAGAGACACTATGATACGAATCATAAATCAAAATTCGATTGTTACACTGAAAAAATAAGAATGGACACATTGTCATCTTTAAAATCTAAACTTCAAGGTCAACAATCGATGTTTACTAAAGCTAATACTGAGAGCGAAGATGCCCTGAAATCAAGTTTTATTATTGTATTAGAAATCGCGAAGAGATCAAAACCTTTCACTGATGGTGATTTTATTAAAGACTGTATGTTGAAAGTTGCCGATGTTTCATTTCCATTTCAAAAGTCAATAATTCAAAATATTTCGCTGTTAAGAAACACTGTTGCTTCAAGAATAAATGATTTATCTCAAAATTTGGTTCTTCAACTGAAGGAGAAAATTAAGGAATTTACAAACTTTTCACTGGCTGTTGACGAGAGCACTGATACTGTTGATATAGCTCAACTTGCTGTTTTTATACGAGGTATTAACAGTAACTTTGAAATAACTGAAGAACTATTAAAATGCGTTCCATTGACAGGTACTACAACAGCAAATGATATTTATTCTGCAATTGAGCATTTGATAGCAGAATATGAACTCGACTGGAATATACTTAGCAGCACAACTACTGATGGCGCTCCTCCCATGGCTGGCAAACATTCGGGCGTTGTAACTAAATTAAAACAGAAAACATCAGGGAATTTTGTGGGATTTCACTGTATAATTCATCAGGAATCATTGGCATCCAAACATTTAAAAATGGACCATGTCATGCAACCTATAATTAAAATAGTAAATTTTATAAGGAGCAGAGGACTAAATCACCGCCAGTTCAGGCAGTTTTTACAAGATTTGGACGAAAAGTTTTCTGATGTTCCTTACTTCACCGAAGTTCGTTGGCTCAGTCGAGGCGTAGTTTTAGAAAAAAATTTTGCATTACGTGACCCTATTCAAGCTTTCATGTTAGAAAAAGGCAACCCAATTGATTATGACAATGACTGGTGGGTTGATTGTGCCTTTTTGGTAGATATGAATAAACACTTGACTGATCTGAATGTAAAGTTACAGGGTAAAAATCTGATTGTCACTCAAATGTATTCATGTATTCAAGCCTTTGAAACAAAGTTGAGGCTGTGGGAAAATCAGGTAAAAAATCAAACTTTGGATCATTTCCCTCATTTAAAATCATTTGGCACAGTGAACCAAAAAAAATTGGATCAATATTCTCAACTTCTGCGAAATTTGAACACGGAATTCAACAATCGTTTTGAAGACTTGCACAAAATGAATGAAATGGAATTCCCAATTTTCAACAATCCATTCAATTTTGAAGCTTCACAGGCACCAGTTCATTTGCAAATGGAGTTGATAGATCTTCAATCGGACAGTATTTTGAAAGAAAAATTTAAAGAGATTAACGCTCTTACATTTTATACACAATATTTCAAGAGTTTGGATAACTACCCGGAATTAAAAAAGCATGCAGCACGCATTCTCTGCATGTTTGGTAGCACCTATTTATGTGAACAGATGTTTTCCGTCATGAAGATAAATAAGAACAAACATCGCACAAGACTTTCGAATGAACATCTCCAATCAATTCTTAAAATAACTACAACGAATATGATACCTGACATCAATGAGCTTGTCAAAAACAAGAGAAGTCAGGTATCTGGATCCTCGAGCTCAAAATAATTACCCTCTTTTATAACTTTGATATAATTTTTAACAACCGTATATTATATACTATATAATTAAATAAATAAAATGTTATAATAATTCAGTACATTATTTTTATTTGAATCTGGCCCGCCTACACATTCTAAATTTAATATATGGCCCTCTGCAAAATTGAGTTTGACACCTCTGTTCTAAATGGTCCATGAAAATTTCAGATAAAATTGGACTAAGAGGGTTTCCCATTATTAAACCTTTCTTACTTATGTAAATGTTATCGTTAAATTCAAAATAATGCTGATCTAAGCACAATGTTAAGATATCTAATATTTCTTGTTTAATTATTGGGTTAACATTATTTTTATTGAGTAATCTTTGGACCAAATTTATAGCGTCTGATGGTGGTATACTAGGAAAAAGATTTTGTACATCAAACGATATAAATCTGGAGTTACTTGGTATAATTAACGGATTAATTTTTGCCATCAATTCATTACTATTTTTAATACTATATTTAGGTGTGAATTTACAATATTTTGTCAAAACCTCAATCAATTTATTTGATAAAGAAAAAGCTGGGCGCTGTTATGTATGAAACTACCGGACGAATTGGTGAGTTATTTTTATGTAATTTAATAAGAGAATATAGTTTTAGAGCTTGAGGGTTCATCGAGACAAGTCTCAATTTTTCATTCTCTGTAAAAATGCTTATGTCTTCTAGCACATCTTTAATTAATTTTTGGAAAGTTATTGTTGGATCAAAGTTGATGAAGAAGACACAGTGTGTCGAAATAATTGCCAGCAATAATAAACTTAAGTGGTGATCATAAACATTTGTTTAAATTTTTATTCCTAGATATATATATATATATATATATATATATATATATATATATATATATATATATATATATATATATATATACAGTGGCGAACTAAAGTATGGAAACATTTTCTTAATCAAAAATATAAACTACTATCCTCTAGGAATAAAAAAAAACTAATCTTGTTTTGTTGACAATTTCGTTATAGAATTTTATTATTGACTATAAAAAACTTTGTTTACCTTTTTCTGGTAGATAAGGTCTTTACGAAACGCGTTTTGTCCTTATCGAAAGCACTGAAATAATTTTTATCATTCTGCTTTAAGAGTACGTTACTGTTGATACGAAGTAATTTAATAGTATTGTTTAAAAGGTTGACTGCCGACCACTCTGATCGAAGTGCGTCGGGTCTCTTCGCCAACGCCGTCTACTCCGATCGGAGTTCGACATGCGTTCTTACGAAACGTTTTAGTATTCCATCGGCGTTGTATATGAAACGTGTTTCTAGTGGTGGCGTTGCTTAAAAACGCAAGTTCTAACAGGTGCTTAAGTGGTTCCGCGGATTTGCTTTTGGTTTGGTTGTAATCTGCCGTGCAATATGGACAATCAACCTGGGCCTTCTGGTATTAAAAAAAGATATTGTAGTGATGAAAAAAAGGTATATGATAAGAAAAAGAAGCTAACTGACACTAAATTATTGCAGCTATTGGAAGAAAGCGGAGGTAGTAGTGACGAACATTACGTACCAGACACAGACGATAGTGATGTAAATTCAAGCTCCGAGTCCGAAGAAGAGAATTTTATAGACCCTATTCGGCCACATCAAACACTTCCTAGCCTTGATGAGATAAAATGGAACGACAGAGGTGCGTTAAAACAAATTTTGTTCCAGAAAACCCAGGAATTATTGGTGCAAATTCCAGGACAGGGTGCACCTATCGATTTTTTCGAAATGATCATTGATGATGATTTTTTACAAACTATTGTAGAACGAACGAACTCTTAGGCAGTCGAGGTTTTGCTGCGCCCAGAAACAAGTACAAAATCACGTATTACTAATTTTAAAGATCTTACTCTTGACGAACTAAAAATTTTTTTGGCCCTGTTACTGCCACTGGCACAATATCCTTGAGCCGTCTTAACGACTATTGGAAAACTGATCCGCTATTTAATCTACCTGTTTTTAGAAAATATATGTCAAGGAATAGATTTTTGCTTATCTTGAGGTGTTTGCATTTTACATCTCCAGATATGGATCCGGCAGATCGGCTAGGAAAGATTAGATTTGTGGCAGATTTTTTTAACAACAAGATGGGAGAAATTTACTATCCTGGAAGAGAGTTGTCTTTGGATGAAGCTATGGTACTTTATCGGGGTCGTCTCCAGTTTAAACAGTATATCAAGAATAAGCGTCATAAGTATGGTATGAAGTTATACATGCTGACAGAGCCTAATGGACTTATTTTGAAATTTCGTGTCTACGAAGGTGCGACAGATGTTTATGGTGGAAGCGGACATACTGAAAAGATTGGCGGACATACTGAAAAGATTGTTTTACATTTATTGGAGGAAAAATTGGGTGTGGGACATGCTGTTTATCTAGACAATTTTTACAATAGTGTTAATTTAGCTAGGAAATTACTTCAACAAAATACATACTGCACTGGTATGCTGAGAGCTGAGAGGAAAGATAATCCGAAAGAGGTAATGAGTGCAAACTTAAAACGTGGTGAGAATAAATCTATGTTTTGCAATGGAGTGCATGTCGGAAAATGGCGCGATAAACGCAATGTTCAATACATTTCAACAGAATTTGGAAGCGAAATGGGTATTTTTAAAAACAAAAGAAATCAAGAATCTGAAAAACCTTCCGCAATCATTGGATATAATGCTTTTATGTCCGGTATAGATAGACAGGATCAAATGATGGCATATTATCCTTGCAGCCGTAAAACCATTCGGTGGTACAAAAAGTTATTCATGCATGTGCTGCAAATGAGCATGATAAACGCCTATTTTTTGTACAATAAATACACAGCATTAGCAAAGTAGAAAAAATTGTTAGTGAAAAAAAAGGAACTAAAGAAACAAAACGGGTAAGCAGAAAGGAATGCAAAGAATGCAGGAAAAATAAAATAAGAAAGCAAACAGTGTATGAATGCAAAATGTGCCCTGGACAACCAGGTTTTTGCCTTAATTGCTTTGAGGATTACCATAAAAATGTACAAAAATGATTTAGAAATAAATGTTTTGAGTTCATGAGTTCGATTTATTATTTCTTTACTTATTTAATTGGACACTCCGATCGGAGTGTTCGGCATCTAGTAAAAATTTTCACTTGCAATGCCGATTACTCCGACCGGAGTGAAATTTTTTTTTTCTAATATTTTGAATGGCACATAAAAAAAACACATCCAAGACTCATTTTAATTCATATTTACCACAATAAAATAAAAATATTTGGAAAAATCTTACCGGCGTCAACCACAAACTCAAAAATATAGATCGGCAGTCAACCTGTTAAGGGGACCCCGAAGGCTACCTTATCCTTATGAGTGAGGTTGCTCACTTTCGGTACCGATTCCTCGGGTTCTAAATGGGTTACTGATGTAATTTTTTTTACTGGATTAAGGGTATCCTGTTGTATTAGTGTTCGCAATTTCATTTAAATATACTAGATACTTTTTTTTTTAATTTGAGTTTAAAAAATGTACTTTTTTTTCTCTCACTCATGATTTTTTTTCTTGCCTTCTACTACATCAACGAACGTGAAATTGCGGGCAAATAATCCTCTAACATCATTAAATATTTCCACAAAGTTTAGTAAGGTTTGGGTGTTTACATTTTGACCGTGTACCGAAAGGTCAAAAACCACAACTTTTCAGGACGAGCGATTTTCAATGAGCGCGGGTTCGTCTCTGATACAGCGCCACGACCGGACCTTTTTCTTGTTTTTCGGCGTTTCAATACCTACCGAAACTATCGATTATTAGCGTAGAAAACATCGATTTTTTTCTATTGCTAGAGGAAACCTTGGAAACCTGCCAGTTTGGTTGTAAACATGTAAATCTGACTATGTGTGAAGTGAAAAGTATTAACTTTTTTTTTTTTTTTCTAAAATTTTTAAAAATACTTCTAGTTAAGATAAATTGATGAAAATTGCCTTAAATTGTGCAGAAAAGGTTGAACTTTGATTTAAAGCAATAAAAAAATGATAATTTTAAAATTTTCGGTCTTCGGGGTTCCCTTAAGAGTGCGGTTTTTGCCAAAATGCCAAAGTGCAAATATTACAGTTCAGATCTGAAATATAAAATTATTTCTCTGCATCAAAGTGGAAAGAAGCAAACTGAAATAGCAAAATCTTAAAACATGAATAGGGGCCCTAGCAGCAAAACTGTTAAGAAGTTCTCGAGAAGGGGCACTGTTGATCCGGCATTTAAAAGTGGTAGACCTCAAAAAACAAGTAAGAGAGTAGACAAAATTATAATTCGAAAAGCAAAAAATGATGTGTAGGGTGTAGTGGTGTCAGACATAACTATTAGGCGTCGTCTGTTATCTGAAAATCTTCGTAGGCGTGCTGTTAAAAAGCCACTCCTTACAAAGGTCACAGAAAATAAAGATTGAAATTTGCTAAGGAACATAAAGACTGGACTCAAAATCAGTGGTCTCTAGCCCACTATTGTTTATATCAGTAATGGACAAAATATTGAAAAATATAAGGAAAAGAACAAGACTCTAGACAACCATAGGATACAGGCAGATGCTGCCGATCCACCTCGATGAAATGCTATACACAGATGGCGATGAAGACACTGATCGATATTTGGACGGAAGAGATAGAAAAAATGAAGATATAGGTTAATATAGGAAGAACTAAATATATGATAATAAATCAAAAAACACCAATGGTTGCAGGGGGGATAAAAAGCAAGGGACAACAAATAGAACGAGTAACAGCATATGATTACCTAGAAGTTTTGATATAATATGGTGGGAAACTAGATCTAGAGATAGCAAACAGAGTAAGGAAAACCATATAAATATACTATGCTCTGAATAATACAATATTTGGGAAAAAGAGATCAAAACAAAAGCAAAACTCCAGATATACAATAAACTAGTAGTACCAACCCTATTATACGGATGAGTTCTGGGTAAGCGTAAACAAACACGAGAGTGCGGTGACAGCAGCAGAGACGAAACAAATGAGAAAAATAGCAGGAAAGACAAGGATGGATAGAATAAGAAATGAGGACACCAGGCAGCAACTAAACCAAGAAGACATAGAAGGGAAGAAAAGTAATAAGGATGGACAACAGATTGGCGAAAAAAGCAATGGAAGCAAGGTCGAGAGGGCGGAAGAGAAGAGGGAGACCGAGAAAGACATGGATACAACAGGTGGGGGAGATAGGACGGCGAAAGGAAAAAACACTAAATGAAATGAAGATGCCGGGCGGTGACCGGAAAAACTGGAAGAGATAGGTGGAAGAATGAACAAGGAAAGTCAGATGTCCTTATGGGCAAAAGGAGTAGAAGAAGAAGAAGAAAATCGGACCCCACTATTTTTCTAACGGTACCTGCAAACTGATAAAAATTAGTTATTTTTAGTGTTCCGTACGGAACACTTATAAGATAACTTCGGTGTCTGTCCATCTGTCCGTTTGTTTGTCCATCTGTCTGTCACACCCGATTTTCTCCGAAACTATTTGACATAGAAAGTTGAAATTTGGCACTAACTTGAGGAATTAGTTTTGAGGGGTGAAATCGGAAGTCGATTTTTGGCAAAAACATTGTTTTTTTTTTATTCGAAAATCTCGGCACTTTTCGCCTTATGTAGTATAGAAAAGTCTCTATCGGGGATGACTCCGTCTGCAAGGGAACCTACTATCTGTAGGATACCTTTAAATAAAATGAAAATAAATGTTATTAAAAATCTTAGCTGATTACATTTGGTAAAGAAAATAATAAGTTTTGACTACAAAATACGCTGGAACTACCATGTAAACGGGATAATCGCCCGTGTGTGTCAGGTACTAAATTTTGTAATGAGAAATTTAAGAGAAGCCAATTCGGAAGCCAGAATAAGAGGCCGTTTAATCTTAGTAAGTTAGAGCACAATTTAGCAACAGGTGCAAGTCGGGATATCCAATCAACGGTGACTATTTGTTCCTTGTATCTTCTCAGCTAGTGCGTTTATTTTTAAAAAACTTTTGCCTCTTACCTGAAGACAGATTAAAATCCAATATGGCCTCGGAATCATATTCTGATTTCACTTGGACACCTATAACAAAATGAATTATTAAAACACGAAAGTGTAAGACGTAGACCGCGCGCAGAAAATAGGTCTAAAAAGCCTTATCAAAATAAATTAAGCTATTTGTAAATAAAAATAAAATGTACAGCTTTCTTTTTGGCGGATCGAGTACAATTAATGAATGTGGAGCGGCTTAGGGGTGCAGGGAATACGCCTCCTTTTAAATGTATAGTAATACAGTATATATTGTTTGATTTTATGTCATTTCTTTTATAAAGAAGAATGACAAAAGGATCTGGAACATAACATATTTATCAAGACGAAGAAATATTACTATACTACCTATGTACGGGGCCACACCAAATATACTTAAATAAATTAATAAATAAGTGCACTATCCTCCCGTGATGGGCACCCGCAACCCTTGATACTGTATGCCGACACAATACCACGAAGCTAGGACCGTCAACGTAGTACGTAATACGAGGGTGGTTGGGTCTTGTAAAAAAATAAGGCAAATATTTTTTTTTGGAAAAACAAAAATTTATTTCTCAACATAATCTCCAGTGAGCTCAATATATTTGGTCCTGCCAGATCCTAATTTTATTTTTTCCAAGTCAATTTTTGAGGTTGGGAAACAAAAAAATATCACCTGCGACTAAATCTGGGAAACTATTTCCAAGACCAGCTCGTGAACTTTTGCTACTGCAACGGCCGATGTGAGCAGGCGCTTTGTCTTAGTGAAAGAGTACTTTTTTGCGCGCTAATCTCGGTCACTTCTGCTTAATCTTACTACGTGAACGGTCTGATATCGTTGCATTATAAAAGTAAGTCACTGTTTTACCTTCTTCCTATAAGACGAGATCTTGGTTCCTCCGTTTTTAAGCCTTTTGTGACGTAGAGGTCCAGCTTTCGTGCCATCTTTTTTGTGGTCGACCTGGAGGCCTTCTTGTTTCTGGTTGCCCATCTTAGTCAGCTATTAGCTGGCATCCTACTTACGTGATCCCTCCAATATCGATGTCTTGATCTGGCGAAACGGACTATGTCTTGAATCTTGAGTTCTTCTCGTATAATTGTGTCTCGTACCTGGTCTCTCAGGGTTATTCCATTGATAGTACGGAGAGTTTTGAAGCTCTCATGTGGCTTTTTATTTTAGATGTTTCTGCTGCATACGTTAGAACCGGTCTTACCATGGTTCTACAGTCCCTGGCCAAATTATTAGACGCACTGTATTTTTTTTTAGTAATTTTATGTTTCTTAAGAGTTATTATGCAATAATGGTATATTTATACTACAATATTATTGATTTTTATTTAAAAGAATTGTTGTAGACTACATATTTGTATTTATTTTTAACATATGGCAACACTGTGTTGCCAAAGTGATACATGAACGTTAACAAGTACAAACCTGTATCAGTCGCGATCGGAATCGAGTCAGGTACGGACGTGTTTCTGTGGCTTTATGGACTGTGATTGTTTGTTTAACAGTTTTATACTACTCAGTTATTAGTTTATTTTGTATGCAGTGTTTTAAAAAAGTAATTGGACTATTTTCATTATGGGTAGAAAAGGCGATCTTTCACCACGTAAAAAAGCTGAAGTGAAGGCCCCTGTGATTGCGAAAACATTTACAAACCGAGAAATATCACGAAGATTGGAGGTTTCTGAAGCTAGTGTACGACGCATAAAAAAGAAAATTGAGTCAGGGAAGGAATTAAGCCCGAAAAGAAAGATGCGGTAGAAAACCAATTTTCACTCCACAGTCAGAGAGATGTTTGAAGAAAATTTGTGTAGAAAACAGATTTGCTACCACAAAGGTAATAAAATCACAACTCCAGGATGCTAGCGTAAATGCTTCTGAGCACACTGTTCGAAGAAAATTGAAAGAATTAGATTTTTAAGGCCTGTCGCCCCGCCAGGAAGCCCAAATTAACAGCTGCAATGAAAGCAAAGCGCCTGAAGTGGGCCAATCAATGGCAAGACAAAGATGTGGACTTCTGGAGATCGGTAAGATACAGCAATTTAATCAATAATTGATACATTATTATCATTTTCAGTTAAATAAAGCAAATAAACATGGAAGTTTATATATTTTTCCTATTTTTGACAGATCTGCTTCAGTGACGAAAGCACATTCGAAATTTTGCAGAATAAAGCTCAGTATGTGCGTCGTCGTCATGGAGAAAAGTTTCATCCTGATTGTGTCGTCCCGACGGTTAGCATCCCACCAAAGTGATGATTTGGTCAGTCATCAGCGGCAAGGGCACTGGACGTCTGTACGTCGTCAAAGGAATAATGAGGCAAGATCAGTACAAAGAAGTATTACAAAATCGGTTGATTCCGCAGCTCAGAGAATGGTTTCCAAATGGGGAACCATTCACTTTCATGCAAGATGGAGCTCCCTACCACACTGCTCGGTCTGTTAAAGATTTTTTTGCAGAAAAAAATATCCCTCTGTTGGATTGGCCGGGTAATACCCGATATGAACCCCATTGAAAATGTGTGGGAGCTGATGAAAAGAGAAGTGGCTAAAGATGTGATTACCAACAAAACCCAGCTCCTAGAAAAGATTATTCATGTGTGGAATCATTATCCTCAAATGCAGGAGACAGTACAATCTTGCACTGATAGCATGCCGCGCAGAATTAAAGCTTTGATAGCGGCTAAAGGTGGCTCAACTAAATATTGACTTTTACTAACATTAATTTCACTTTTCTTTAAAACTTAATAAACTTATGCTTTTCTAAATTAATGCTGTTTTATTTATGTCAAATAAATAGGTAATTGATTGGATAATATAAAAATAAAAAACAAATCAATTTAAAATAATAAAACGGTACAATATCACTCGGTAATTAATATTTTACATGAAATCTTGCAGTGCGTCTAATAATTTGGCCAGGGACTGTATATATACACGCGCTTTGCTTTCTGTATACATGTAAGCATGTTTCCATATTAAGTCCCTCAAACAACCAGATATTCTCGATGCCTTATTTGCCTGATTGAATATTTGTCGATATAGATTTTTAAGGTCGATACCTGTACTCCCAGGTATATGCAGTGCATGTTCTGGGCTAGTGTTCTTTCCATTGGCACATGGTCCACTGTTTTCTATGTGTGTTAGCCCATTGTAATCCGTTTCATTTGTGTAGGTCAGTCAATAAGTTTTGAAAGCAGAAATGAAACAAGATCGAAATACATTTATTCTAATCTCCTTTAAGCTCAATACATTTTTTCAGCGATTTTCCGATTCATTTACCCCATCTCTGAAGTGGTTTTCCGGAAGACCTTCAAAATACCCATCTATCTATCCATGCTATCACTACATCATTTGTTGAAAAACGCTTCCCACGTAGAAATCTTTTGAGGTTTGGGAACAGATGGAAGTCAAACGGAGCCAGATCTAGCGAATAGAGTCGATGTTCCAACAGTTCGTACTTCAATCAAACCAGTTTTGCCCTTGCCAAAGCATCTCTGTGAGTAGGTGCGTTGGCACGATGAAAGATGATTTTTTTTCTTCTGCAAACCGGGCCTTTTCTCACGAATTTTCTCATCCAGCTGGTCCAAGAGGTTGCAATAATACTCTCCTGTGATTGTTCTACCGGTTTAAAGGTAACCAATTAACAGAATTCCTGACGCCATAATTTTTTTAGGCGACTTTGACCACTTTGGCTACTTTGGAGCTAAACCACCGGGCTCGGTCCGCTGTGCGGTTTGTTGTCGCAGTTCAGGATCATACTGGTAAACCCAAGTCTCATCCATAGTTACGAATCGACACACGAAATCAGTTTTATTTCTCTCGAGTGCATTTTTGTTCCGATGTTAACAAATGCTGCACCCACTTGTGAATAACTTTTTCATACCCGAAACATTAGTTAAGATCTCATAAACTGATCCATGTGAGATGCCTATAGCCTCAGCTAAAACATCCACGGTTAATCGACGGTCTTCTATTATCATATCTTGTACTTGCCTAACAGTTTCTTCAGTTGTAGTTTTTAGACGTCCTGAACGTGGATCATCATTGACGCTTGTACGACCACGTTTAAACTTTAGAGTCCACCGATAAACAGTTGAAAATGAAGAAGGAGACTCTTTTTAACACTTTCCTAACTTTGCATGGATTTAAGTTGCCAATAAACCTTCCAAAACAAAAAATCACTGCACGATATTCGACTTTTTTCATTTTTAAAAAATACTCAAACGCGTCTACATTAACCAGCTGACAAACAGCGAATGACTTGATAGATCGACTTGAAATTTAGGGTGTGTTCATATGACAGATGAAGCTTTAAAATGGTGTTCAATATTTGGTTCAAGTGATGCTCCATAAGCGTCGCTTTCAAAACTTACTGACTGGCCTGATATCTGATTTGTTAGTATCGGTTCTAGCCGCTATTATTTAGGGCTTGCAAACGACAATCGCGTCTTACCAGTGGTAATCGAGACTGGTTTCCCTTTAAAGCAGCGGTGATTTAGAATGGTGTACGCCTTTATCTAAAATACCTAGGTTTTTTGCGATTTATCGCTTACTATGGCTTTCTTCATGTAGGGTACAGATGGTTCGTGACCATTCGATACTCGTTGCTTCCTTGGCGTAATCCCATGAAGCGCAGTCAATTCAGAAATCGCATATCTCGCCTTTGAATGCTTAAGTATAACTGCTAAGAGCTTACTAATTTTTTTTTTTTTTTTTTTTTATGGGTCTAGCACACGTGCTGCAGGGAAGTCCCTAAAGCGCTCCAGGAGCGGCACGAGTGCGGAAAAAGCGATTCACGTTGTTCTTGAATCGCTGTAAATTGTACTCGGTGGGAAACACAGCGCTGGGCAAATTATTCCAAAGGGATGACGTTCTCCATATAAAAGATTGTTTGAAAAGCGTTGTACGCGGAGTAACAAGCTGAACCTCATACGGATGCGAAGCACCAGCGCGACGTGTATTTCTAACATGCACCGCTTTGGGAGGAATTAAGCGGGCTACATCCTTCGAACACTTTCCATGAAAATACTTGTAGAACAGACTCAAGTCGCCAACCGTTCTTCGATGTTCCAGCGAATCAAGGCCGCCGGTCAATTCCGGATCCCCAATCAGACGGACCGCTCTTCTCTGAACAGAATCCAACAAATGCAGTGTATGTTTGGGAGCGGAGCCCCAAACGTGGGAGCAGTATTCCATAGTTGGTCGAATTTGGGCTTTGTAAAGAATTAACAGTTGCTGTGGGGTGTAAAGCTTTCTGGTTCTAAATAATATTCCCAACTTTTGAGAAGCTCTCCTTGCTATGCCTGCAACATGTTCATGCCAAGACATATTTGCTCCCAAACTAACGCCCAACAAATTGAGCGACGATGCTAGGGGAATGGAGTGCCCCGACATAACTATGTCGGGTTCAGCAACGTTAACTTTTTTAGAAAAAACTGCCGCTTGGGTTTTTGTAGCGTTAAATTCCACTTGGTTACTGTCACCCCAAGATAGAATTTCTTCCAGGTCTTTGTTAAGTTGAACGACCTCCTGCTGTCTGCGGATATTCGCCTGAGCAGCCGATGTCCGAGCGTTCAAGGTGAATGAAGAGACAAGCGTACTGTCATCTGCAAAGCTATAGATTGGATTCCCGGTCTTTTCCAGCAGATCGTTAATGTAAATGAGAAAGAGAGTAGGAGACAGTATGGAGCCCTGGGGCACACCGGCGTTGATAATGAGGGTGTTAGAAAGAAATCCGTCGACCGCCACTTCTAAAGAACGCTCTCTGAGGAAACATGAGAGCCACAAACAGAACTTTTCAGACATACCATAAGAGCGTAACTTAGCCAACAGTCCATCGTGCCAAACACGGTCGAATGCCTTGGATATGTCAAGAGCAACCGCTCGAGATTCTCCAAAGTGTTCAATTGCGTTGTTCCAAACATGTGTTACATAAGTCAGAAGATCTCCTGTTGATCTATGTTTACGAAAACCATATTGGTGATCGCTAATAATATTGAATCGTTCAAGATATTTTAGAAGATGCTCATTGATAACCTTTTCCATGACTTTCGATATTATTGAAAGCAATGCAACTGGTCGGTAGTTATTTGGCAAGGTCTTCTTACCTTTTTTAGGTATCGGCTGAACCGTGGCACATTTCCAGCAGGACGGAAATATCCCCTTTCTGTAGGATAGGTTAAAAAGACTACAGAAAACTGGTGTTAGTTCCCTTGCACAGTTTTTGAGAACTATGGCAGGTATTCCGTCAGCGCCAGAAGCCTTCTTCGTGTCTAGCTTCATTAAAATACGCTTTATGGTGCGCTGTCTGAAGATAACATCGGGCATCCTTGACTGCAATATGGGAATAGTAGGTGGTGTTTTTCCTTGGAAATCGACAGTAGAATGTGAAGCAAAGAGTTCAGCCAACAAGTTCGCTCTCTCAACAGGTGTGGTTGCAATGGAATTATCTGGCCGTGTGAGTGGTGGTATGGTGGATTTGGTAAAATTTTGACTAACTGCCTTAGCGACTGCCCAAAAGGAGCTGGAATTGTTGGGACAAGCGAGAAGTTTGTTTCTAATTCGTTGATTGTGTGCCTCCTTGGTTTCGTCGATAATTCCCTTGCATCTGTTCCGGGCATGAACAAAGATGTTACGATTTACGGTGTTAGGATTTTCACGCCATTGTCGATAGGCAATATGTTTAGAAGCAACAGCTTCTTTGCATTTTCGGTCGAACCAAGGCTTGCCGTTGGAGGAGCATTTCTTCGAAAAAGGGATGTAAGCTTCCATACCAGCCAAAATAACATCGGAGACCTCCCTGGCGCAGTCAGATGGGTTATCGGATCGAAAACAAATGTCCATCCAAGGGAAAGTTCGAAAGTATTCCATAAGATCTTCCCATTTAGCAGATTTGTAGTGCCAAATCTTGCGCGGCCTAGGCGCCTCTCTCTCACTGATTGGCAGGATACTCGATGTCGAAAGCAGTTTATGGTCGGAAGAACCTAACGGCGGATTTACGGTGACCGTGTAAATCTCCGGATTGGTGGTTAAAAACAGATCAAGAAGACTGGCGAACTCCCCGTCTCGATCAGGGATCCGTGTTGGTTCGTCAATAAGCTGAGTTAAGCCATAACTGATTGAGAATGATTCAGCTTCACGACCTTGTTCGTCGGTAGTATTTGAATATTTAAGCCAGTTGATATTGTGGACATTAAAGTCGCCCAGGATGGCAATTTCGGCACTTGGATTGTTACTTTGTAAATGATCGATGGTGTCTGCAAGAGAAGCGAAAAGTGTTCGAAAATTGGTATCACTTGGTGGTCGATACAGGATACAGATGAACCTTGTGGTTTGTTGAGTCGTTATTTTTAACCACATAACATCAAAGTTTGGGGGCTCCAGAGCTTCTTCTCGTTGACAAGAGAGGTCGCTTCTGACAAAAAGACAGATTCCAAAGTTACGCCTAAATCGGGAATAGAAGTCGTACCCAGGATAAAGATAGTTGACCGTGCTGGTCGATGGACTGACCTTGGTTTCACATAGAGCGAGTACATGAGGTTTATTTGATTAGAGGTGTTGATGCACTGAATTTATGTTCGAGTTTATGCCTCGTATGTTGCAAAAATCTATCTTAAAATTATGATGTCTGCAAGTCGACGCCTCCGAACCAACCCCCACCCGGAGATCCGAACGGGGGGCCATTCTACCCCCGGAACTTCTTGCATCCAGGCGCCTCATCATGCTCTTTGGTCCCACAGTAGTTAATGTGGAATTTTCCTGTTCTGTCACATGTTTATCTTTGCTTTCTTTGCCTTTGATCCAGGGGGTGTTATTATTGGGTAGTTTGGGTTCTGACCAGATACTTTTCCAATGACCTGTGAGTTCTTGTTTGTTTGGTGGTTCGGTCACTGCTGTCTGTTTGCTGTGCATAGTTTTCCGGTAGACTTGTGTTTGGCTTCTTCGGAAGAGGTTGTTGGTATCTTTCCTATCGTTTGGTTCTTTGTATCTACGGAGTCTTGCGGCATATACGGATAATTTTTGTTTTAGAGTATCCAGGATTTCTGGCAGTGTTCTGTCGGGAGACCCGGACTTGATCTTGTTTATACTCTGTGTGACTCGTTTGGACACGTTTCCGCTGATAAACTGGGTAAGGTGTCCTAGATATCTCCTGATGTTGTTGAAATGTGAAGTTATTTATTAAACTCATACATTGTAACCAACCATTTTTAAATCGGTGATACAAAGGTAATAAAACACGTGTGTTATAGGAAATTGACAAAAATGGCATAGCTGGGGTAATCAGTAAAGATTGTAATGGCAATTTGTTTATAAACGGGGCCGTGTGCTGGATAAAATACTAGAATTTTATCGGTGGCGCATATTACATCGTTTACATATTATTTAAATAAAATTTTAAGGAAATAGCTTTTTGCCTTCTACATAAAGTTTAAATAATGAATAATAATGATCATGAATTATAAAATATTTTAAGATAAACGAGAATTATTTTTAACGGTCGTCAATTTCCGGAGGAAGTGGTAAATGGCTTTCGTAGGCGAAAATCAACGGATCTTTTAAATTATATCACACGTTTAGAATAACGCAATTGAACATTTTAGAGAATCTCGAGCGGTGGCATTTGATATATCCAAGGCATTCCATCGTATTCGGACGCATGACGGATTACTGGCTAAGATACGCTCTTATATATAGTATGCCGGAAATTTTTTGGTTTTCCTCAGAGTATTCTTTACGAGTGGCAGGCGACCCACAATGGGGGCAATACGTAATTTTTACCTAAATTCATTTTCTGGCTGCAATTTCCAAGGAATCTCAATTTTTTTTAAATTTTCGTTCTTGACTTCCTTATCGCTCTGTCTGAGCGGATTTTTGATTATTTATCATGATTTTTACTCATTTATCAATATACAGGGTTACAGGGAAAGTCGTCCTAGATAATTAAGGACGTTATAGTTTAGGTCGTTTCTGACCGATTTGACTCTATGACATGATGTCCTAAACTTAACCGTTTTCGAGATATTGAAGTTTAAAGATTTTCTAAAAAAAAAAACATGTTTTTTTTTGCTTTTATATCGATTTTTTTTATTAGAGGTTCTCGAGTGCAATTTTTTGGTTATTTTTAGTTAGTCTGTATGTCAAGTATCAAAAATCATTAAAAAAAATTTGAACTAGTTACTAACAGTTTCAAATGGCGGCTTGTTAATATTTCTAAATTACGAATTTTTACCAAGTGTTTCCTACTTTAAATCAATAAAGAGAAAAAAAAAATGTATGGAAGTTATTCTGAAAATTATTTTAAAAACTTTTACGTCTCTTTAGCTATCTAAGACGGTATAATATCTACTTGATCTATTGAAAATTCTAAGAAAATGAGATTTCAATAGGCCCAAATGTAGAGTAACATAATAATAGAATTTAGATACTACCAATTACCGGTTTACTACCTGCATCTTCAAACAATAAAAAGGGTTGGGTAAGCATTTTTTCCGGTCGGGGTACTCTCTGCGCGAGTGACATTTTCTGTTCACTAAACATTATTGAATGATTTTTAGTCTGCTCATGCGATTCGTCCGTGGTAGATGTGCTATACCGTGCTTTTCAAAAATATCTGTGTTTCATCTTCTGACTGTGTGAATTGGCTCGTAACTGGATTTTGATCTCTGCTTGTGAATATGGCAACGTATACCAACGAGGAATATGCTGACATCCTAATGTGTTACGGATTTTGCGAAGGAGTGTGTCGTCGCGTGCACGTGATGAATACATACATACTGCGATATCCTACTCGTCGTGTACCTGATGTTAGCGTATTTGATGGAACTTATCGAAGACTACGAGAAACTGGTTCCGTACAAAGACGGCGGACTGACATGGGACGACCACGTATGTTTGACGAAGACAACGAAATACGACGTCTCTTTGAGGTAGACCCAACCACATCTACAAATGTTGTCGCACAACAGCTTGGTATTTCGCAGTGAAAGGTATGGTTTGTAATGCATACTGTTGGGGCAACACCCTTACCACTATACGCCCGTGCAAGTCATTGAAGAAGGGGATCCGTTGCGACGATTAGAATTCTGCAGATTTATGCCCAATATCGACGTCGAACATGCATCTTTTTTTAAGAAAATACTATGGACTGACGAGTCGAAATTCGACAAAGACAGTCTTACAAACTACCACAATGCCCACTATTGGGCTTCTAAAGAGGAAGGCAAGGAGGAAGTGGATGGGTATAATTTCAAATTATTTGGTTGGGCCATTCTTCCTGCCAGATAATTTGAATGGCGAGGAATACGACAATTTTTACCTAATTTGATGGAAGACCTACCTATTGGTTTGAGACAAAACGTGTACTTTCAACACGATGGCTGCCCAGTTCACTACAGAGGAAGTGTTCGTGCATAGCTCAATGACAATTATCGCAACAAATGGATTGGAAGAGGCGGACCCATACCTTCGCCGGCGAGAAGCCCAGACCTAACACCGATGGATTTTTTATGTGTGGGGTCACATGAAAAGTCTCGTATACAACCAGATGACTCCTATCGAAAACGTGGATGTCCTAAGACAAAAAATAATTGATGCGGCTGACGAAATGAGGCGGCACCTCACAACCAGCGTTGTGAAAAGTAATTTAAGAAAAAGAATGAGAATTTGTGTTAGAAATAGGGGCGACCATATAGAACATGAATTAATAAAAAATATTAAATTGCAAGGTTTTTTGTTTTATTTGTGTATTTTTCGTATTTTCACCTAGAAATATAAATTTACCTTTTGCTACCCGAGCCCGCAATAGGTGTCATTCTGTGTACAGTTTTCCTAGTATTATACCTTTTTTGATAGCTAAAAAGACGTAAAAGTTTTTAAAATAATTTGCAGAATAACTTCCATATATTTTTTTTTTCTCTTTATTGATTTAAAGTAGGAAACACTTGGTAAAAAATTCGTAATTTAGAAACATTAACAAGCCGCCATTTGAAACTGTTAGTAACTAGTTCAAATTTTTTTGATGATTTTTGATACTTGACATACAGACTAACTAAAAATAACCAAAAAATTGCACTCGAGAACCACTAATAAAAAAAAAAAAATCGATATAAAAGCAAAAAAAACATGTTTTTTTTTTTTTAGAAAATCTTTAAACTTCAATATCTCGAAAACGGTTTAAGTTTAGGACATCATGTCATAGAGTCAAATCGGTCAGAAACGACCTAAACTATAACGTCCTTAATTATCTAGGACGACTTTCCCTGTAACCCTGTATATTGCTTTTTTGCAAAAAACACCTTTCGAGGTCTCAATCACCCAATTTCAAGAAATCTCGATATTTTTTTTTATAATCTTCGTTTTTGATTTCTCTATCGATTGGTGATTAAAGTTTATTGACTATGATCTGAATAAATATAGTTTTTAGCCATTTGCACTTTCTAAACTTGAGGCTTTTAAACCAGTAACTCGCTACATTAGGTTATGTTAAGTTTGGAGTTCACTACATTAAGTTAGGCTAGATTTGATCTTCGCTATATTAGGTTATGTTAAGTTTGGAGTTCCTTGCCAAAATTTGAGGGAAGAGAAGTAAAACTCTACAATATTTTATAATATTGGTAAATAAATTTAATCAGTGTTAATTTTGGGAACTATATATGTATTCACTGTAGCATACCCAATTATCGCCTGGCATCTTCGAGTCATGCTGTCGACGAGATTTTCTACATACTTAGCAAATTTTTCGAGTCTCGCGAGACAACTGAGTCAAAATCTTCAGAGTCTTTCCTCTGAGCTCTCTCTTTACAAGGGATTAAACGTTTTCAATAGGGTTGGCGTTCGGCGATTGTGAGGGACATTCTAGTATCTTATAGTGGGCCCAAGCGAGCCACTTCGCGACGTGATTTTCACCCAGCAAAGGTTCCTTCAACGTGCTTTGGAATTTGACATCATGAGCACGAAGATGTTGTGGTCTAATGGGACACATTCAAACCTGATTTACGGAGGTATAAAATTACACAGGGGAACAGCTGTTTTGGTGTCGAGGTTTTTTGAGCTGATTTTATATCAATTTGATGTCCTGAATTCAAATAACGTATTCATTTGTACCTAGGAGCTCAAATTTTTAAGATATACAGTTTTAGAGAAATATAAGTTACATTATTGTAACTCAAATCCGTAAGTGTAGTAAACAAAAGTAGATACGAAATTTTTATTTTAGTTATACAAAATACAATATTATGTCGTACTTACAAACAAAAAAAAAACATTGAAGAAATGAAATAGTCACTCAACACTTGGAAAGCTTCTTTTCCGCGACATTCTTGAATGTGTTTTTAAACAGTCCCTTTTTAAACTCCAGCAGTAATCTGCCATCATGTGCATGTCCCATCTTCCTTGGTAGCGGTCCTCCATAACTTTAATATCTTGGTGAAATCTTTCACCTTGTTCCTCACGCATGTCTCCTAAATTTTCTGGAAAACGGTCTAAGTGGCTGTGTAAATAGTGTATTTTAATACTCATATTGCACCCTAAGGATTTGAAACTATTAAGCATCTTGTTAACCATTTCAACATAGTTTTGAGCTTTATGTTTGCCTAGAAAATTTTCTACAACTGCAACAAATGATGTCCAAGCTTCTCGTTCAACTTGATTCATTGAATTTATGAAGGCAGGATCCTTAATTAATTGTCTTATTTGTGGGCCGTCAAATATCCCTGCTTTGAGTTTTTCTGTGCTCAACTGATGCATTTTTTACCCCTATATATGCAAAACAAGACCCATTCTTATCAAGAGCCTTTACAAATTGCTTCATTAAGCCCAACTTTATATGTAACGGAGGAAGTATGATTTTTTCTCTTTCAACCAAAGCGTCGTTAATGACATTCTTTTCCCCAACGTCCATGTTTTCTCTCTGAGGCCAATCTTTTCTAATCCAGTGGTGTGTTTTGTCCCTACTATCCCAGAGGTACAAGAAACACGGATATTTCGTGTAACCACTTTGCTGCCCAAGAAGAAAGTTTACCATTTTTAAGTCTACACAAATCATCCATTGATGTTCGTAATACTTTATCTTCTGCAAGATCAAAGCTATGGTATTATATTCTTCTTTCAGTTTCGTTGAGTGAGCTAGTGGTATTGAACCATATTTATTCCCATTATGTAGAAGGACACATTTTTAAACTTCGCTTTGAACTGTCAATAAATAGGCGCCAATCATCTGGAATATATTCAGAACGTCCCATTTCTTTCATGAGTCCCCTAATTTCGTGACAAAATACAAGATTGTCTTCTTGAGAAAAGAATGGTAGCAGATCGTTCAGAGGGAAAATATTCGTCATCAGAGATATGTGGTAGCTGATGAAATGTTGGAATCGGTATTTCATCTGAGTGCGGGATAGGGCGTATTGCCGAGTCTAAATTGGGATAAGTCCACTTACTGCGGTTATTTCGATTGATTCCATTAGTATTTACTAAACAGAAATAACAATCATTGAAGTGGTTTTTTGGTTCTCTCCAAACCATTGGTACGCCGAATTTTAGACATTTTCTTTTCCCGGTAGTCCACTGCCGTAAATGCTCTGTACAAGTTTTACATACGAGATGCGGGGCCCACGTTTTGTCCTGATCACCAAGCTTAACTCCAAAGTATCCAAGATACGCTCGCTTTACAAAGTCAGTAATAGTTTGTCTGTTTTGTTGAAACATGTATTCTCCGCATATATAGCAAAACACATCAGGTTGATTTACACAACTTCTTCTTGAACTGGAACCTGAACTCATTTTAATTCTGTTTAATAACACAAAAACACTCTTTTCTTAACATAAAATAACACGCCGAATTCGATCTACTCTCATTAGTAAGAACGCACAAACTGACGAGACTTACCCGAGTTAGGTGATTAAAAGGGTCAGTTCAGGTACCTTATAGGCAATGGTTCCACTATTTATAGATTTACCTGGAATTTACTCAATTACAGACTGACAATAAAACCATTGTACCTATATTAATGAATATATAATAATTTTAGAACTCTCATAAATGAATATACTGAATAAAAACCACATTGGTAGATAAGTTGATGTATCTAAAAAAGTAGAGCTGATAGAGAAAAACGGATTGCATGTATAGATTTAGCGTCCCAAATATAGTTAAAATCAGCTCTAAAATCCCAGGCACCAAAACAAAAATATTTTTTTGTTGCCCTGTGTTATAGATGACTTCACAAAAAACACCCCAAATGAGTATTCAACAAAGTTTTTTTCCGATCTTTATTGAAAACTGATAACCTTGAAATTTTTGTTTTTTATGTACCAGATAAATTATTAAAGATTATGCACTCGTGATAATTTTCGTTCAATATACACCCTATGGACAATATTTTTTGATCAGTACTTTTCAAGATAAGGGGGGACAGCGATTTTTTGCGATTTTTTAAAAATAATACAAAGAAAAGTGTGCGCAAGTATTACATTATATATATTTTTGAACTCGTGTTTTTACAAGGTTTTATTTGACACCCCGCTCGATTAACTGGTAAAAAAAAAATGTTTTCACTTCCGATTTTACTCTCCAAAACTAACCCCTTATTTCATTAAATTTAACTCTCAAAACACCACTTCTTAGGAAGGTGAATAAACGTAAACCATTAGAGAATGGGCACGAGAACATGAAAATCATCAAACAATGGAATTCCGTCCTTTGGAGCGACGAATCTAAATTCGAAATTTTTCGGTTTCAATCGACGAGTTTACGTGCGGGCGGCGGTCAGCTGGAGACAGGATGTTGGAAGCCTGTCAGTTGCCTACAGTACAACATGGTGGAGGTTCAGTAATGGTTTGGGGTTGTTTTAGCAACGGTAAAGTTGGAAAAATCTTTAGGATAGAAGGAATCATGCGGAAAGAACAGTATCAAGAAATTTTGCTAACTCGAATGCTTCCTTTTCGAAGAGATATTTTTCAGGGGAAATTTATTTTTCAGCATGACAACATTCTGCTAAACAAATTAGAGAACCTTTGGACGAATGGAAATCCGATGACGTCCTGGAAGTGATGACTTGGCCTCCACAATCACCAGACTTGAATCCCATCGAATTGCTGTGCGACCATTTGGACAGGTGGGTTCGAAAACTCAATCCAACATCAGAAAATCACTTGTGGGAACTTTTACAAGCAGAAATTGGTTAAAATAACCGAAGAAACTCTGCAGAAACTACTGGATAGAATGCCGAAACTTGGTAAGGCGGTAATTAAAAACAAAGGAGGTCACATAGATGAGAAAAATCCTGGAAAATCATTAATATTTTTCTGATTTTCTAGACTGTAAATAATGTGAATATAAATAATAATTCATTAAAATTTTAAAAAATATATATTATCTGGGTTTTGTTGCATTGGGACTGAAATAACTAGGTGGGCAAATACTTTCTGACGGTAGTGTATATATGGACCATCCCTCTAACTCCTTTCCCCCACCACTTATACCCTGAAAATGACGTATAATGCGACATGTACTTAATATCTGCAACCCTTTTTCTAGAACGCTTTATACGTTTGACTACAAATAATTAAAAATAATGAAAAAATAATACAATTTGAATTTTCTCGACTTCGAAACATCTGAAACGGACTTATAACAAGATATGTACGAATTAGTCACTCTTATCCCTCCTTTTTACACCCTTTCAACTCTTTATGTCTTCAACTATAAATAATTATATTTAAAATTTATTCATTACCCAAAAATCTCAATATAATGTAGAAGATATTCAAAATTTACCGACTCCACCCTCTTCCCCTTAAGATATATTCCTCAAATACTATAGGTTCCTATATCCTAATATGTATTATATGTGTACCAAATTTGAAATTGATATCCTATTTTGCTTGAGAGTTATCGTGCAAATAGACAGATAAACATACTTTATAATATTGGTAAATAAATGTAATCAGTGTTAATTTTGGGAACCACATATATATTCACTGTAGCATACCCTAGATAAAACTTATATAATAAAGTAAACAAAATTACGAACGTAAAGGATCATGTGTAATATTAAACAGTGCATTTACGTTGCGTTGGATTAAACATCCTAATCACTCATAAACTTAATTCTGCCGGCTCCTTTAGTGCTTGTTCTGAACTGAGTTCTTCGGAAGCTCGCATGAAACTGTGTTCTTGCTAGAATCCGAAAAAGTCAGTTCTCGGAATAAGCTCCGACGAAGCTGGCAGGATGGTCAGCGACATGTCAGTATCACTTGTTCAATCGACATTGGAGAAATTGGAGAAAAAAATTTTTTTACTAGGTCATCGAGTGTGGTGTCAAATGAAGGCTTGTGACAACACGAGTAAAATATATATATATATATATATATATATATATATATATATATATATATATATATATATATATATATATATATATATTGCTTTTTTGCAAAAAACACCTTTTAAGGTAATAAAATAAGTCTGAGTCACGGAATTTTCGAGGAATCTCAATAATTTTTCTTTTTTTGATTTCTCTATCGATCTGTCTGAGCAGATTTTTGATTATTGGCCATGATTTGAACTAATTTTTCAATAAATAGAGTTTTTAGCCATTTACACCAAGAACGTCAAACTTATCATAACCCTATGCAAAGAGGAAAAATGATCAGATAAACGTTTCCTAAACTTAAGGTTTGGAGTTCGCTACATTAGGTTATGCTAGGTTTGGGGTTCGCTACATTAAGTTATGTGAGTTTGGTTTTCGCTATATTAGGTTATGTTAGGTTTGGAGTTCCTGGTCAAAATTTTATATGGTTTATTTATGGTAATATGGCAAATGTAAAATAACTGAAAACGGACAAGTCCCATTTTTTCAGCATTTTACCAACTATTCTCTTATTCGTCAAATCCATCCCGAGACGCGTTTCGCCGTATCACGTCTCATCAGTCGGGCTAGGATTGACAAACAAGAGAAAAGAATTTACGGGCACTTATCCAAGAAGTTACGGGTCACGAAGGTAGGATGCAACGAATTGCTGACGCAGTAGCTTTCAAGTGGACAGAGTGGTTGACACGGTCAACACTTAAAAGCTGAGGAGGATTCCTTAAAAAAACGCTGCCTGCTTTTGAGTGTTGGCCGTGTCAACTACTATGTCGGCTTGAAAGCTGCTGTTTTCAGTTTTCGATAGAGTATTAGGTATGTGTATTTAGTACAATTCGTTGTATCCTACCATGTCCCGTAAGTTCTTGGATAAGTACCCGTAAATTCTGTTGTCTTGCTTGTCAATCCTAATCAGACTGATGAGCTGTGTTACGGCAAAACACGTCTCGGGATGAATTTGACGAATAAGAGAACAGTGGGTAAACCGCTGAAAAAATGGGCCTTGTCCCGTTTTCAGTTATTTTATATTAACTACATGTGCCTGAAGAGGGTCCCTCAAAAAGCGCTGCCTGCTTTTAAGTGTTGACCGTGTCAACCACTCTCTGTCGGCTTGAAAGCTGCTGTGTCAGTTTTCGGTTGAATATTAGGTATACGTACTTAGTACAATTCGTTGTATCCTACCTTCGTGTAAAGTAATGTGGTAATTTTTGTGTTTCTTTAGTGTTCTGTGTGGAACACTTATAAGATCACTTCGGTGTCTGCCTGTCTGTATGTCTGTCTGTCACGCCCGATTTTCTCCGAAACTATTTGAGATAGAAAGTTGAAATTTGGTAATAATATAGGAATTGATGGCCTCATTAGAGCCATGTAGTTTTGAGAGTTAAATTTTAACTTAACGGGTTAGTTTTGGGGGGGTGAAATCGGAAGTAAAAAAAAATTTTTTACTAGGTCATCGAGTGTGGTGTCAAATGAAGGCTTGTGACAACACGAGTAAAATATATATATATATATATATATATATATATATATATATATATATATATAATGTAATACTTGCGCGCACTTTTCTTTGTACTATTTTTAAAAAATCGCGAAAAACCGCCTTATCTCGAAAAGTACTTGTCAAAAAATTTTGAAAAAAATTCTGGAATATTCTCCACGGGGTGTAGATTGAACGAAAATTATCACGAGTGCATTACCTGTAATAATTTATCTGGTATATATTAAAAAAAAAATTCAAGGTCATCAGATTTCAGTAAAGATTGGAAACAAACTTTGTTGAAAACTCATTTGGGGTGTGTGTTTTGTGAAGTCACTGATCATTTTATACCACCCTAACAAAATTTTTTATTTCAAAAGCAATCAACGTACGGAACACTAATTGCGCAAGTTCAACTTGCGCTTGACCGGTTATTTTTGTTGAGATAATAAGCAAATTTTCTGGATAATTATTTACAATAAAACTTACAAGGGGTTAAAAGTGTGGAGGAAGAGGTTTGAGGGATTGTTTCGAACAAATCGGGTTATATGAGTTCTTGGATTCCCAGCATCCGAAAATTAAGTCATTTTTTCATTAATTTTAACAGAAAAAGGGGGTGGAAGTTGTTAGATATTGTTTAGCTTTAATAATATTATGAGAATTTGTCCAGGTTTTTCGTTAAAGTAATCGGCAACATTTTAGGCAAATTACTTATACGAGGCATGTTTTTTAAGTAAGTACCGTTTTGCGATTCCGCCGCCGCAGCGATACGGTCGGCGTTCCGCGCATGCGCGCTGGTAACCTACATCTCATGTCTACGCACTGACGCCATTACAGTCTGATTCTTCATTGTATACGTTGTTTACTGAGTGTTTAAGATGCCTCCGACAATCGTGAGTCCCGCCGATTGTGAAGTACGGGCTGTTATACGATTTCTTAGTGCTAAAGGCGTAAAACCGATCGATATTCATCGTGAGATCTGTGAAGTTTACGGACAAAACATTATGAGTGATGGAATGGTAAGGAAATGGGTGAGAGCATTTAAAGATGGCCGCACAAATGTGCATGATGAAGAACGGAGTGGGCGTCCTTCGGCCGTTAATGAAGATTTGGTGCAGAAAGTGGACGAAAAGGTGAGAGAAAACAGACGCTTTACAATTTCATCATTGTGCGACTGCTTTCCTCAATATTCTCGTAGTGTTTTGTATCGCATTGTGACCGAGAACTTGAATTACCGGAAATTGTGTTCACGTTGGGTTCAAAAATGTTGACGGATTTGCACAAAACCCAACGTTTAGGCAGTGCATTGACTTTCCTTGAGCGGTACCACAATGAAGGTGAACATTTTTTAGACCAAATTGTTACTGGTGACGAAACATGGGTGGCCTACGTCACACCAGAATCGAAACAACAATCCATGGAATGGCGACATTCATCATCACCCCAAAAAAGTGAAGTTTAAGCAAACAATTTCTGCCCGCAAAATCATGTGCACAGTTTTTTGGGACAGAAAAGGAGTATTGCTAGTGGAGTTTCTGCCTCGTAATGAGACAATCAATGCAGCGTCTTATTGTGAGACATTGAACAATCTGCGTCGTGCAATCCAGAACAAAAGACGTGGCAAGTTGAGTAAGGGTATCGTTTTGCTGCATGACAATGCCCGTCCACATGTGGCTAATCGGACCAAAGATCTCATCAAATCTTTTAAATGGGAAACTCTAGATCATCCTCCATACAGCCCTGATCTGGCGCCCAGCGACTACCATTTGTTCCTGCACTTGAAGAAGCACCTGGGTGGTCAGCGTCTTCAAGACGATAACGAAGTCAAAACATTTGTGATACAGTGGTTAACAAGTCAGGCGGCAGAATTTTATGAGGAGGGTATTCAAAAACTGGTGCCACGTTATGACAAGTGCCTCAATATTCACGGAAATTATGTAGAAAAGTAGATTAAGGTACAGGCTTTCATGTAAAAATAAAATTATAGCGATATCTTTGCACGTCTTTTTTTAATTCCAAAACGGTACTTACTTAAAAAAACATGCCTCGTATTAAGATATGTAAGGGGTTACGCTACTTTGGCGCTCAGAAAAATAGGCATAATTTTTTTTTTTCTTTTTGCGCAACTATTATATACATAATATAATTTTTATTTTTTCACAAATACATTATAGTTTTAACAAGTTAAAAAAAACAATGGTAGAGATATGAACCATCTTGTAGGACCCACTTTTGAAAATCCTTGCCACTGATGGAATTTTTTTCTGTCATTAATCGTCTAAAAACTAAACAAATAATTTTTTATTATTAAGAAAGGCCACATATGGAAAAAATTTTAAATTTTTTTTGTAGAAGTGACGGCTGTTCGAAAATAAACTCGGATTCTTCACAAAAATTTTGAGCTTTAAAAATTAATAAATAATGACCGGTGAATCCAATCGAAAAAACCGCAAGTCAGCTTCAAGATTATATTATAAAGAATATGTGATAGAAATTTTATCAAAATCAATTCAGTAGATCTCGAAATATTTTCTCCACGAGTTTGAAAAACATAACACGAAGGTTGACACATAGATGCCACTCTTTTCAAAAAATCCATATGATTTTTAGGAAGTATCAACCTTCAAACGATACGTGTCAAAATTTCATGTCATTTCGACGATTAGTTTACAAGTTACAGTGGTTTTTTAGTGTCGCTATTTTTGATATTGTCAAAACAATGGAAAAAATCGAATTACGTGTGTTGATTAAACACTGTTTTTTTGATGGGAAAAAATACCGTTCAAGCAAAGCAATGGCAATAAGTGTTACGGGGATTCCGCCCCTGGAAAATCACTCATTGCTTACTGGCATGATGAATTTTAAACACGGTCGTACAGCCACAAATGATGCTAAATGCCAAATAAGGTGGTTACATCGGAAAACATAAAAAAATCCACAAAATTGTTTTGGATGACCGTAAAGTGAAATTGCGTGAGATAGCTGACACACAGATATCACAAAACGTATTTTGTACGAACATTTGGGCATGAGAAAGCTCTGTTCGAAATAGGTACCGCGTTTGCTCACAGTGAACCAAAACAACAAGGTGTTGGTGATTCTGAGCGCTGTTTGGACCTGTTTAAGCGCAATAAAAAGGATTTTTTCATGCAATATGTGACAATGGATGAAACATGGATCCGCCACTACACACCGGAATCAAATCGGCAGTCGGCTGAATGGACAGCAGCCTGTGAAAGCCACCCGAAGCGACCAAAAACTCAACAGTCGGCTGGGAAGGTTTTGGCCTCTATATTTTGGAATGCGCATAGAATAATTTTTATCGACTAAGCTGAGAAGGGAAAACCTATCAATAGCCAATATTATATAAAGTTATTGGTGCGTTTGAAGACAGAAATCGCAAAGAAACGGCCCCAAAGACAATGCACCGTATCACAAGTTAATGGTTACGATGGCAAAATTGCATGAACTGAGGTTCGAATTGCTTCCTCATTCGCCGTATTCTTCAGATTTGGCCCCCAGCGACTATTATCTATTCGCAGACCTCAAAAAAAAATCCTCGCGGGAAAGAGATTTGGCTCCAATGATGAAGTTATCGCCGAAACTGAGGCCTATTTTGAAAGCAAAGACAAATCCTTCTACAAGAAAGGTATAAAAATGTTAGAAAAAGTGTTGGGCAGATTGTATGGCTCTTGAAGGAGGCTATGTAGATGAATAAACTAGAATTTTGTAAAAAAAATGTGTTTTAAGTAGCTAGACCAAAAACTTTTAAGCTTATGTACGAGTTAGTCTCGCAAAAGAAAAAAAGTACCGCGTCCGTGTCTTAAAAGTTTATAATTTTATTCTTCAATCTGCGATTCCATTTTATAAAGTTCTCTTAACAGTATAAATAATAAATCTAAAAAAAATCAATTTTTTGAAAATTTCAAGGTGGCGTAACTCCTCAAAGGAGTGGTTGAGGACTTGTTTCGTATATATCGCATTATATGTCCTTTTCAGGGTTCTTTCAGTCGAGGAATAGAAAATTCAGTTATTATTTAGTGTGAGATGGTCAAATTTAGTGTTTATTTTAGAATTGCGTATCCGCAAGGGAAGTACTGGGTAAAACACTTTACCACTTTTTTACATCGACAAAATCCACACAAAGATGCTTTGCTCTTTAGGTATGACATGCAAATATAAATGAAGATGTAATTAGGGTTATATGAGTTCTTGGATTCCCAGCATCCGAAAATTAAGTCATTTTTTCATTAGTTTTAACAGAAAAGGGGGGTGGAAGTTGTTAGATATTGTTTAACTTTAATAATATTATGAGAAGTTGTCCAGGCTTTCCGTTAAAGTAATCGGCAACATTTTAGGCAAATTATTTATATTAAGATATGTAAGGGGTTACGCTACTTTGGCGCTCAGAAAAATAGGCATAATTTTTTTTTCTTTTTGCGCAACTATTATATACATAATATAATTCTTATTTTTCACAAATACATTATAGTTTTAACAAGTTAAAAAAAAAATGGTAGAGATATGAACCATCTTGTAGGACCCACTTTTGAAAATCCTTGCCACTGATGGAATTTTTTTCTGTCATTAATCGTCTAAAAACTAAACAAATCATTTTTTATTATTAAGAAAGGCCACATATGGAAAAAATTTTAATTTTTTTTTTGTAGAAGTGACGGCTGTTCGAAAATAAACTCGGATTCTTCACAAAAATTTTGAGCTTTAAAAATTAATAAATAATGACCGGTGAATCCAATCGAAAAAACCGCAAGTCAGCTTCAAGATTATATTATAAAGAATATGTGATAGAAATTTTATCAAAATCAATTCAGTAGATCTCGAAATATTTTCTCCACGAGTTTGAAAAACGTAACACGAAGGTTGACACATAGATGCCACTCTTTTCAAAAAATCCATATGATTTTTAGGAAGTATCAACCTTCAAACGATACGTGTCAAAATTTCATGTCATTTCGACGATTAGTTCACAAGTTACAGTGGTTTTAGTGTCGCTACTTTTGATATTGTCAAAACAATGGAAAAAATCGAATTACGTGTGTTGATTAAACACTGTTTTTTGATGGGAAAAAATACCGTTCAAGCAAAGCAATGGCAATAAGTGTTACGGGGATTCCGCCCCTGGAAAATCACTCATTGCTTACTGGCATGATGAATTTAAACACGGTCGTACAGCCACAAATGATGCTAAATGCCAAATAAGGTGGTTACATCGGAAAACATAAAAAAATCCACAAAATTGTTTTGGATGACCGTAAAGTGAAATTGCGTGAGATAGCTGACACACAGATATCACAAAACGTATTTTGTACGAACATTTGGGCATGAGAAAGCTCTGTTCGAAATAGGTACCGCGTTTGCTCACAGTGAACCAAAACAACAAGGTGTTGGTGATTCTGAGCGCTGTTTGGACCTGTTTAAGCGCAATAAAAAGGATTTTTTCATGCAATATGTGACAATGGATGAAACATGGATCCGCCACTACACACCGGAATCAAATCGGCAGTCGGCTGAATGGACAGCAGCCTGTGAAAGCCACCCGAAGCGACCAAAAACTCAACAGTCGGCTGGGAAGGTTTTGGCCTCTATATTTTGGAATGCGCATAGAATAATTTTTATCGACTAAGCTGAGAAGGGAAAAACTATCAATAGCCAATATTATATAAAGTTATTGGTGCGTTTGAAGACAGAAATCGCAAAGAAACGGCCCCAAAGACAATGCACCGTATCACAAGTTAATGGTTACGATGGCAAAATTGCATGAACTGAGGTTCGAATTGCTTCCTCATTCGCCGTATTCTTCAGATTTGGCCCCCAGCGACTATTATCTATTCGCAGACCTCAAAAAAATCCTCGCGGGAAAGAGAGATTTGGCTCCAATGATGAAGTTATCGCCGAAACTGAGGCCTATTTTGAAAGCAAAGACAAATCCTTCTACAAGAAAGGTATAAAAATGTTAGAAAAGTGTTGGGCAAATTGTATGGCTCTTGAAGGAGGCTATGTTGATGAATAAACTAGAATTTTGTAAAAAAAAAATGTGTTTTAAGTAGCTAGACCAAAAACTTTTAAGCTTATGTACGTGTTAGTCTCGCAAAAGAAAAAAAGTACCGCGTCCGTGTCTTAAAAGTCTATAATTTTATTCTTCAATCTGCGATTCCATTTTATAAAGTTCTCTTAAAAGTATAAATAACAAATTTAAAAAAAATCAATTTTTTGAAAATTTCAAGGTGGCGTAACTCCTCAAAGGAGTGGTTGAGGACTTGTTTCGTATATATTGCATTATATGTCCTTTTCAGGGTTCTTTCAGTCGAGGAATAGAAAATTCAGTTATTATTTAGTGTGAGATGGTCAAATTTAGTGTTTATTTTAGAATTGCGTATCCGCAAGGGAAGTACTGGGTAAAACACTTTACCACTTTTTTACATTGACAAAATCCACACAAAGATACTTTGCTCTTTAGGTATGACATGCAAATATAAATGAAGATGTAATTAGGTTTAGGCTATCCTCATTACGCGATACAAATTAGACATAAAAAACCGGTCAAGTGCAAGTTGAACTTGCACAATTAGTGTTCCGTACGTTGATTGTTTTTAAAATAAAAATTTTTGTTAGGGTGGTATAAAATGATCAGTGACTTCACAAAACACACCCCAAAGTTTGTTTCCAATCTTTACTGATAACTGGTGACCTTGAAATTTTGTTTTTTTTTTTTTATATACCAAATAAATTATTAAAGGTAATGCACTCGTGATAATTTTCGTTCAATCTATAAATCATGGAGAATATTCCAGAATTTTTTCAAAATTTTTTGATCAGTACTTTTCGAGATAAGGTAGGGGACAGCGATTTTTTAAAAGTAATGCGAAGAAAAGTGTGTGCAAGTATTACATTATATATATATTTTTTACTCGTGTTTTCACAAGCTTTCATTTGACACCACACTCGATGACCTAGTAAAAAAAATTTTTTTTCACTTCCGATTTCACCCCTCAAAACGAACCCCTTAAGTCAAAATTTATGTTACGGTGGTATAAAATGATTAGTGACTTCACAAAATACACCCCAAATGAGTTTTCAACAAAGTTTGTTTCCAATTTTTACTGAAATCTGATGACCTTGAAATTTTTGTTTTTTTTATATACCATATAAATTATTAAAGGTAATGCACTCGTGATAATTTTCGTTCAATCTACACCCCGTGGAGAATATTCCAGAATTTTTTTTCGAAATTTTTTGATAAGTACTTTTCGAGATAAGGCCCGGGACAGCGATTTTTCGCGAATTTTTAAAAATAATACAAAGAAAAGTGCGCGCAAGTATAATATTATATATATATATTTTTTACTCGTATTTTCACAAGCTTTCATTTGACACCACACTCGATGACCTAGTACAAAAATTTTTTTTTCACTTCCGACATCACCCCCCAAAACTAACCCCTTAAGTCAAAATTTAATTCTCAAAACTACATGGCTCTGATGAGGCCATCAATTCCTATATTATTAACAAATTTCACCTTTCTATGTCAAATAGTTTCGGAGAAAATTGGGTGTGACAGACAGACATACAGACAGGCAGACACCGAAGTGATCTTATAAGTGTTCCGTACGGAACACTAAAAACTGGCAAGCTAGAACAAAGAAGAAAAAATAAAGAAAAAAATACAAAACGAATTTAAAGCACAATATACCATAAAAAATCACGGGAATAGATGAATCGTTAACCAACAAGTATCATATAATTCTGTAAGGTATTTTAACATTGAAAAATTTCTAGCATACTCACAGGGGACTGCCGACCGGGATAATAATTTGTATAAATACACAAGATTTTAGAGCTTAGTTTAACTGGAATGCTGTTAGAAGACCAAGAAGCCAAATACAAAGACGGACGAAAGCACAGGGAGAACTTCACAAGACAGTTCCATGTGGAAACTCAGATCCATTCCTTCACCAGTACAGTTTGTCAAGTAAGAAAGTGACGGCTCGTATTCTTGAAAAAATGTGGCACAATTTCCTTAGTAAGTTGTCCAATCGCCTTCTGCATCAATAATCGCCTGCCATCTTCGAGTCATGCTGTCGACGAGATTTTCTGCATACTTAACAAATTTTTCGAATCTCGCGAGACAACTTAGTCAAAATCACAAAAAACACCCCAAATGAGTTTTCAACAAAGTTTTTTTCCGATCTTTATTGAAAACTGATAACCTTGAAATTTTTGTTTTTTATGTACCAGATAAATTATTAAAGGTTATGCACTCGTGATAATTTTCGTTCCATATACACCCTATGGACAATATTCTAGAATTTTTTCAAAATTTTTTGATCAGTACTTTTCGAGATAAGGGGGGACAGCGATTTTTTGCGATTTTTTAAAAATAATACAAAGAAAAGTGTGCGCAAGTATTACATTATATATATTTTTGAACTCGTGTTTTTACAAGGTTTTATTTGACACCCCGCTCAATGAACTGGTAAAAAAAAAATGTTTTCACTTCCGATTTCACTCCCCAAAACTAACCCCTTATTTCATTAAATTTAACTCTCAAAACACCACTTCTTAGGAAAGTGAATAAACGTAAACGATTAGAATGGGCACGAGAACATGAAAATCATCAAACAATGGAATTCCGTCTTTTGGAGCGACGAATCTAAATTCGAAATTTTCGGTTCAAATCGAGGAGTTTACGTGCGGCGGTCAGCTGGAGAGAGGATGTTGGAAGCCTCAGTCAGTTACCTACAGTACAACATGGTGGAGGTTCAGTAATGGTTTGGGGTTATTTTAGCAACGGTAAAATTGGAAAAATCCCTAGGATAGAAGGAATCATGCGAAAAGAACAGTAGCAAGAAATTTTGCTAACTCGAATGCTTCCTTTTGGAAAAGATATTTTTCAGGGGAAATTTATTTTTCAGCATGACAACGACCCTAAACATTCTGCTAAACAAATTAGAGAACCTTTGGACGAATGGAAATCCGATGACGTCCTGGATGTGATGACTTGGCCTCCACAATCACCCGACTTGAATCCCATCGAATTGCTGTGCGACCATTTGGACAGGTGTGTTCGAAAACTCAATCCAACATCAGAAAATGACTTGTGGGAACTTTTATAAGCAGAATCGGTTAAAATAACCGAAGAAACTCTGCAGAAACTACTGGATAGAATGCCGAAACTAGGTAAGGCGGTAATTAAAAACAAAGGAGGTCACATAGATGAGAAAAATCCTGGAAAATCATTAATATTTTTCTGATTTTCGAGACTGTAAATAATGTGAATATATATAATAATTCATTAAAATTTTAAAAAATATATATTATCTGGGTTTTGTTGTCTTGGGACTGAAATAACTAGGTGGGAAAATACTTTCTGACGGTAGTGTATATATGGACCATCCCTCTAACTCCTTTCCCCACCACTTATACCCTGAAAATGACGTATAATGCGACACGTACTTAATATCTCCAACCCTTTTTCCTAGAACCCTTTATACGTTTGACTACAAATAATTGAAAATAATGAAAAAATAATACAATATGAATTTTCTTGACTTCGAGACATCTGAAACGGACTTATAACAAGATATGTACGAATCAGTCACTCTTATCCCTCCTTTCTACACCCTTTCAACTCTTTATGTCTTCAACGATAAATAATTATATTCAAAATTTATTCATTACCCAAAATTCTCAATACAATGTAGAAAATATTCAAAATTTACCGACTCCACCCTCTTCCCCTTAAGATATATTGCTCAAATACTATAGGTTCTGTTATCCTAATATGTATTATATGTGTACCAAATTTGAAATTGATATCCTATCTTGCTTGAGAGTTATCGTGCAAATAGACAGATAAATAGACTGACGGAAACAGTGGCCTATATTTTTCGGAATCTAGGAAACCTGAAACGTGAAGCAATACAAAAATCTCGGAACGTGATTTTTTTCAGCAATACTTTAGCAAGGGAAGTAAAACTGTACTATATTTTATAATATTTGTAAATAAATTTACCCAGTTTTAATTTTGGGAACCACGTACGCATTTACTGTAGCGTACTCTAGATAAGATAAGACAACAATATTATCACTAGACACTCATATATTGAAGTAAACAAAATTACTGGCGTATGCGATCTTGTTTTATATTATATTTAATATTAAACAATTCCTTTACATTGGATTAAACATCTTAATCACTGAAACTTAATTCTCCCGGCTCCTTTAGTGCTTGTTCTGAATTGAGTTCTTCGGAATCTCGCACGAAACTGTCTTCGTGCTAGATTCCGAAGAAGTCAGTTTTCGGAACAAGCCCCGAAGATGATGGTAGGATGATCGGTGAAACGTTAGAATCAATCGACAATGGAGAAATTCAGAAGAGTTTTAGTTATAAGCACTGTAACCTGTGGAAGTTTTCTTATTAAATTTTTTTTGACTGAACGTAGCCAGTGTAATTAAATCATATTTCAAGAAACATATCGGTATGTTCAGGTGTCCCGCAGGGTTCACACTGTCGGCCTCTCCTTTTTAATTTGTGCGTTAATGATATTGATGAGATGTTCAACCATTCTGAATATCTTTTATTTGCGGATGACCTCAAATTCTACAGAGGAATAGAAAGTGTAAACGATGTTACGCGTCTGCAGGAAGATCTGACTCTATCACTGGTCAGAAAGAAATGGCTTAAGTCTAAATATTAAAAAGTGTTTCTGCATTTCCTTTGGTAGGAAGCGGAATATTGAGCGTCATTGGTATAGTTTGAACGGCGCCCTGCTTGAGTCGGTGTCGGAGATTCGTGATTTGGGTGTGCTTTTGGACAGTCAACTTAATTTGCGTGGCCATATTAATAATATTCTGAGACTGGATCTCAGAAATCTTGGTTTTGTTACCAGATATAGTAAGCAATTGTCGGCTACCACGTTTAGAGTGTTGTAGTTTTCAATGGTCCGCTCTGGTTTGGAGTATGCTTCGGTAGTGTGGTCACCAACTTACCAGTGCCATATTGCTGAGATTGAGTGCAGCGTAGATTTCTATGAACTTTAGCTTTTAAAGCTGGAATAAATATTTATAAGGATGAAAGTTTTCATATTGACTATGGGGTGATTATGAACGCTTTTGGTGTGGCTACTTTGGAGAAGCGTAGGGATCTTGCAGATGTTTTATTCTTATATAAACTCCTAAATGGCTTTATTTCCTCTCCACCACTTTTGGAGAGCGTCCAGCTTAATACTGTTCGTAGGACTCGTGGCAGTATACTGCTCAGTATTCCATTTCATAGTGCTAATCATGGCTATTACAGTCCTCTCACAAGAATGTGTCGATTATTTAATACATATAACCTTGATCCCTTCAGTTGTAGTGTTAACGAATTTAAAACACTTGTAAGCGCGATCGAGATCTGAGGTGTTTAAACTGTTGTAATGCTTGTTTTTTCTTGGTTTTTTTCTCTTTTTCATGTTATTAATTGTATATGTGCATTGTATTTTAACATTATTTTGTTTTTATATTACTATTTTTGGCTTGTCCGTTAAAATCAATAAATAAATAAATAAAAAAAATCTTAATTTTCCACTTAATAAGTTATTATTTCAAAACATTTTTAAAAGAACTACAGTATAATAATAATAATAATAATAATAATAACCCGCCAAAAGTGTTGTGTCGGCGACTAAGCCGACACCCACCAAGGTGGAAAAATCACAGCGGCGCATGAGTTGCACCACAGGAATCAACGAACACGCCATGCGTTGCTGTAATCAAAACACAAAACCTGACAAAGAAATCACTGAGAAGAGAATCACTCGCCGCTTGGACCCACCAACATCAATCCCAAGCGCAACCGACGTAGATACGGGACAAACACAACCACCAAAGCCAGGCCAGGGCCCGTATGTTTTGCAAGGACAACACGCAACTACCAAGGCTGGCAAACCAAGACAACGGTTAAAGTGGACGGATGAGATGAATAGGACGGTGATGCACTGTTACTACACCGCCACCAAACTCGAAACAATAACATCGGGCTACAGACCGGAACTGCACAGACTTTTCTTGACCGAATATCCACATCTGCAATTACTTGTTTCAGAACAGAGAGTAATAGACCAAAAAAGAGTTATTACCAAGAACAATCGTCTCACACTTCTCGAATTGCAAACCATCAAGGACACAGTGGCTGTTGAACTGAACACAGACCAACCAAACAATAGAAACAATAAAGCAGATTCCGAACCAACCTCACACACACAACCACCCAGTCGAACACAACAAGACCCACCACCCAGGAGGAGCATAACGCAAAATAATATTGCGAGTACCGCGCAACACCATATCATAGACAACAACATGAATCACTCGCCACCCTCAACAACATCCACACAACATCACCTCGAATCCCCTCTCATACAAACACTTAAAGCAAAAATGGAGTCACATCTAGCTCGATGGTCAGGCACCGACCCCACAACAAGAAATCCCATCCCTCGTTTAATCTTCAGACAGAGCACGCAACCAATCCTCAACACACTAAACAAGCACATAATACCTCAGTATATAACAGACTTAAGCACAATCGAAGACATTCACACAATAATATACGCAGCAGCAATCACCACTCTAACACAAAATAATCAAAAACTCCCTCAACGACAAGGAAACCCCAACAGGACAAAACCAAAATTCAAATGGCAAATAAGAATAGAAAACAAAATCAACAACATCAGGAGAGATCTAGGACATCTTACCCAGTTTATAAGCGGGAACGCGTCCAAACGTGTCACACAGGGGGCAAACAAAATCAAATCTAAGTCTCCCAACAGAACACTGCCAGAAATCCTCGATACCTTGAAACAAAAACTATCTGTATATGCCGCAAGACTCCGTAGATACAAAGAATCGAATGAGAGGAAAGACGCCAACAACCTCTTCCGAAGAAGCGAAAAACAGTTCTACCGGAAAACTATGTACAACAAACAGATAACAGTGACTGAACCACCAAACAAACAAGAACTCACAGATTATTGGAAAAGTATCTGGTCAGAACCCAAACTACACAATAATAACACCCCCTGGATCAAAGCCGAAGAAGACAAACAAAAACATGTGACAGAACAAGAAAATACCACATTAAATACACAAGAAATTACAGAAACTATCAAACACACACACAACTGGAAATGTCCTGGAATAGACAATATACAAAACTTTTGGTACAAACAGTTTACCACCACACACGAAGCACTCACACACCAAATCAACAAAGCCATTCTACAACCACACACATTTCCCACTTTCCTCACACAAGGAATAACATACGTTAAACCCAAAAGCTCAGACACCACAAACCCGTCAAACTACCGACCTATCACCTGTCTTCCAACCCTATACAAGATCATCACAGCCACAATTTCGAAGAAAATAGAACATCACCTAACAGACAACAATATTCTCACAGAAGAGCAGAAGGGATGCAGGAAAAATAGTCGAGGATGCAAAGAGCAGCTGATTATAGATAGCGTGATTATGGGACAAACCAGAAAAGAACACAGAAACCTTCACATCGGTTACATAGACTATAGAAAAGCCTTCGACTCCATACCCCACAGCTGGTTAATCAGGGCCCTAGAAATCTATAAAATCAACCAACACCTCAGGCAGTTTCTCGCGCAAATTATGAAAACATGGAAAACCAAAATACGCCTAGAAACACCAACCGAACACATCCAAACAGAAGAGCTCTACATCAGACGGGGGGTATATTTCAGGGAGACTCGCTCAGCGCTCTATGGTTTTGCCTCTGCCTCAATCCACTCTCAAATATACTAAACAGAACAGAGCATGGCTTCAATATCAGACACCAAAAAGTGAATCAACATAAAATAAACCACCTCCTATATATGGATGACATAAAACTCTACGCTGCCACACAAACACAGCTGAAAGAACTCCTCAAAATCACAGAAATATTCACCTTAGATGTCAATATGGAATTTGGTATAAGTAAATGCAAAGTGCTCCACATCAACAAAGGCCAATGGAAGTGCCACCATGAGACAGAAACCATCAACAATGAAACGCTCGATAACATGTTCGATAAAGAAACATACAAATATCTAGGCTTCCAACAAAGCACCAAACTCAACCACACTCACATCAAAACAGAGCTCAGAACCGAATTCAAAAACAGACTGACGAAACTTTTGCAAACAAAACTCAACTCTAAAAATCTCACTAAAGCCATCAACACGTTCGCTATACCTATACTCACGTATTCATTTGGTATCATCAAATGGTCACAAACAGACATAGAAAGTATTCACATCCTTATACGATCTCAATTCACCAAATACAGGAAATTACACCCCAACGCATGCAAAGAAAGACTTACCATCGAGAGGAAGGCAGGAGGAAGAGGAATTATAGACATCAGATCATTACACACACAAAACAAATACAAACACTTAGGAAATTCTTTCACAGCAAGCAAACCAGCCTCCACACAGCGACAGTAAAAGCAGACAAAAACTACACACCTCTCGACTTAGCCCGGGCAGACCATTCAGCAGACACACACAGTCACACCCAATTACAACAGGAAAAGATGAAAACGTGGTCAGAGAAAACACTCCACGGAAAACACAGACACCACATAGAAAAAGACCACGTAAATAAAAAACAATCATACACCTGGTTACAGGATGGGCAGCTATTCCCTGAGACTGAAGGCTTCTTACTTGCCATCCAGGATAAAGTCATATTAACCAGAAACTACCAAAAGCATATCATCAAAGACCCGACTATTGCAGAGGACAGATGTAGGAAATGCCACCAGCAGAAAGAAACGATCGAACACATAACGAGCGGATGTAAAATATTGGCCGGAACAGAGTACACAGCCAGGCATGATTCAGCTGCCAAAGTAGTTCACCAAGCACTAGCCACAACATGCAAACTCATAGAAAACACAGATCCCTACTACAAATACACGCCAACATCCATACTTGAAAATGAAGATTACAAGCTCTACTGGGACATCGGTATCCATACAGATAAAACAGTCTCCGCCAATAGACCCGATATCACTTTTCAGTGCAAAAAAGAAAAAGTCACCTATCTAATTGACATAGCTGTCCCCAACGACACAAACATCCAAATGAAATACACAGAAAAAATTTCCAAATACACAGACCTTGCAACGGAAATAAAAAGGCTATGGAAACAAGAAAAAGTCATCATTGTCCCCCTCATTATATCAGCCACAGGCCTTACACCAACAACATTCACACCACACTTAGTACAATTAGGACTCAACACAAACATACACAAAAACATTCAGAAGTCAGTGATTTTGAAAACATGTAACATTGTCAGGTCATTCCTTAATACACAAGGGTAATGCGTTTGTGCTGACTTGGTTTGCGCCCGTCAGCCAAACATGGAACCACATTGACCAAATGTGAAAAAGAAAAAAACGAGAACAGTCATAATAATAATAGTCTCCGCCAATAGACCCGATATTACTTTTCAGTGCAAAAAAGGAAAAGTCACCTATCTGATTGATATAGCTGTCCCCAACGACACAAACATCCAAGCGAAATACACAGAAAAAATTTCCAAATACACAGACCTTGCAACGGAAATAAAAAGGCTATGGAGACAGGAAAAAGTCATCATTGTCCCCCTCATTATATCAGCCACAGGCCTTACACCAATAACATTCACACCACATTTAGTGCAATTGGGACTCAACACGGACATACACAGAAACATTCAGAAGTCAGTGATTTTGAAAACATGTAACATTGTCAGGTCATTCCTTAATACGGAATGGTAATAGCGTTTGTGCTGACTTGGTTTTGGCCCGTCAGCCAGACATGGAACCACATTGATCAAATGTGAGAAAGAAGAACTTTTTGTAATAATAATAATACCCCTCAGGGGCTAGGGGAATCCCAGGATTCTCCCAGTACGGGCATTGACGATCCCGAGGTACCTGAGTCATGTTGTGCTGTCTTGTGTTGTCCAGATTATGTCTAATAAAAACGCAATCTTAAGGTGTTTACCGTGCCGAGAAGATGAATGGCTCAGCGTTTATGAGTCGCGAACGGTTCCCCCGGATACCGGGCGCCCTCCGGGAGTAAGTAGCCTTGCTGTGGCATCCAGGCTCTGCCGCAGTCGACCTTTCTTTCCTAGGATACTCGTGGGAATACTATGTTAAACAATAATAATTATAATAATGAAACTGGAAGGGTGTTGCGGAGGCGGACCCCTGTCGTACAAACAGCTACAGCAACACCACAACAACAACTACAGACGAACCAAACAACCGCCTCAGTCGAAACTACTCCCGATAGTTTTACCAGATCCGACATTGTAGGTGATGGAAATTGCCTTTTCCGTGCAGTTAGCTTATACTTATATGGCCACCAAAACCATCATGAGAAACTCCGAGAGATTGCTCTAAGATATTTACAACAAAACTGGTCGGAATTTCACACATTTTCATTAATTGAAGTCGACGATATAAAAGACTTCAATAACTATTATAATTATATGAGGAAAAATGGCACCTATGGAACGAGCCTAGAGATACTTGCCCTCTCGGAAACACAAAATAGCAACTTTCATATCTTCTCAAAACAACGAAGAACAAGACATACAAAAATAACTTTTACGGACAGACCAACAATAATAAGCACGAGATAATACAACAAAACCATTTACCTTCTACTAACAGGCAACCCAATGTCGGGACACTTTGAGCTTCTGACACCACAAAACATTGAAAACATTCCAGAGAACAGCAGACCAATAAAAGAAGCATCGGGCGAGCGACGTAACGGTCGAGGATGTCGCGGGAAATGGCAGCTCGACCAAAACGATGAAGACCAGGCAACCGAAAATGGACCTGCCAAAAGTGTTGTGTCGGCGACTAAGCCGACACCCACCAAGGCGGGAAAATCAAAGCAGCGCATGAGTTGCACCACAGGAATCACCGAACATGCCATGCGTTGCTGTAATGAAAACACAAAACCTGACAAAGAAATCACTGAGAAGAGAATTACTCGCCGCTTGGACCCACCAACATCAATCCCAAGCGCAACCGACGTAGATGCGGGACAAACACAACCACCAAAGCCAGACCAGGGCCCGTATGTTTTGCAAGGACAACACGCAACTACCAAGGCTGGAAAACCAAGACAGCGGTTAAAGTGGACGGATGAGATGAATAGGACGGTGATGCGCTGTTACTACACCGCCACCAAACTCGAAACAATAACATCGAGCTACAGACCGGAACTACACAGACTTTTCTTGACCGAATATCCACATCTGCAATTACTTGTTTCAGAACAGAGAGTAATAGACCAAAAAAGAGTTATTACCAAAAACAATCGTCTCACACCTCTCGAATTGCAAACCATCAAGAACGCAGTGGCTGTTGAACTTAACACAGACCAACCAAACAATAGAAACAATAAAGCAGATACCGAACCAGCCTCACACACACAACCACCCAGACGAACACAACAAGACCCACCACCCAGGAGGAGCATAACGCAAAACAATATTGCGAGTACCGCGCAACACCACATCACAGACAACAACATGAATCACTCGCAACCCTCAACAACATTCACACAACATCACCCCGAATCACCTCTCATACAAACACTTAAAGCATAAATGGAGTCACATCTAGCTCGATGGTCAGGCACCGACCCCACAACAAGAAACCCCATCCCTCGTTTATCTTCAAACAGAGCACGCAACCAATCCTCAACACACTAAACAAGCACATAATACCTCAGTATATAACAGACTTAAGCACAATCGAAGACATTCACACAATAATATACGCAGCAGCAATCACCACTCTAACACAAAATAATCAAAAACTCCCTCAACGACAAGGAAACCCCAACAGGACAAAACCAAAATTCAAATGGCAAATAAGAATAGAAAACAAAATCAACAACATCAGGAAAGATCTAGGACATCTTACCCAGTTTATAAGCGGGAACGCGTCCAAACGTGTCACACAGGGGGCAAACAAGATCAAATCTAAGTCTCCCAACAGAACACTGCCAGAAATCCTCGATACCTTGAAACAAAAACTATCTGTATATGCCGCAAGACTCCGTAGATACAAAGAATCAAATGAGAGGAAAGACACCAACAGCCTCTTCCGAAGAAGCGAAAAACAGTTCTACCGGAAAACTATGTATAACAAACAGATAGCAGTGACTGGACCACCAAACAAGCAAGAACTCACAGATTATTGGAAAAGTATCTGGTCAGAACCCAAACTACACAATAATAACAACCCCTGGATCAAAGCCGAAGAAGACAAACATAAACATGTGACAGAACAAGAAAATCCCACATTAAATACACAAGAAATTACAGAAACTATCAAACACACACACAACTGGAAATGTCCTGGAATAGACAATATACAAAACTTCTGGTACAAACAGTTTACCACCACACACGAAGCACTCACACACCAAATCAACAAAGCCATTCTACAACCACACACATTTCCCACTTTCCTTACACAAGGAATAACATACGTTAAACCCAAAAGCTCAGACACCACAAACCCGTCAAACTACCGACCTATCACCTGCCTTCCAACCCTATACAAGATCATTACAGCCACAATTTCGAAAAAAATAGAACAACACCTAACAGACAACAATATTCTCACAGAAGAGCAGAAGGGATGCAGGAAAAATAGTCGAGGATGTAAAGAGCAGCTGATTATAGATAGCGTGATTATGGGACAAACCAGAAAAGAACACAGAAACCTTCACATCGGTTACATAGACTATAAAAAAGCCTTCGACTCCATACCCCGGGGGGGGGGGGGGGGGGGGGGGGGGGGGGGGGGGGGGGGGGGGGGTACAGCTGGTTAATCAGAGCCCTAGAAATCTATAAAATCAACCAACACCTCAGGCAGTTTCTCGCGCAAATTATGAAAACATGGAAAACCAAAATACGCCTAGAAACACAAACCGAACGCATCCAAACAGAAGAGCTGTACATCAGACGGGGTATATTTCAGGGAGACTCGCTCAGCGCTCTGTGGTTTTGCCTCTGTCTCAATCCACTCTCAAATATACTAAACAGAACAGAGCATGGCTTCAATATCAGACACCAAAAAGTGAATCAACATAAAATAAACCACCTCCTATATATGGACGACATAAAACTCTACGCTGCCACACAAACACACCTGAAAGAACTCCTCAAAATCACAGAAATATTCACCTTAGATGTCAATATGGAATTTGGTATAAGTAAATGCAAAGTGCTCCACATCAACAAAGGCCAATGGAAGTGCCACCATGAGACAGAAACCATCAACAATGAAACACTCGATAACATGTTCGACAAACAAACATACAAATATCTAGGCTTCCAACAAAGCACCAAACTCAACCACACTCACATCAAAACAGAGCTCAGAACCGAATTCAAAAAACAGACTGACGAAACTTTTGCAAACAAAACTCAACTCTAAGAATCTCACTAAAGCCATCAACACGTTCGCTATCCCTATACTCACATATTCATTTGGTATCATCAAATGGTCAAAAACAGACATAGAAAATATTCACATCCTTACACGATCTCAATTCACCAAATACAGGAAATTACACCCCAACGCATGCAAAGAAAGACTTACCATCGAGAGGAAGGCAGGAGGAAGAGGAATTATAGACATCAGATCATTACACACAAAACAAATACAAGCACTTAGGAAATTCTTTCACAGCAAGCAAACCAGCCTCCACACAGCGACAGTGAAAGCAGACAAAAACTACACACCTCTCGACTCAGCCCGGGCAGACCACTCAGCAGACACACAGTCACACCCAATTATAACAGGAAAAGATGAAAACGTGGTCAGAGAAAACACTCCACGGAAAACACAGATACCACATAGAACAAGACCACGTAAATAAAAAACAATCATACACCTGGTTACAGGATGGGCAGCTATTCCTGAGACTGAAGGCTTCTTACTTGCCATCCAGGATAAAGTCATATTAACCAGAAACTACCAAAAGCATATCATCAAAGACCCGACTATTGCAGAGGACAGATGTAGGAAATGCCACCAGCAGAAAGAAACGATCGAATACATAACGAGCGGATGTAAAATATTGGCCGGAACGGAGTACACAGCCAGGCATGATTCAGCTGCCAAAGTGGTTCACCAAGCACTAGCAACAACATACAAACTCATAGAAAACACAGATCCCTACTACAAATACACGCCAACATCCATACTTGAAAATGAAGATTAGAAGCTCTACTGGGACATCGGTATCCATACAGATAAAACAGTCTCCGCCAATAGACCCGATATTACTTTTCAGTGCAAAAAAGGAAAAGTCACCTATCTAATTGACATAGCTGTCCCCAACGACACAAACATTCAAACGAAATACACAGGAAAAATTTCCAAATACACAGACCTTGCAACGGAAATAAAAAGGCTATGGAGACAAGGAAAAGTCATCATCGTCCCCCTCATTATATCAGCCACAGGCCTTACACCAATAACATTCACACCACATTTAGTACAAATAGGACTCAACACAAACATACACAAAAACATTCAGAAGTCAGTGATTTTGAAAACATGTAACATTGTCAGGTCATTCCTTAATACGGAATGGTAATAGCGTTTGTGCTGACTTGGTTTTGGCCCGTCAGCCAAACATGGAACCACATTGATCAAATGTGAGAAAGAAGAACTTTTTGTAATAATAATAATCATTTATTAGTTCCAAGAATAACAATAGTTATTAACACAAAATGGTATGGAACATTGTACAAAGAACAAAAAGATAAAAGGACATTCACAAAACACATACGAGGCTGGTTTGGAAAGTCCGTGCAAAGTCCGTGCAAAGTCCGAGAGATGGCACCACCGGCGCGTATCGAGGTCATGTAGTTAGTTAGTAGCATCTCTTGAATGAACGCACACCAAGTTTCAGCCATATTGGTCTATTTCTTTGTGTTTTGGCATTCGTGTGAATCAAGGAAGTCGAGTGATTTTCAAGAAATGGACGAAAAAGAATTTCGTGTGGTGATTAAACATTACTTTATGAAAGGCAAAACGCCTCGGGAGACTAAAGAGAAGCTTGATAAATATTATGGTGACTCTGCACCTTCGATTAGAACAGTTTATAAGTGGTTTCAAAATTTTAGGACTGGCCATATGGGCACAAGTGACGCTGAACGTTCTGGACGGCCTGTGGAGGTTACGACTCCAGAAATCATTGATCAAATCCATGATATGGTGATGGATGACAGAAGAGTTAAGGTGCGTGAGATTGCTAGTGCTGTGGGCATCTCGACTGAGAGGGTACATAATATTTTGCATAAACATTTGGACATGAGAAAGCTATCCGCAAGATGGGTGCCGCGATTGCTCACGCTTGACCAAAAACGGAATCGTGTGAAGTGTTGCAAGGATGGTTTGCAGCTGTTCCAGAAGAATCCGCAGGACTTTAAGCGTCGTTTCGTCACTGTGGATGAAACATGGATACATTACTATACTCCTGAGACCAAACAACAATCTAAACAATGGGTTACCAAGGGGGAATCTGCACCAAAAAAGGCGAAGACCGTTCCTTCGGCCGGAAAGGTTATGGCGACTGTCTTTTGGGATTCGCAAGGGATAATCCTCATCGACTATCTGAAAAAGGGTAAAACTATTACAGGTGAATATTATTCATCGTTATTGGACCGTTTGAAAACCGAGCTGCAAGAAAAACGCCCGCGATTGGCCCACAAGAAAGTCCTTTTCCATCACGACAACGCACCAGCACACACCTCAGCAGTTGTGGTCGCAAAATTAATGGACATAGGATTCCAACTCGTTTCACATCCCCCATATTCTCCAGACTTGGCTCCCTCGGACTACTATTTGTTCCCCAATTTGAAGAAATGGCTGGCGGGACAAACGAGGAGGTGATTGCAGACACTAATGGATATTTTGCAGACTTGGACAAATCCTATTATTCGGAAGGGATCAACAAACTAGAACATCGTTGGACGAAGTCTATAAGCCTAAAAGGAGACTATGTCGAAAAATAAAAAAGGTTTACCCCAAACACATAAGTAGTTTTTATTTTTGCACGGACTTTTCAAACATTAAAACAAAAGGCTCAGAAGACATCATTAAAGACAGTCGTCAACGGAAGATGAAAAGCATCCTTACCAAGTAGCAATAAAATTAACATTTTTTTATTCATAAGTTAAGTCTGTCTGAATCACTAAAGAAACTGTCTATAGTATAATAAGCTTTTGATAATAAAAACTTCCGTATCTTTGTTTTGGCTCTTACTTGCGGTAATTTTCGAACGCTCGCTCTCTGGAAAACTATTAAATATTTTAACGGAAGAATATTGTACACCTCTTTGGATATAACTAAAATTACACTTCTCAATTACAAGATCTGTTTTATATCTAGTTTCATAATTATGTCTGTTTTGCACATTTTCAAAGAGATCCTTGTTAATACGAACAAACATAAAGGAGTCCAATATATACATACTAGTTAAAGTTAAAAGGGATTTACTGACAAAGACATTCTTACAGCTTTCACGATAATGCATCTTAAAAGTAGCTCTGATACATTTTTTTTTGTAATTTAAAAATTTTGTCTACTTGGGGAGAATTTCCCCAAAAAATCAAACCATACCTGAACCTGGACTGCACGTAAGCATAATAGGCCGTCAAGGCAGCATCAACGCCCACATTATTTGATAAGATTCTCAGTGCATAACAATATTTGGAGAGACCAGCTGCGACATTCTCTAGATGCTGTCTCCAATCAAGTTTAGCATCAATATTGACGCCCAGCAGAGACAGATGCTGAGATGTTTGAATATCGCTACCCTTGTAGGGAAACGTGAGAAAATGATCAACCCTTCTGCCAGAAACCAGACACTGTGTTTTTGAAACATTCAGTAGAGGGTCATGGGTTGTAAAATAACGATCTAGAACTTCACAGGCTCTCCCCACATCAGCGACTATCTCCTGTGGAGTGTCACCACTAAAGATCAGGGTTGTGTCGTCCGCGTATCGATCTGTAAACTTTCCTGTAATGTTGGGCAATTCGTTTGTATAAAGTATATAAAGCAGCGGGCCTAAAATGTATATTAAGTACAGTTTCTCAAGTAAGAACGTGACCGCTAGACGAGATTTTCTGCATACTACGGCAATGATCTCCAAATTTTTCGAATCTTGCGAAACAACTGAGTCAAAGTCCTCTTTCCTCCTCATAGGGCCACTCTAGTATCTTATCGTAGGCTCAAGCCTCCGCAAAAGTTTCTCCAACGAGCTTCAGAATTTGACATGATGAGCACGAAGATGTTGCCGAATGGTCTCATGGGACACACTCAAACTAAATTTTCTTAATTTCGCCGCTCTTTGGCGCAGCGTCAATTTCGGGTCCCGTGAAAACAAAGACAGGATTCGTTTTTCGACTTTCGGATTGACTTTGCCTCCCCAACTACGTTTTGGCAAGCCGTCGACATTTTTCGTCCAGTTAAAAAGGATTTATCCACTTCTACAATGACACCGACTGCCTCGAACCGACGCGCAAACAAGTGACTCATTTTGGATTTTATGTTATTTCGACGAAAGCTCGGAATCGGCTGATATTGTTACTACAATGCGTCGTAAAATACTTGTTGGGGAGCTCCCCCTTTCTTTGTTGACGTTCCCGAAATTTCTGAGAGGAATATTGTGATTGCGGCTAGGTCTCTCAAAAATAAACTGACCTCCGGTTGCGACGGCATTCCCAGTTTTGTTGTCAAGGATTGCGTGTCCGCTCTATCCGGTCCTTTACTCCATATCTTTAATCTAGTGTTCTCTAAAATTCTTGAAATTATTTTGCATAAATTTATTTTCTCAAAAGTGAGAAATACGCTTTCTATTGACCAACACGGTTTTATGCCTGGCAGATCCACCACCACAAATCTTGCCTCATTCTCGCAGTTTGTGTGCGGCGATAACAATGATGGGAGCCAGATTGACGTGGTCTATACGGATTTTCGCAAAGCCTTTGATCGACTTGATCACTACTTACTGTTGGATAAGGTCGGATCTCGTTTCGGGCTCTCAAATAACCTGATTGATCTTTTAAATTCGTACGCCTAATTTTGGCCTTGGCCGGGCTGGGTCAAATATATTATTCCACAGCCCTATTTATATAATGTGTAAGAAAGGCAATGTCATTGAAAACTTCGGTGATTTCCATTGCATTGCAAATCTATATGAAAATATACGAACACGAAGTTGCTGAACGGGAACTAAATGTTGGTTTTAGTAGCTGAAACAATTGGATCTTTGTTTTCCTGAAGAAATACGGAAAAATTAAAAAAATTGTACTATTTTTTCCTCTGATGCCTTTCTCGTTTATCGGCGAAACATCTGCGCAAGGGGTTTCTTTTCTTTTTTGAATCATGTTCAATCAACAATGGTAATCACTGACATCCCGTAACAGCATTATAGAAGATGATATTTATTATACTGTGTTTACTGTTTAGACCGTACTACTTCTATTTAAAATAAAAAAAAAGAAAAATGCCTTTTGATTATAATCAATTGCGACATAAAGCCAAATTTGCAAAGGAAAGCTCATCTCCCTGAGAAACATACAAGATCTTACACGGCAAGGAAAGATGAAATAAGACAACAAAGAGCATCAAGAGCTAATTTTCTTGCAACGAAACAACTTATTGGTTAGAAATAAAGAGGCCACGAGAAAAAATAAAGAAAAACATGAAGGGGTACAGTATCAAGCAAATTGTGGACTGTAGATGGACGTTTATCATACTGGTGATATTATTAATCCTCAAGCGTTAACTAATGTATTGAATAATGTTTCAATTACATCCGAGGACTGTGGCTATTTCGATTTAGAAGCAGCTGATATTTTGCAATAGCAAGTTACAGGCTTAGAACATATATATTAATGGCGACCTGTATTTTATTGTGAAGAATGCCTGACAGGCATCAGGATGATTCCAAAGCTGATAATGAGGATAGATGAGGTTCAACGTGAGGTCAAAGCACTGAAGTCCCAACTCGGAAATGTAAATGTTGGGGATGTAGTGCAAACGGATGAGACAACTATAGATGAACTCTACGAAAGGCAGAGGAGAATGAATAACATCATGATTTTTAATATGTCTGAGGGGAACGAGTTGGACATCAACAAGGCAACAGAAATTATTGAGACTCTAACTAATGAACAAATTGTTGTCAAAAAAACTATCCGTATTGTAAAGAGGAATATGAATGGGAATCGTGCACTGAAAATTACATTATCCAGCGCCGATGATGTCAATAAAGTGATGAGAGCTAATAAGGAGTCTCTTAAGGCGAGGAAATTGTACATAAGTAACGACTTAACTCCTTTACAAATTGTCAACTTGCAGAAAATGAAACAGGAAATTCAGGAAAGAAGATCTAATGGTGAAAATGTTGGTATTAAATATGTTAAAGGAAAGCCTGTTGTTTGTGAATTAAAAAACTAAATGTCATGAGTGTTTCAGCAGGTGATGAAATAAATCTAGTATGTTATTATCAGAATGTAAGGGGTCTAAATTCAAAAATTGTTGACTTTTATTCCTCGGTTTGTGATTGTGAGTTTGATTTGTTGGCTTTAAGTGAAACCTGGCTTCACGAAGATTTTCATAGCACGGAATTGTTTCCGAGTGAATATACGGTTTACAGAAAGGATAGAAAATTTGATATAACAGGTAAAGAACGTGGTGGTGGTGTTTTTACTGGCCGTCCAGAATTATATAAACTCAGAGTCTATGGATGTGACTTTATTTGATTTACAATTTTCGGATATTGATTTGTTGATGGTAAAATGTAGTATTAATGATAAAATTTTGTATGTAGTAGTATTATATATACCTGATAGATTAAGTATTGATGTATATGATCATTTTTTCGAATTTACTGAATAGATTGATTATTTGAGTCGAGACAGTGTATTCATAATGGGTGATTTTAATGCTCCATATTTTGTTGACGGCAACGTTTCTGATCGCAAGACTTTGGTTATCAACAACTTTCTTGAAATTAATCAGTGCAAGCAATGGAACAGCATAACTAACTCGAATAATAGACTACTTGATTTGATTATCTCTGGATCAGAGTGTATTGTCAGGAGAGATGATACCCCAATGGTCCCGGAGGATGCACATCATCCGGCGCTTATGTTCTCCATTCCAAAAATAAATATAAGACAAAAAAAATTCTCTACTAATTCCCCGGCTAAGATTTATAACTTTAAAAAAGCAAATTTTCCTGAATTATACAGAGCCCTATCAGCAGTTGACTGGACGTCTCTTGAGGGTTGTTGTGATGTTGATCTTGCACTGGAGCAATTGTATGATAATGTTTTTCATTTGTTTGATGAACATGTTCCGGCATACAAAAATTTTGCTCATCAGTATCCTCCATGGTTTTCTGCTGATATTATTAAAAATATAAAAAGGAAAGCAAAGCATGCAAAAAAATTCAAGAGATATGGTAATCGCAATGATTATCTAGAATTTAGACGGTTAAGATCAATTTCTAAGCAGCAAATTAAAGCGTCATATGTTAAATACATGGGGGATGCACAGGCTTCTCTGGCACTGGATCCCCAACGCTTCTGGAGTTATGTCCATTCCAAAAGTAAATCTTCTAGGATTCCCAGTATGATGATGTATAGAAATGACATTCTGAAGTCTCCGTCGGGCATTGTTAACGCGTTTGCAGATTTTTTCAAGAGTGTCTTCGCACTGTCGGAACCAGCAGGGACTTGTCATTCGCTTAGTACGTCGTTGACAATTGTGGAATTCTCGCCCATTACTAGGGATGAAATATTGATGGCCACGAAAAAATTAAAAAATAAGATGACCTCTGGCCCTGATAATATTCCCTCGTTTCTCATTAGGGACTGTGCGACTGTCCTTGTAAGACCTTTAAAGTATATTTTTAATTTATCAATTAAACAGGGTGTTTATCCGAAACCATGGAAAGAAGGTAGATTAAGTCCTATTTTTAAGAATGGAGACAGGGGAACTGTTGAAAATTACAGGGGTGTCGTTCTACTTTGTAACTTCTCAAAGGTCTTTGAGTCAGTCTATAGCCAAATTAAAAATCAAATTTCTCCTTATCAGCACGGATTTGTTAGTAAGAGATCTACGGTAACAAATCTAACTGTTATGACAAAGTTCATTTCGGAAATATTAGATGATGGTGAGCAGGTTGATGTTATTTATACAGATTTCTCGAAGGCTTTTGATAGAATCGACCATCATGTTCTCATCAATAAGTTGTCTTTCTTTGGTTTCACTGATGGTGCGAGGGCTCTTATAAGTTCTTACTTGTTTAATCGAACTCAGTTTGTAGCCTACAACGGATTCAAATCAGAAAGATTTGTGGCTACCTCCGGCGTTCCACAAGGTTCAAATTTGGGACCCTTGCTCTTCATTATGTTCATAAATGACCTTTGCGAGGATTTAAAATGTAACAGGCTAATTTATGCTGATGATTTAAAAATGTTTATGCCAATAGAAAAAACTGAGGATTGTTCCTATCTGCAAAGCCAGTCGAATTTCGTACATTCTTGGTGTTGTGACAATAAACTACATCTAAATGCTCAAAAATGCAAAGTTCTAACATATACTAGGAGGGTAGCGTCAATAGAGTTTCAATATAGAATTCAAGACCATAATTTAAGTAGGTGTAGCACAGCTAAGGATTTGGGAGTTGTTTTTGATGCAAAACTAACATTTGCTCAGCATATAGCATTGAACGTTTCTGAAGCAATGAAGTCTTACGGGTTCATCATTAGGAATTGTAGGGGTTTCACTAATATTGCATCACTGAAGGTTTTGTATTTCTGCTTTGTTCGCTCGAAACTGGAATATGCAAGTATTGTCTGGAGTCCAATGTACGAGGTGCATAGAGTTTCACTTGAAAAAGTGCAGAGGAGATTTCTGAAATTTCTGTTGTTTAAGATTAATGGAATGAATCCTGAACGGGGAATCAGCAGCGATTATTTGTGTGAACAGACAAATATTCTTAGCCTGGGAATCAGGAGAGTTTGTGCCTCAATATTATTCCTATATAAAGTATTGCACAATATGATTGATTGCAGGTGTATACTGTCTCGTATTAACATCAATGTGCCACGGATACACTCACGATCGAATATGTTTTTTAGATGTAACAGACCTAATACTAATTTGTTATTGAATTCACCTATTCACGTAATGTGTACCAATTTTAATCATATTTGTAGTGTTTGTGATATATACTGTTGTACTAAGAAGCAATTACTACAGACTGTCATTGAATATGTAAATGTCTAAATATTTTTAATATATTAATGGGAAACTGTTGGGTAATAAAGCTATTATTATTATTATTATTATTATATGGTAAGCCTATCAAAACAATCACTCTAAATGATGCATTAATTTCACAGTTTTCAAATTTTTCTCCAAAACCTTACTTGTTGCCCATAGTATACGTTTTGATTTGTCCCATTTAATTCAAGGTATAATTAATTTTGAAATGATCGAGGATTTTAAAAATATTGCTGGTTTTTCAGACACAGTAAGTCTTTTTAAAAAACGCTTTCCTGACCGAAAAGGCTCAGAAATCTTTAAGCTCGGAAAATTAGCGCATGATTTATTACAAATAGCACCAAACGAAAAATTCGATGAGGCGATATATGACATTAAAATCCTTGAGAATTTCGCAAATGAATTTTTGAAGAGAGAATTAATTACAAATTACGGATCATATAAAGAGTGCGTCATGGAAAAACTAATACTGCCATCGTTAATGCCTTTAAAAAGTGTTATTTTAGATCTTATGATTAAAAGAATTGCATCTGAATGCATAACTTTGAAAGATCTAAAAAGTTCTTATGATAAATTGGGTTCTACATGAATAGTGCAATTATTATCTAGTCGAAAAGACAATAGCAAACTACTTGTAACCAAAGATACGCGAGTAGTAAATAAAGTAATTAATTAGTATAAAAATAGTTTATAGTACTTTATTTATTTATCACTAGTATCATTAATTATTTATTTAGTTTTACTGAGCAGATTTATAAAATCGTTTTTTTAATATATATTTAATATTATTATCAATTGATATGTAACAGTTTTATTTATTTATTTACGGGCAGACCCGTGTTTTTGTACATAGTATTTACAGAAAAATTTCAATAATATAGTAAAGTTATAACAATACAATAACAACACCAGTAATTATCATTTCAAAAACTCAGTGGACTGTCAACAGTTTTTCTTTTAAACGTTTTAAAGAGAGATTAAAAAAATCAAGATCCGCTTCACTGGCACCATTAGTGATTCTAGTGATCGGCGAGAATAGGCCATAGTTACATCTGGGGTACCTCGGGGCAAAGAGTACGTGGTCCCTTGTTGATCTTGGTGGAACATGAAAATTTATCAGACTCAAGAGATCAGAGCAGTCTATATGACCATTTACAAGTCGAAATAAGAAACATATATCAGCAACTTTCCTACGTCTTGAAAGTGATTGCAGCTGAAGTCTTCGTAGCTAGTCCCCATAGGCAGTGATGTTCCACTTAAATTTGCAAGAGACATATCTAGCATACTTCCTCTGTACCCTTTCAACACCCTCAATATGCATAGCATACGATGACGACCACACACAGACAGATACTCCAAAGAAGATCTCACCAAGGCCTTGTACAAAATATTCACGCTATCTACGGTCTGGAAATCCCTAGTATTCCTACAGACGAAGCCAAGGAGTTTAATACATTTGTTAGTAATAAAGTCACAATGAATATGAAAATCAAGCTTAGTGTCCAAATAAATACCCAAGTCACTCAATGAGGAGACTCTTTCGAGAAGACAATTATTAATACTGTAGTCATACAAAAGCGGAACTTTCACTCGAAAGAACGACATAATCTTACATTTTTTAATATTTAGTTTCATTTTGTTTCTCCTGCACCACTCACTCACCATATCCAAGTCTCCCTGCAGTCTCATAGCATCGTCAACAGAATGAATTGCCATAGACAATTTCAAGTCATCTGTAAAAACAAGGGCCTTGAAAATAGAATCACCTTTCGTAGGTCGTTAATAAATATATTAAACAGCAACGGGCTCAGGTGGCTACCCTGCGGCACACCCGATGCAACAGATACCTTACTCGACACAAAGCCCTTTACTTTAACAAACTGTTTCCTGTATGTAAAATAGCAGGTCAACCAATTCAGTAGTGATCCACAAAACCCATAACCTCTTAACTTCCCTATCAGGATATCGTGGTTGACTGTGTCGAAGGTCTTGCTGAAATCCGTATAAACCACGTCAACCTGACCACCCGCCTCCATTACATCAATAGTACTTTGAACCAACAAGATTAAGTTTGTAGCCGTCGATCTGCCACCAACGGAACCGTGCTGTTCCGGAACCAAAAAAGGTTTTATGAATGGTTTTAATTTGTCGCAAACAATTTTTTCGAATACTTTTGGAATAGAACTTAGAATGGAAATAGGTCGATAATTTTTAGCGTCTGATTTGTCGCCGGACTTAAATACTGGAGTAATGAAACTATATTTCCATTGGTCAGGAAAAACACCGCTCTCTAGGGACATTTTAAAGCATAGACACAGTCAACCCAAAATCTGGGAGATATACCATCAGGACCCGGTCCCTTATTTATGTCAAGTTTGGACATACAGTCAAACACCTCCCCCAGGGAGATCTCAACAGAGGAGAATGATCCACCACTATCCTCACCATCCTCAAGCCCAGGCTCACCACCATCAGTATCCGACCTATAAACACCCTGAAAATGAGACTTAAAAATTTCCACAATAGTCTGTCCATCCGTCTCTGCTAGCTCGTCCAGATTTATTAAGGTAGGGGTGGACTTGCCCCCCTTTTTACTGTTAATGAAATTCCAAAATTGTTTGGTGTTATGCTATAAATTTGTCTCAATATTCTTAACATACTGCAAGTAGATATTGGATTGGGTTCTTAACTCCGAAAACTTCTGATAAGTTTCCCGCCGACGGGTTTTTTTGTATTCTTTGTGACACAACTTCTTTTTTAAGATAAGATCTTTAAGTTCATCAGAAAACCACTTCGGGAACTTCGGATTTTTGGAACGAACCACAGGGACATACAGACTAATACCAGTATACAAAACTTCATCGAAGACAGACTTTGCAGCATTTACATCCGCAATACCACCCAAGACATATTGATAAATAAATATAATATTAACTTAAAATATTGAAAAATTATTGAACCCATAAATATATTTTTGTTAAATATAAATCTTTTAAATACTAAAGAAAAAAATAATAAATATCAAGATATAAATTCACGTTTTTAATTAATACTTTTAATATTTTTATTTGATGATTATAGGTAAAGTTATAAATATATTATGTTTATACAATAAATTATTTAACCAACAAATGAATTTCTGTTTAAAAGTTAACCATTTTAAATGTTTGAATGTTGGCGCGTAAAATATGATGACATACAGCGTTATCAAATTGTGATATTTGTCCCTCACTACGCGATTTTTCTTTTAAACAAGTATCAACGTTAAATATTTATATATTTTTAACAAATCGATAAAAAAATTACATTTATTTCAAAATTTTTCTAATTTTTATTAAATTTTAGTTTTTAAAAAAATTCGTAAGAAAAGTTCTTAAGATATACACGAAACTATGCCTTTTTTTTATACTTCATTGGTCTATTGCATGTTAATTACGTGCACTTTAATTATGAATATCTCGCTTCGCAATCGATCAATTTTTTTTTTTAACACGTTGACTGCCACGGCAATTTCAGAAATCTGGCCTAAAATGACAATTTGATTTAATCACATTATATTATTAAAAAACTTAATTCTAGTGCATAGTTATCATCAAAAAGCATAAAAAAATGTGTTTTTTTTAAAAAAAAAGGTCTTACGAATTATCTCGTAGTTGGCTTCTGTAACAGAAATCTCTTCGCGGAAGCCAACTACGAGTTAATTCGCACGCAGACACGCACAGGCACGCTTCGACCTGTCGCTTCTCTAAAGCTGAATCATAGATACGCGGACATAGGTCCGTCTGATTGGGGACCCGGAGTTGACCGGCGGCCTTGATTCGCTGGAACATCGAAGAACGGTTGGCGACTTGAGTCTGTTCTACAAGTATTTTCATGGAAAGTGTTCGAAGGATGTAGCCCGCTTAATTCCCCAAAGCGGTGCATGTTAGAAATACACGTCGCGCTGGTGCTTCGCATCCGTATGAGGTTCAGCTTGTTTACTCCGCGTACAACGCTTTTCAAGCAATCTTTTATATGGAGAACGTCATCCCTTTGGAATAATTTGCCCAGCGCTGTGTTTCCCACCGAGTACAATTTACAGCGATTCAAGAACAACGTGAATCGCTTTTTCCGCACTCGTGCCGCTCCTGGAGCGCTTTAGGGACTTCCCTGCAGCACGTGTGCTAGACCAAAAAAAAAAAAAAAAAAAAACGCGTCCATATTCGCCAGTAGTATCTCAGAAATTGTCGAGTGCATCACATTTACGTCTTTCTTGAGTGTTTTGTTTTATAATTATTGTTATAATTAAATTATCAAGAACGCAATATGGATAAGAAAAGACCACTGATTCAAAATGAAATTGAGTACTACGCAAATCTAAGTGATTCAGAATTTGACGGGATTTTTGGCGAGGATGGTAACGACAGTAGCGATTATGAACCTTCTGAGAATTCAAGTGATAGTGAAGACGAAGTCGTCTCCGAACCTGAAGTTGATCCCGAATTTGAAGATAATGACGATGATTCCCAAGCAACAACATCAAATGCGAATGAGGACTTGTGGACAGAAATTCAACAAAATCCTGAATTATTTATTTTCCAAGAAAATGTTGGTGTGAAATTGGATACGACAAATTTTACAGTACAAACGCTGGTGGACATATTTTTTTAGGGTGAATTTCTTGCATTACTGGTGGAACAAACTAATTTATATGCTGCGCAAGAAATTGAAAAACGCAAAGAAATAAAAAAATCTAATAGGTTATCAAAGTGGAAAGACATCAGTGCTGCAGAGATGAAAGTTTTTATTGGACTTTTGTTGCAAATGGGACCTTGTACTTTTCCATCAATTGAACATTACTGGAGCACAAACAAGCTATATAATGTAAACTTTTGGCGCTCACATATGAGTCGAAATCGATTCCAGTTGTTACTTCGTTATTTTCATTTGGTTGATAACTCAATACCATCTGCCGACAGATTATACAAGGTGAGACCAATACTAAATCATTTCAATAATATTATGCATGAAAACTATGTACCAGATAAAAATATTTGTATTGACGAATCCATGATGCTATGGCGGGGAAGATTGCTTTTCCGCCAATACATTAAAAATAAAAAACACAAATATGGTATCAAACTGTATGAATTACGGTCTTGTAATGAAAATAAAGATTTACAGCGGAAAATCTGAGGAAACTGACAATAATGTAGGTCACACTACTGACGTTGTTTTACATTTACTTGAGGACTATCTCGATAAAGGATACACGGTTTACATGGATAATTTTTATAATTCTGTTACTCTTACAAAACTGCTAAATACACGAAAAACTTATGTGTGTGGAACCTTACGAAATAACAGAAAAGGAAACCCCAGAGATGTGGTAAATCGTAAAACTGAAAAAAGGGGAGTGTATTTGGCAGCAAAATGGTCCTGTTACTGTATGCAAATGGAAAGACAAACGAGATGTCCTTAGCATTTCAAACGTGCATGCTGTTGAAATGGTAGAGGTGTCCAATCGCAATGGAAAAATTTGTATGAAACCGAATATAATTCGAGATTACAATAATGGAATGTCTGGCATTGACCGATCAGATCAAATGCTTTCGTACTACTCAGTTCTAAGAAAGACTATTAGATGGCCCAAAAAGGTTTCATTACATATTATAGAGATATATATACACAATGCTCACAAAATTTTTTCAAAAAGTAACATCTTCTAAAATAAAACTGATAAAGTTCAGAGAAGAATTCGTCGTCGCGTTGATTGGAGAAGAGATTCAACCAGTTTCGAAAAAAAATTAAATTGCAAGAGCTCCATTATTTAGAGAGTCTACCACCTACGAAAAAAAAACAGCGTCCGACAAAGCCATGTCGTATATGTACCCAAGCAAAAAAACGCCGAGAAACGCGTTATTTCTGTCCAGCCTGTAAAGAGAAGCCAGCCCTTTGTGTGGAAGATTGTTTTAAGAAGTTCCACAAACAATAAAATATTATTTTATTTCTTAAATTTGAACTAATTTTTATAATTATATTTTTTGTTCATTTTTTAATAAATTTTCTGTTCATGCAAGCCAGCATTGATTTTTTGTTCTTTTCCCAGAAGCCATCTATCGAGATTAGCACTGATATATTTCGAGTTTAATCGTAGCTGCACAAAAATGGCAAGTAAAATTTGATCAAAATCTTAAGAAACTTTTTTTTTACAAGTGAACTAGCTTAAATAAATACATTTTTAATGAACAATGCGCGAGATGATATTACTTGACCTGACTGTACCAAAAAAAGCTAAAAAATAGTCAATTCGAAGCAGAAAAATACTTTATTTGGTAACCTTAAAAACTCAATTTAACTAAAATGACCCTTTACTTTCTGTTATCGTTCAAGCATAGATACCTTACCCCAATTCCTGGTATTCTCCCAAAAATAACAGGTAGTATCCGAGTCTTCATCGAATTCCCATCTTTCATCAACAAAAAATCCACTTGGAAACTTATCCATAGTCTTAAAAATAATAGAACTAGCATATATCCAAAACACTAAGAAATTTAATAAATTAACTTCACGCCATGCCTACATTTTGCACTATAAAAGGATGTCATTTTCTTAGGTTTGGAATTAAACTAATAATGAAAATTAATGTAATAATAGCAAAATAATAGTTCTTGATGCGTCAACAATCACCGGAGATATACATTATATCAGAGTTGCAAATTTCAGTTGGGTTCCTGAGAGACGCGATAACGTTATCTCAGTACATCGTTTGCTCCTTTCTAGAGAACGTGGGTAAATAGTTTTCTCGTATCTACGAGGCTGGTTTGAAAAGTCCGAGCAAAGTCCGAGAGATGGCACCACCGGCGCGTATCGAGGTCATGTTTAGTTAGTAGCATCTCTTGAATGAACGCACACCAAGTTTCAGCCATATTGGTCTATTTCTTTGTGTTTGGCATTCGTGTGAATCAAGGAAGTCGAGTGATTTTCAAGAAATGGACGAAAAAGAATTTCGTGTGGTGATTAAACATTACTTTATGAAAGGCAAAACGCCTCAGGAGACTAAAGAGAAGCTTGATAAGTATTATGGTGACTCTGCACCTTCGATTAGAACAGTTTATAAGTGGTTTCAAAATTTTCGGACTGGCCATATGGGCCCAAGTGACGCTGAACGTTCTGGACGGCCTGTGGAGGTTACGACTCCAGAAATCATTGATCAAATCCATGATATGGTGATGGATGACGGAAGAGTTAAGGTGCGTGAGATTGCTAGTGCTGTGGGCATCTCGACTGAACGGGTACATAATATTTTGCATAAACATTTGAATATGAGAAAGCTATCCGCAAGATGGGTGCCGCGATTGCTCACGCTTGACCAAAAACGGAATCGTGTGAAGTGTTGCAAGGATGGTTTGCAGCTGTTCCAGAAGTATCCGGAGGACTTTAAGCGTCGTTTCGTCACTGTGGATGAAACATGGATACATTACTATACTCCTGAGACCAAACAACAATCTAAACAATGGGTTACCAAGGGGGAATCTGCACCAAAAAAGACGAAGACCTTTCCTTCGGCCGGAAAGGTTATGGCGACTGTCTTTTGGGATTCGCAAGGGATAATCCTCATCGACTATCTGAAAAAGGGTAAAACTATTACAGGTGAATATTATTCATCGTTATTGGACCGTTTGAAAACCGAGCTGCAAGAAAAAACGCCCGCGATTGGCCCATAAGAAAGTCCTTTTCCATCACGACAACGCACCAGCACACACCTCAGCAGTTGTGGTCGCAAAATTAATGGAAATAGGATTCCAACTCGTTTCACATCCCCCTATTCTCCAGACTTGGCTCCCTCGGACTACTATTTGTTCCCCAATTTGAAGAAATGGCTGGCGGGACAAAGATTTTATTCAAACGAGGAGGTGATTGCAGACACTAATGGATATTTTGCAGACTGGGACAAATCCTATTATTCGGAAGGGATCAACAAACTGGTGCCTTAAAAACGATCACTTGCATCGGGATTTAGACATTCAGGTCATGCCGTAATCGAGTAGTAAGTTACAATCATGTCAGTCATGTCCATTTTAACGATCCAAAATATCTTTATGCTGGATCAAAACCTGTGCTCAAGTGACCCCATGCCATATGCCTAAGGCGAAAGAGTAGGCCACTTCTTTTCGCAGTAATAATTCAACGAGGACGAACAGATAAAGTAACAATAGGGAAAGCGCACCGTATAACTAAGAAATCGGGTAACGCGATTAGTCCTTTAACTTTTAGTATGTACTTTAAAAAGCTCAACGATACATACTACTCGAAACGTTGTAGTAAAATTAAATGGAGACATTTGGAGTCTGAAGACAAAATTTTATTTTCGTTAGAAGTACATATAGAGCTTGCCTGTGGTAAAGTACAAGGTAATTTGAAGGCGATAGTTTAGTAAAACGGTTTGACGGTGGGGGCAATTAATTGGAACTTTCGAATTGTCTCCGCTAAAAATACCTTTTAAAATAATTTAGAATGGATACAAAATAAGAAAAGATACTATTCTACAATAACACAGAAAGGAAACTAACTGAAAGAAGATGAAGTTTTGACAATTCTAAATTGCACCTTGTATTAAAAGAAACCGTTCTACGTCTAAAGTGGCTCTTTCTCACCCATATACAATCGTTGGACGAAGTGTATAAGCCTAAAAGGAGACTATGTCGAAAAATAAAAAGGTTTACCCCAAACACATAAGTAGTTTTTATTTTTGCACGGACTTTTCAAACCAGCCACGTAGTGTGCGAAATTCTACTTTGGTGGTTGAGAATGAAAGTAACGAGAATACTAAAGATATCTCGCTTTAGAGTTATAATAGACCAAGAGGGCGATCCGAAATTTTGACCTATCGACTAATCGTCTGCCTAGTTGCATTCTATCGGGCGAGTCGAATAAAACCCTTTCACGTTGATTTTGCGGTCCCCGTGCCCTGAAATGCCCAGATAAAGCCCAAAATGCTACATCCAAAAATGAACTGTCGTTTTAACCACTTGAGTCAAGCACCATAATATTTTTTGACACTAAAAAAGTCGAGCGCCCCAAAGGGCAGACGCCGCCAAGATCGGATCCAGCTTTAGGGCCCAAAAAACCTCGATCCAAAAATGGTTATTTAACTATATAAAATCAATAAATTTAGTTTATTCTTGATAAAATACGAGGGATCCTGTAAAAGGCAGACGCCGCCAATACCGGAGGACGAAGCTGGACCCGCTTTTCCAACCAAAAACCACCGTCCATTTTTGGACCCTAAAGCTGGGTCCGGTCTTGACGGCGTCTTTCGCTTGGGGCGCTCGACGTTCAATACATCTAAGTGTTATGTATTTTTGGGTGCTGAAACCGTATCTGGTATCAGTTTTTTTGTATCACCCACAGTTCTCTCGCAATATGCCATCGATTAAATTTTAAAATAGGTAAAATTTGATACAAACTGTTGATCTCTTGTTCTATAATGGTAAATAGATGTTCCAGATTCCAATAAATGTTGTTTTTTTTTTCAGCCTAGAACCAAGCAATTCTGCTTTTTCCTTAGCCAAACCCAAATCTCTCACTAAATCATTTAACTCAGCTTGTGTAAACAACTGTGGTTTATAATTTTCTAGAGAACATTGAAACTCATCATCATCCGGTCGACTTTCATTAAATTCGGGACTGGACCGTAAAACGTCATCAATAGACTGAGGTGGCTCAGGGACAGGAAGTCACGGTCCATGTTCTACCGGCCGATTAGCTGAAGTAAAGTTAGGATAGACAATTACTTTCTTATTTTTGAAGTTATATCCAGAAACATCAACGCTGCAAAAATAACAGTCATTTGAATGATTTTCTTGCTCTCTCGATATCATGGGTATTATAAATCTAAAAGCTTTCTTTTCTTTCCTATTCCATTTCCTAAGATTCTCGACACAAACATAACATACCAGGTGTACAAGTATGAAATGCGGATTTCAGACAACAGATGGTGCACCAATGCAGTTTGTGCTATAAAGATTTTACACTGCGCCATTTTGCTGTGTCATCAACAAGTGTCAGACGTGCACGAGTGATAAATTGGAAAAGTGTGTGCAGTGTTGTGTTGTTGTGTTCAATATGTCGAAATTTATACCGAACAAAGAGCATTCGCGAACAGCATTAATTTTTTGTTTTCATTTGAAGAGAACTGCTGTTGAATCGTACCGATTACTTCGAGAAGCTTATGGTGAACATGTTCCATCGCAAGATACATGTGAACGATGGTTTCGGCATTTCAAAAGTGGTGACTTCGAGGTTGCAGACAAGGAAGTGGAAAACCGCCAAAAAAAAATACGAAAATGTGGAATTGCAAGCATTGTTGGAGGAAGATGATTCGCAAACACAAAAACAACTCGCCGAGCAATTGGGCGTTAGTCAACAAGCTGTTTCCAATCGGCTACGAGAGATGGGAAAGATTCAGAAGAGGCAACACAAAGTCATTTTTCTTCATGACAATGCTCCATCACATACGGCAAAACCAGTTTGCGACACGTTGAAAGCACTAAGCTGGGAAGTTCTAACCCATCCGGCTTACTCACCAGACTTGGCTCCTCCCGATTACCACTTGTTTGCATCGATGGGTCACGCACTTGCTGAGCAGCGCTTTGGTTCATACGAAGATGGGAAAAAAATGGCTCCATAAATGGCTTGCAGCAAAAGGGGAAGATTTTTACTGGCGTGGTATTCACAAATTGCCCGAAAGATGGGAAAAATGTATAACAAGCAATGGAGCATACTTTGAATAAAGCACTTTTTATCATTCTTTCGAATTTAACATGTTTTTTTAGAAAAAAAAATCCGCATTTCATACTTGTACACCTGGTACCTTGTGAGGAGCCCAACATTTTTCTTGATTACCGATTTCTACACCAAAATATGTAAAGTATACTTTTTTGTACAAAGTCACTAATGTTTTTTAACTACACGCTCACCACATATATAACAAAAAATGTTGGGAGAGTTTTTACAACCACGATTAGCCATACTTTGAGTGTGAATTAAAGCACATGGGTTAAACACTGCAATGCGAGGTTATATTTACTCGAAGAAAACAAACAGCTGTGACATTTATCGGAACTGCCAACCTAATAACATTTGATTTTACTGCCAACCGTATAAAATTTTGATTTTATTGCCAACCTAATAACATTCGAATGATAAAAAATAAACTTTTCACATTTTGAATATTAAAATGTGAAAAATTGGTGGGTGATACGACTTTTTTATTCTTATTTTCGGACTCAGCACAACAAAAAACATAGGAATCAGGTAAAATTATTAAAAAAGTTTTTTCATCATTGGCCTGTGTAATAAGCAAAAAATATGTTTATCATGAACACTTTTTTAAGAGCAAAATTACAAAAAATGAGAAAGTTTTTCTAAGTTTTTAATGGTGTTCTAATATCCATAATACTTTTAACTGTAACTAAAAATAACCGGTCAAGTGCAAGTTGAACTTGCACAATTAGTGTTCCGTACGTTGATTGTTTTTAAAATAAAAAATTTTGTTAGGGTGGTATAAAATGATCAGTGACTTCACAAAACACACCCCAAATGAGTTTTCAACAAAGTTTGTTTCCAATATTTACTGAAAACTGGTGACCTTGAAATTTTGGTTTTTTTTCTATACCAGATAAATTATTAAAGGTAATGATAATTTTCGTTCAATCTATACCCCGTGGAGAATATTCCAGGGTTTTTTTTTCAAAATTTTTTGATCAGTACTTTTCGAGATAAGGTAGGGGACAGCGATTTTTCACGATTTTTTAAAAGTAATACGAAGGAAAGTGTGCGCAAGTATTACATTATATATATATATTTTTTACTCGTGGTTTCACAAGCTTTCATTTGACACCACACTCGATGACCTAGTAAAAAAATTTTTTTTTACCTTCCGATTTCACCCCTCAAAAGAATCCCTTAAGTCAAAATTTATGTTACGGTGATACAAAATGATCAGTGACTTCACAAAACACACCCCAAATAAGTTTTCAACAAAGTTTATTTCCAATCTTAATTGATGACCTTGAAATTTCTGTTTTTTTTATATACCAGATAAATTATTACAGGTAATGCACTCGTGATAATTTTCGTTCAATCTACACCCCGTGGAGAATATTCCAGAATTTTTTCAAAATTTTTTGATAAGTACTTTCCGAGATAAGGCGGGTGGACAGCGATTTTTCGCGATTTTTTAAAAATAATACAAAGAAAAGTGCGCGCAAGTATTACATTATATATATATTTTTTACTCGTGTTTTCACAAGCTTTCATTTGACACCACACTCGATTACCTAGTAAAAAAATTTTTTTTTCACTTCCGATTTCACCCCCAAAACTAACCCCTTAAGTCAAAATTTAACTTTCAAAACTACATGGCTCTGATGAGGCCATCAATTCCTATATTACTACCAAATTTCAACTTTCTATGACAAATAGTTTCGGAGAAAATCGGGTGCGACAGACGGACAGACAGACTGACAGACACCGAAGTGATCTTATAAGTGTTCCGTACGGAACACTAAAAAATTGTCTGAATTTTTTTTCACCATTTCATACTGCTTTGAACGTAAAATTGCCGGCGGGCGCACTGCAGCAAGCAAATTTTTATATTTTAAAACTCAATTTTTAAATAACACAGACAATGTGTGTATTTTTAATTATTCCTATATTGAAATTTACGGTATAATAATGATATATGCACAAGGATTTATGTTTCAATACTATATTTTAATAAATACTAGTCGTGCCCGCGGCTCCGCTCGCGTGTATTTGATTCACTATTATCGTCACTGCTTATTCCTTATGTTACCTAACGTAATAAAATATATTCTATAACCTGGCCAGACAACATATGTATTTTATAAAAAAACACGTAAATCGGATAAGTGGTTCTTGAGTGCTAAGCTCAGTAACGGACTATTATATAATATGCAAGAACAGCAATGTCATTGGAAACTCCGGTGATTTCCATTGCAGTAGACTGTCGGTACTTATTGGTTCTCTGCTCAGTGTTTAGAGGTTGCTCCAATTTGTAGTTTTTTATTATTACTATTTTTTATTGTTTTTTAATTTGGAAATTGTTAAAACATTTTAATTTTATTTTAATTGTATCATGTTCTTCTTTTATATGTAGCTCATTAGTATAAACGTTATTCCTGTAATTGGGCCCTGGCCTGTTGAATGTATAAATAAATAAATAAATAACTCGAAGAGTTTTCAGTGAATCGGCTAAAAATTTTGTACACAGCTTTAAGAGGTAATAACTAGGGGATGACGTAAGGATTTTAAGACTAATGCAATTTTTTTTCATTAACAATTTAGTGCAAATTTTTTCGCCATTTTTTTTTCTATTTTGTTCATCTGCCTGCCAAATTAACAAAAATCAATATTTTTTCATTTCTCAAAGTTATTCCCCAGATTTTCACTTATAAAATAAGATTTTTTTTTGTTTTTTCATTTTAGGTTCATCCCTTTGTGAGAAATCTTTCCGGCAGTGCAAAAAAGGGGTTTTTGTTCACCGATGGCTATAGCCGCCATTTTGTATTAAAAAATTCTGAAAAAAACCATGTATGTTCTTTGATATTTGTATAATAAAATTTTTTTAATCGCAAGTCGATATCTTGTATAGTCCTTCGTAAAAAAATTCTTAAAGTTCACCTTTTTTTTTGACCTCTCCAGTGGTGTTCACATTTAATCGTAACACCGATCTTTACCTCTCGCCAATCTGAGACCAGATCATCCATGAAACCCCCCGCCCCCTCTTCACTCCATAATATAAACATACAACTTACTTTGAGAGGAAAGTTTTGGGTAAATAACTACACCAATTTTTTATAGTATTAAATTCACACGGATATCTAAATTATTAAATATATTTCTAAGAAATTTCATTGAATTTTACTGATAAGCCACACCTAAAATTAAGTATACAGAAAATATAGAAAGTATTACATATGTATATAAAACTAAATGTATAATTTGTTGGGTTTATTTTTCATTGTGTCAATAATCGATAAGATAAAACCCCTAGCTACATAATATGTCCATATATCAGACATTATCGTATCAAAATAGAAGATATAATAAACGAAACAGAATTAAATACTATAAAAGGGTAGTTGATCACCCCTATGATAATAACAACATAAAAATCTTGAAATATGCATGCAAATATGCATGAAAAATGCTTAAAATATGCATGAAAAGGGTCAAAATATGCAATATTAAATAATAAAAACCGGTCAAGTGCAAGGTGAACTTGCACAATTAGTGTTCCGTACATTGATTGTTTTTAAAATAAAATATTTTGTTAGGGTGGTATAAAATGATCAGTGACTTCACAAAACACACTCCAAATGAGTTTTCAACAAAGTTTGTTTCCAATCTTTACTGAAAACTGGTGACCTCGAAATTTTTTTTTTTTTTTTTATATACGAAATAAATTATTAAAGGTAATGCACTCGTGATAATTTTCGTTCAATCTATACCCCGTGGAGAATATTCCAGAATTTTTTCAAAATTTTTTGATCAGTACTTTTCGAGATAAGGTAGGGGACAGCGATTTTTTAAAAGTAATACGAAGAAAAGTGTGCGCAAGTATTACATTTATATATATATAATATATATATATATATATATATATATATATATATATATATATATATATATATTTTACTCGTGTTTTCACAAGCTTTCATTTGACTCCACACTCGATGACCTAGTAAAAAAAAATTTTTTTCACTTCCGATTTCACCCCTCAAAAAGACCCCTTATGTCAAAATTTATGTTACGGTGGTATAAAATGATCAGTGACTTCACAAAACACACCCCAAATGAGTTTTCAACCAAGTTTGTTTCCAATGTTTACAAAAATTTGATGACCTTGAAATTTTTGTTTCTTTTATATACCATACAAATTATTAAAGGTAATGCACTCGTGATAATTTTCGTTCAATCTACACCCCGTGGAGAATATTCCAGAATTTTTTCGAAATTTTTTAATAAGTACTTTTCGAGATAAGGCCCGGGACAGCGATTTTTCGCGAATTTTTTTAAAAAATAATACAAAGAAAAGTGCGCGCAAGTACAATATTATATATATATTTTTTACTCGTGTTTTCACAAGCTTTCATTTGACACCACACTCGATGACCTAGTAAAAAATTTTTTTTTTCACTTCTGACTTCACCCCCCAAAACTAACCCCTTAAGTCAAAATTTAATTCTCAAAACTACATGGCTCTGATGAGGCCATCAATTCCTATATTATTACCAAATTTCACCTTTCTATGTCAAATAGTTTCGGAGAAAATCGGGTGTGACAGACAGACAGACAGACAGACAGACACCGAAGTGATCTTATAAGTGTTCCGTACGGAACACTAATAAAAGTAGTAATTGTTAGTTTTTTAATTCAAAATCAGCATAAAATTAACAAGTTATCGACGATGGTTAAATTGAATTAACAATTATTTAACATTTTTTAAAATTATTTAACATTTGTATTCTTGTACACGTAAACGATAAGGTATTGTTCCAAATGTTGGGTAGTAAGATTGCGTCTTCGATCACTTAAAATATTTTTATAAGTGGAAAAAGACCGTTCCACATCCACTGAGGTGGGGCAGTATTTGAATTTGGGTGCTATGTTAGCACTTATTGTTTCTGGCAAAAGTTCACCCGTCCCATTAATAAAACTATCAATTTGACACAAAGGTTCAAAGCCTGGGTTATTGCACAAAATGTTTTCAAACTTTTCTTTAACTCTACGCGGAATACATCTGGCAATGTGGAGTTTATTTGACGGATTTTATTCATTCGCTGAATTGATTCGGTCAACGCCAAACCTCGAGTTTCGAGTTTCTTAATACCCGCAGGTATGTGGGAAAAGTGAGTGTTAATCAAAGCTATGTTTTTTTTTAATATCAGAATCGTTAAATGCTTCCTTGGATTGACGAACTGCCATAGCCTCTGCACTGTCGAAGTCATTGACTACACCTTTGATGGCCTCGAAATGTTCATTGTAAAATAGTACAGCTTCAATCTATGTTCTCCATTGAGTTACCACTGGTTCGGGAGGTAAAGGCACATTTGGCAGTTTTTCTTTATAGGCGTTATTGCGAGCAGGTGCCTTGCTGATGAAGTCAGTTTATTTACATTTCCAAACGTGGATCATACTTCTTCAGCAAGTGGATGGACTCCGTGAGCAAAGCACGTCATATGAATTAAATTTGGATAAAATACTTGGAGGACTTTGGCTGCCTTGATTATATAGGGAGCAGCACCTGAGAGAAATATAAACACTCTTTCATCTGCAGAAGATTCAGGAAATATTTTTTAATACCCTCATTCACAAATCTGGCGATCGTAGAATAATTTGTCTTGTCAAGTTCTTTGCAGGCCACCAGATAGAAAGAAGAAGGCTCTAATCTTAATTCTCCCACAATTAAATTCGCAATATAGTGACCATAACTGTCGGTAGTTTCATCAGCTGAAATCCAAATAATGTCATCCTTAAGTTCATTACGTATTTCTTCCAGATACATGTTGGTAAATTGTTGGTATGTAATTTTTACGTCAAGACTTGTCTTGACATGCTGGTCAATTTGAAACTATTGTGCACGAAACATTTTTCTCGCAAACTCGACAATATAAAACATTTCCGTCGTATGTAAATGTTCCAGGATAATGAGCTACCCACGAAGAGACACTTTTTTTGCGGGTGGCATGGGACACGTTAAACTTTAACACAACCCGTTAAAAATTGCAAAAAGACTACACTGATGCAAGCGCGTCAACAATGATGTTAAAACTGATATCTTGTTTTTTAAAATAAAAATTCGTCTTCGAGAAAATTGTTCATTTGATCCATGCTCAAACAAATATTCTTAGAAAACTAACTATTTATCACTTAATATCCTGACCAAGAAACAAAGGAATAAAATACCGTCGTAATTTTGGGTATTCCCTTGGCACTATAACCTAATCGATGTTTAGACTATTGCAGGTAATGTTCCGGCGATAAGATCGGTTCCAGACGGCGACATTAATAATACCCTGAGCAATTCAATTGCCTAGTAATACCGAGAAATATTGTAAATATAGGGAAAATATGCATCATTACTAGATTTTGGGTAAAATATGCAATAATCGGTGAGAATGGTCTAAATATGCAAATGCATATGAAAATATGCAAATGCATATAATCTGGTCTCCAATAATAACACAGAGAGTAGAATAAAAAAGGCAACAAATGCCCTGTAGGCATGTCGACGAGCTTTCGGTTGCCCTTAAGGACTGTAGCCCGGAACACTCTCTTGGATATATATGGCTGTAATAAGAGCGCAACTTTCATATTAGACCATGGTGTGGTGACCTATAATCGAGAGGAAATGGGTCACGTTTAAGCCCGACAGAGTTCAACGCATGAGCTGCTTTGGTATCACATGTGCTATGAAAACACTAACTAGCAAGATGATAGAGGCTCTGTTAAACCTACCAACCTTGCAGGTATAGACTGTCAAGCAAGAAGTGGAAGACCAAGAAAAACGTCTAAAAAAGTAGATTGTATCATTAAAGGCAAATCAACTGCGGATGTCAAGAAAACTGCTGCCGAAATTGCACGCAAGCTAAAGGATGAAAAACCTAGCTAATGTTAGTCGTAGTACTGTGACACGAAGACTACATGATGTGGGACTTTTTGGCCGTATAGGTATTAAAAAACCATTAATCAGAAAAAAGAATAAGAAGGCCCGAATATAATTTGCTAAAGATCACCTAAATTGGACAATCAAAGATTGGAAAAAGTAGCTTTCTCAGACGAATCTAAATTTAATCTTTTTGGAAGCAATGGTAGACAACATGTATGACGTCCTATTGGTACGAGAAATGATGTTCGGTACCAAATTCCTACTGTAAAACATGGTGGAGGAAGTGTGATGGTTTGGGGAATTTTCTCTGCACAAGGAGTCGGTCCATTGATCGAGATCAACGGAAATATGAACGCTGATATTTACAAGGACATTTTAGAAAAAAATTTGTTATCATATGCTGAAGAAACATTGCCGCAGAACTGGATATTTCAGCAGGATAATGACCCCAAACATACATCCAAGTTGTTAAAACGGTGGTTTTCTGCTTCAAATGTGAGAGTTTTAAGCTGGCCATCTCAATCACCGGACCTGAACCCATTTATGGGAAACGCTAGATCGTCAAGTTTGAAAGCGTACATATTCAAATAAAGCCGCATTATTCAAATTATTGAAGGAAGAATGGGATAAAATTTCACCTGCTTCACGATTAATTAAGTCCATGCCACATCGTTGTGCGGCTGTTATCGCTGCAAAGTGTATGACTACAAAATATTAAAATAAAAATATAATTTAAGTTTATTATAGAGCATACGGACTAATAAATTTTCTCGTAGTACAAAGTGGCCGGAAACTTTTGCACATATAAATATAAGAATAATAATAATAAATATATTCACAAACATAAATAATATTCTTTTACTATATTATTTTGTTTCCTATATCTCATACTCACATCTCATAATGATTAAAAATAATTAGTCTTTTTTTTAATAAATTAGAGTATGAAATGTCACTGGCAGGAAACTTTTGCACGCCACTGTAAAGATATATAAAGGGTGATTCATTTAGAGGTACTTTTTTTTAAATACAAAAAAAATGAATAAAAACAATTTTATTTTATAATCTTTATTATCATATAAAAGAACCATTCTTTACAATTATTTCTTAAAGATAATTTCTTTCAAATGTTGTCCGCGACTACGGTTAACAACGTCCATTCTGAAGTTCCAATTTTCAATGACGCGTGTGAGTATTTCGAGTGGTATTTGGCCAATGACTCGAGTAATATTGGCCTCCAATGCCTCAATTGTAGCTGGCTTATCCATGTAGACTTTGACTTTACATAGCCCCAAAGGAAAAAAGTCAAGTCAATTTTTCTCGAAAACAGTGGATCTTCTGCAAGCTTGTCAAGAGCCCAACGACTAAAACGGACACGATTCGGAAGGTCGGTCGGCTTCAGTTGTTGCACTAGTTGAATTTTGTATGCTTTTAAAGAAAGATCCTTACGTAAAATACGCCAAGTTGTTGAATATGACAGGCCAAGCTGTTGAGAACGGCGACGAATCGACACTTCACGGTCTTCGCGTACACTCTCCGCTACCGCCCCTATATTTTCTTCACTACGTGCTGGATGTGGTCTATTCGGTCGAGCATTATCCAATAATGGAAATTGGATCTCAAACTTATTGATGCGAATTGTGCGTTCCGTAGGCCGATTATGTGGACCATAAGTTGCTCTAAGCGCCCGATACACATTCCTCGTAGAACGCCCATTTTCGTAATAAAGTTGAACAATTTGTAGACGTAGTCTTTCCATTATGAATTGTCAAACACTACTGAACAGGAATGCCACTTCAGTTGACACGACGCATGCGCAATCTGCAATTAAATCCCCATCACAAAAAGTACCTCTAAATGAATCACCCTTTATATATATATATATATATATATATATATATATATATATATATATATATAAACTCCTGGACAAAATTAACGCAACAATCTGAAAATTATTTTATCTTTTTCTTATGTCAGTTTTAAAGTTTATCGAGTAATAGGCTATGCACATTTTGTTTCGTTGTTCATGACAGAAATCAAAACGATGCACTAGCGACCTAGATGAACGTTTTATAAGACAATATGCTTAAGAAACAGGACTGTCACTAGTTCTATAATAAGAAACGAACTCGAAGCTGTTCGCAATGTCACAATTTCTTCTAAACCAGTTAGAAGACGGTTAAATAAAGCTGGATTAAACAGTAGGAGACCAGCCACTGCGCCCTTGCTTACTAGAGAGAACAGAGTTGCCGGGTTATGTTTTGCTCGAAAACACGAAAACTGGACTGTGGATGATTGGAAAGAAGTTTTCTTCACAGATGAAACTAGGGTTAGTCTAAAACATCCAGATGGTCGTGAGCGAGTATGGCGAAGACCAGGAGAAAAGTTTGCTCCTTGCAATATCTCTGCAAGGATTCCATTCGGCGGTGGCTCTGTTATGTTCTGGGGTGGCATCTGCTTTGATGCTCGCACAGAGTTAGTTCCTGTCCGTACGAGATCCATGAATGCTGACTACTATCTTGAGAATATTATAATAGAACATGTGATGCCTTTCGGTCATTTTGTGGGGCCCAATTTCCTGTTTATGCAAGACAACGCTCGACCTCACGTGGCTAGGGAGGTACTCGATTATCTTAATCAAGTTGATATACCGATTATGCATGGCCCCAAAAAACCCGGATCTGAATCCGATAGAACATGTATGGGATCACCTTAAGAAAAATGTGAAACGTCATATACTTGCACCTAGAAACCTGAGGGAACTTGAAAATGTAATTATCACAGAATGGGATCAAATTCCTCAAGATTTTATCCAAAATTTAATTAGAAGCATGCTTAGGCGCATAAACGCTGTCATCCGAAGTAGAGGAGGCAACACACGCTACTAGTGTCCCAGTTACACCATTAATTTTGCCACTAGTGTCCCAGTTTATTTTTTTTTTCATTTCAACGATTTTGTTATTAGGTCTTAAGAATAATTTTAAATTCGTATCTTATAGAGAAATTTGGTAGCTAATTCACTTTTAAAGTATCTGAAGTTTTTTTCTAACATTTAGTGTAACCAATGTTCATAAAAAATTATTAAAATTAATTCATTATAGAGATTTGTATGATTTAATATATTATTGCGTTAATTTTGTCCAGGAGTGTATATATATATATATATATATATATATATATATATATATATATATATATATATATATATATATATATATATATATATGTGTATATATATATATATATATATATATATATATATATATATATATCAAGGATTTTCTACAGCTGATGCTGTCTTTCTTCTCTTAGCCTTTGATTCCATCTATTTTTATCTTCCCAGTCTCCATCTGTTAGACCCCACATCGTTTTCCTCTTTTTCTTCTCCCTATTATCTTTGCTCCGTCTTATGTATATATGTATGTCTTTTAATCGTTTTTAGTGTTCCGTACGGAACACTTATAAGATCACTTCGGTGTCTGTCTGTCTGTCTGTCTGTCTGTCACACCCGATTTTCTCCGAAAAACTATTTGACATAGAAAGGTGAAATTTGGTAATAATATAGGAATTGATGGCCTCATCAGAGCCATATAGTTTTGAGAATTAAATTTTGACTTAAGGGTTAGTTTTGGGGGGTGAAGTCGGAAGTGAAAAAAAAATTTTTTTACTAGGTCATCGAGTGTGGTGTCAAATGAAAGCTTGTGAAAACACGAGTAAAAAATATATATATAATATTATACTTGCGCGCACTTTTCTTTGTATTATTTTTAAAAATTCGCGAAAAATCGCTGTCCCGGGCATTATCTCGAAAAGTACTTATCAAAAAATTTTGAAAAAATTCTGGAATATTCTCCACGGGGTGTAGATTGAACGAAATTATCACGAGTGCATTACCTTTAATAATTTATATGGTATATAAGAAAAACAAAAATTTCAAGGTCATCAGATTTCAGTAAAGATTGGAAACAAACTTTGTTGAAAACTCATTTGGGGTGTATTTTGTGAAGTCACTGATCATTTTATACCTCTGTAACAAAATTTTTTTATTTTAAAAGCAATCAACGTACGGAACACTAATTGCGCAAGTTTAACTTGCACTTGACCGGTTATTTTTCTTCAATGGTGTTTATTGCGTTCTCTTTGATGTTCATTCTGCTTCTTATTTCTTCATTTGTTATTCTCTCCATACCTGTCACTCTACAACATCTTCTCCAATACTCCATCTCTACCGCGTTAATTTTTGATTTATTTCTTTGTTGATCTCCATGTTTCTGACCCATATGTCATTATGCTTTGTATTATTGATTTGTATATGCGTGTTTTGTTTCTCTTTGTAATGTGCTTGTCCCACAGAATCTAATTTAATTGTCTTATGCATGTCCGCGTTTGTCCTAATCTAGCTTTTAATCTCTTCTTCTGATGTTGCGTTTTTTGAAATGATGGTTCCTAAATATTTAAATCTATCGGTTCCTTTGATTATTGTTTCGTTATCGACTTCTAGATTCTCCACGTTTCCCTCCTTTGTTAGATATTCCGTTTTATCAAAGTTTATTGCTAATCCTGCTTTAGTGTATTCTTCTTTCAGTTTTCCTACCATATAACTGAGGTCTTCCTCATCTTGTGCTATGATTACTTGGTCGTCTGCGAAACTTAGATTATATAAGTAATCTTCTCGTATTGGGACTCCAATTCCACTACATTTTTGATTCCATTTTTGTTCGAGGTATATTTTGAATAGTGTGGGGGATGTAGAGTATCCTTGCAATAGGCCTTTTGATGTTTAGAGTCTCTTCTCTATTTTATGTCCTATTTTTATGTTCACTGTGGTGTTTTCGTAGAGAGCTTTTACTGCATATATTAGTTCTTTGTCAATGCCTATTTCTTTCATTGCGTTCCATAATCTCTGTCTTGGTACTGAGTCATAGACCTTTCTTATGTCTATGAAGGCTAAATGAACTTCTCTATTCTTTGCCAGTTTTTTTTCCATTGTTTGTTTTATAGTGTATATGTGGTCTATACATGATTTTCCGGCCGTAAAGCCTGCTTGGTCTTCCCAATTTTTCCTTTTATATTTTCCTCTATGATATTTTTAATAATTTTTCCATACAAATGTCCCATACCCGATATTATGCTTAGACCTCTATAGGTTGTGCATTTTTTATACCACACCCCCAGGCCCTGCAGATTTATTATTTTTGAGTGTTTTTATTGTCTTTTTTACTTCTTCATAGCTTAGTTCTATCTCTTTTTTTTCCTTATTCTGTTCTTCTTCAGGGTTCTCTTCCTGGAATTCTTGTCTGTCTTCTGTTAACAGCTTCTTATAATATTCGTCCCACTCGCTTTCTGGGATATACTCTATATACATCTTCTCTCTATTGTTGGTCCTTAATGCTATAATTATTCTCCATAACTCTGTGCTTCTAGTTCCTCCTATATACTATTCTACATGTTCGCACGATTTTTCCCATCTCTCGTTCTTGTCTTTGTTTATCATCCTCCTCGTTTCTGCATTTTTCTCTTTATATTTCTGTAGATCTTCTTCTGATTTTGTATTCAGCAATTTTTCGTATCGTCTTTTTTTCTCCTTTAAAGATTCTTTGATTTTTTCACAAATTCTAATTTTATGTTTCTTATTCTCGTTGTCTTCTTTACCTAATGCTTCTAGGGCCGCCTATTTGATGCATTCTTTTATGTGGTCATACATCTATTGGAGGTTGTAGTAGTTAAATTCATTCAATTTTTGATCTAATCGTCGTCCGTATAGGTCTCTTATTGTTTCATCTTGCAGTAAGTGTATTTTGTATTTTATTTCTCTGTCTGCTTTTTCTGTTATCTCATTAGTATTTCTGTTTTCTTTATCTATTGTTCCTTTTTGCTTTATTGTCTTGTACCACGGTACTTTTATATTTGCTATTAATAGTCTATGGTCTGTTCCACATTCTGCCCCTCTCTTTACTCTTACATCTTTTATTTTGATAGTGGTCTCATCCTCGTCAAAGGAAAACAAAGGACAATACCCTAGGACCATTCAGAGAAGAAATTACTAACGACAACGGAGAGAGACTAATAGAGCTGTGTGAACTAAACGGCCTTAAAATAACGAACAGATTCTACAAACACAAAGACATCCACAAATATACTTGGATGCAAGAAACATGAAACTTAAAATCAATAATAGACTACAAATGAACTATTCTAATATGCTAAAAAAGCTTTACATTTATTGCGTTTATGTATCGCCCACAAAAAAAAATATAAAAAACCATGTATTTTTGCACTGGGTTAGGATCCCTCCTTAATCTTTTACTTTGGTCAACATACTTCATGCCACAATTGTTACAACTTATCTTGTATATTCCTGTTTTTCCATATTCAGAAACATTCAAAGGTGTATATCTTCAAAAGTAAGGGCGGTACAAAGTTTGGTAAAATTTCGGTATGCAGGCTTTTCAGAAAAAGGCAGATTTTTTTTGGAATTGGCCTAAAATGGCCTAATTTTGAAAGATTTCCAAGAAAAACTTTGGTTAGGCCATTTTTGCTAACTTGAACTAACATCAACTAACTTGGTCTCCAGTCACTAATATAGCATGTACATCATTTTTTCATGTTACAAGTACATTTTTTTCATTATTTAATATGAGGCACAAATGACTTTCCTCCTAGGATGTTTTATAATAAACAATCTGTGGACATGGGCATTGATGTGGTTAATCTTTTTGCAAGTTACTTCGGCTCTGTTTACTCTGATGAGTTACTTGATTATTTAGCCTTACCCTCTACTAATATTCATAATTTCTTCAAATTTAAGATTTCAATCTCTGAAATTTACGAGGGGCTCTAGAGATTGGATCACAGAAAGGGGCCTGGTCCTGATGGTTTACCTCCTGGATTACTAAAGGCATGTAGCTTTGTATTATCACGACCATTATGCATGTTGTTTAACCAGTCATTGGAGGAGGGTTACTTTCCTGAGTATTGAAAGACCAGTTTTGTCACCCCAGTATTCAGGTCAGGGGACAGGGCAGATATTGCAAACTATAAGCCAATAAGTATTTTGAGTACTGTTCCTAAATTATTTGAAAACCTAGTAACTAAAGTATTGGCATCTAACTTGGGACGATCTGTAACAGATGAACAGTTTGGTTTTCAGAGAGGCAAGTCTGCTGAATTGAAGATGATTTCCTATACAGACTACCTGTCGAGGACCTTGGAGAGTGGATCTGAGGTACATTCCATCTATACCGATTTCTCTATGGCCTTTGATGGGGTCAACCATGATGTTCTTCATAAGAAGCTCAATAACCGTGGCATACCGGATCCACTGTTGGGCTGGATTAGGAGTTATTTGTGTGGCAGAGTTCACGTGGTTCGAGCTAATAATTTTTTAAGTCTGTCAACATTACTGTGCCCTCGGGAGTACCTCAATGCTCCCATTTGGGCCTCTGCTGTTTAGAATAGAATAGAATAGGCTTTATTGTCCTAAAATACAACGTATCTGTTGACAAAGCAAGCTTAACTTAAATTATTATTATATTAATAAACACAAATTCAAAGAAAGAAAAAAATAAGGAAACAGAACAAGATTAGTAGTCAATGCAGTAAATACAAAATAAAAGAAAAAAAAATTACACATATGTCAACCCAAATGCCAACCACTCAACTACTGTTATATGCTTATTCCAGCTTATCATTGTAGAATTCCTCAAGTACATAGTACGCCTTTTTTATAAGTAGGGCCCTAGTCTTTCGTCTAAATTTTTCGGTCTAAAGACTCTCTCGCAATTCAATCCTCTCAATTTGAGAGGCAGATGATTATATATTTTTTTGCCATTATAAACAATTGCAGATTTGATCAGCTCCGTTTTCGGGGCCGGCAATGGCAGGACGAACGCTCGCCTAGTGCCTTGCCGGCTGACTGGCATTGCCTCAAGACGATGTTTTTTTTAAAGATGATGATAGCAGTTTCCAGGATAAATAGGGCACAAAGAGTAAGAATCCCTAACCTCGGAAACAATGGTCGACATGACTCTCGCAACCCAGCTCCCGAAATATATCTGATAGCTCTCTTTTGCAATACAAAAACAGAACTAAAGTGAACTCGGGAGCAGCAAGCCCAGAAACAGATCCCATACCTCAAATGAGCCTCAACCAGTGAAAAATAAGAGGTTCTAGCTATATTCAGCCCCAGGCTACTTGCAATAACCCTAAGGGCATAGCAGCCTGAAGAAATTTTGCTGCAGATGTTGCCAATGTGATCCTCAAACCGCAGCGATGAGTCAATTATTAGACCGAGAAATGAATTCTTATCAGCTGAAGAGATGATCTCATTCTCAATATTAACATTCTCTATATTGCATCTAAAGCTCAGAATCCTTGTCTTGGCTATATTGAAGGACAGTTTGTTATCATCACACCAAGCCTTCATCTCAGATAAATCTGCCTGAACATCGCCCGAAGTCTCCCACATCCTTATTGTGCCACAAAATTGTGGTGTCATCAGCAAAGATGGTAAATCTGCCAGCCACTGTCAAACGGGGCAGATCATTAACATAGATCAAAAACAATAGTGGTCCAAGTACACAGCCTTGAGGGATACCCACACTGATCCCAACCCCTTCCGAGCACTGACCCTTAAAAGTCACTGCCTGGACTCGGCCCGACAAATACGACCGAAACCAATCCCAAGCTAACCCCCTGAACCCATAAATGTCCAGCTTTGACAGCAAGATCCCATGATCAACACAATCGAAAGCTTTCGTCAAATCACAAAACACCGCCGCAGCATGTTCACCAGAATTCAATTCGAGATAAAGTCGTTCGAGCAGATTAAAAATTGCATCGTTCGTGCTCCTCGAGGCTCGGAATCCGAATTGTTGCGCACTAAGAAGGTCATGTTTGTTCAAAAAATCAACCATTCTCTTTCCGACCAACCTCTCCACCACTTTCGCCAGTGTCGGGAGTAAAGAAATGGGTCTAAAATTTGAAGGGATATTACAATCTCCACCTTTATGCAATGGCACAATCAGAGCCCTCTTCAAACATGCCGGAAAAGTACCACTGGAAAACGAGCCGTTAATTGCATCTGCCAGGACCCCTACGGCTCTCTGCGGCATTGCCAGGAGGACCCTCAAAGAGACACCGTCCCAGCCAAAGGAATTCTTATTTCTCATTTCCCCTAAAACCTCACTTATTTCAATGGTGGAAGTTGGGGACAAGAAAAAGGTATCAGACACTGAGACATGACTGAGATATTTTATGGGATCCCCTGGATTAACAATTTTTGTTGATAAGTTATGTGCAATATTACAGTAGTAATCATTAATTTGACCGGCGTCAAGAGTGCAAGAAGAAACCGGTTCGATACCAGAGCCGCCTCTATGTTTATTAATGATTTTCCAAGTTTCCCTAGATCTATCTTTTGCATTCAATATTCTCAAATGATAATAATTTCGTTTGGCGGTTTTTATGATTTTCCTATATATGTTACGATAATTATTGAAGTATTCTATAAAAGCAACATTATCAAAATTGAATTTCCTTATAAGATGCAAGGATTTCATATTCTTTGCTGAAACTCGGAGACCCGGTGTGATCCAAGGTTTTCTCTTTTTGTTTTTAATAACAACCACGGGAAAGGCACTATTAAATGCATTAACCAAAGCAGTATGAAATCCATGTAGGAGATCATCAGTGCATAAAACTTTCTCCCACTTCGTTTCGCTCAAAATCAGCCGTAAACCTATCGAAGTTTCGCTTTGAATACAGCCTGCCGCGACTTATTTTATCTTTAGAAATAGATCGAAGCAGCGGTACACATGCAACAACAGCCTCATGGTCTGACAGAGCCGCATTAACAATCTCACACCCGACATCATCATTATCAAAAGTCGTACAAAGATAATCAATTGTAGAACAAGAGTGTGGCGAAAGTCGAGTCGGCCCCAGAAACGTGCATAGTCAAATTAAATGAAGTTATTAAATTCTTCAGTACTCGTGCAGACGAATTTGATACATTAGAAAAGTCAATATTCAAATCACCAGCCAACACTATAGACGCACCTATCGAAATTTCACTCAACAATTGTTCAAGCTTCTCCAAAAACACACTTACATCTGCAGAAGGCGCTCTGTAAACAGCAATAATAAACAGATTATGTTCACTGCAATGTACAATCGAGAATTCGAAGATTTTCTCTTCCAAAATATAATTAAATTTCTCACTATTAGAGAACATACAGTTCTGCAGAAAATCTTTTCATATCATAATAAGTGTGCCACCATGAGCATGTATGTTTCGACTAAATTTTGATACTAAAACGTAATCAGGCACATACAAAGACTCCCCAGGTCTGAGCCAGTGTTCCACCAAAACAACAATATTAGGGAAATCTATGGTTTCCAAAAACAAGAACAGTTCATCAATTTTATTACGAACAGACTGAATGTTTAGCAATACTAGGGTGAATTCATTACCTAGACGATTGTTTATTACACTAAAAAATGTGACCCTTTGTTTGAACACTTATCATCATCTGTCGCCTCATTAATAACAGCAGGAGCATCATTAGGCTTGGGTTTCAATGGCGTTATATACCTCAGATTACTACTTAAATTAGAGCAAAAATTATCCATACTGGCTTTTATAAGTGTTGCCAACTTAGAAAGGCCTCTTCTATTGAGGTAGTACTTAGAATATAAAAAGTCTTTAATATAAAATTTATCCGAAATATCGAGGAAATCAATATTGATTGAAAATCGTTTTAATCTTTCGACAACAGAGGATAACTTGTGGTTTATATGAAATATATTTTTCCCAACTTTAATGTTATTTACAAAAGGTAAATTGCTAATTATTAAATTAGTTTGAAAACACTTATTTGCCAACAATGTTATGTCACTTATTCTAATATTTACATCATTTAATCCTGCAAGGAAAATTACGTAATCATTTTGAGTTAAGTCACGAATGTAACAATCCGCTGTATAAACCAAGTCTTTGTATTTTGCAAATGGTTTACATATAAGTTGGACATCAGAATTAACCAACTTTTTTGCCAGTTGATTGTACATAGTTTTTCCAAAGTCATCAGTTAGAACAATAACCTTATTCCGCACTTTGTTAGTCTCTATTAAATTCTGCCTCCTTCTGAATTTCTTATCCAAAATGGGAGTGCTAATTATTTGCTTTACATTGCTATGATCTTTACTTCCTATAAACTCCTTCTTCATTGTAAATAACTCTAGTCTTGCATTCTTCATATCCTCCAGATAGAAATCCCTTTCCGCGCTTAACGTTTCAATGCTGGTCAGCATACTGTTTTTAATTTCTTCATACTCTTGAAGTTCCCTCTCCAATCTAGCATTCTTGTTAGCAATCTCAGCAATTTTGCCCCTTAAGAGGTTACAATTCTCCAACAATCTCGTCATTTCCAGCTTCATGTCATCCATTCTTATTTGACTGCCATGAGTTTCACACAGAGATCCTGCATCAGCCTCTGCCACTTCATCCTCAGAATCTCCAGCCATTCCCCTTCGTTCATCAGTAGAACTGCCCTCATCATTATTTAACTCCTTATTCACTACAGTAATACCGGTAGCGTTCAATTCTGCATCTCTCTCCAAGTTTACAATTCTTTCATCCCGTTCGTGGATTTGTTGCTTTAAATTCTGAATTTCCTGGGCATGGAGGTCATGAATCTTATCTGATTTAATTTTCATTAACTCACAATCCCTTGAACATATTATTTTGTGAAGTTCTAACTTAATTAGACCTTTTGAGCGCTCCAAGCAACTGGGATGAAAGATATTTAAGCATTGCACACAACACCAGTTTGCAGAAGTTTTATTTTTACAACACTTGAATACTGTTGCCATTATGAAATTGAATCAATATGCACATCAATCATAGTGCAAGCTAAGCCATGCAAAATACATAAGCGACAACCGCTCCACTAAATTCGTTCTAAAAGAAATACAAACAAATGGTTTCATACATCTGATAAAAAGAGAACAAAAAATACACAACCGATAAAAATAATTTCTCGTGTTTATTGTTTAAATTGTAAATCTATGAATAAAAAACGTATTTTCCATCAGTCTGGGCACAATTTCCCGTGGAAACAATTATAGGAACGAACAAACAGCACTTCATTAAAACATCCGTGAAAAAACGAAAATTTCTGATAAAGTTTTTCCAGGTCAAACGTTAAAAAATAACACCTTGACACCTCACGAATAGATAGAACAGAGTTTATATTTAACCGATTCTTGAATGATGTGGCCGACTGTTTTCGGTGTTCAAGGTTCTTGCTTTTTGCTGATGATTTGAAGTTGTATACAGCGGTTGAATCGATTGAGGATTGTGTGGGATTGCAGGGTGATTTGTATAGACTTAGTGTCTGGTGTCAGTTAAACGGTATGGTTTTAAATACTTCTAAATGCTTCTCTATGTATTTCTCGAGATTGCGCAATTCATTGTTTTTTGACTACAGCATAAATGGGACTTCGCTCATGTCCATGGTTAATGTTAGGGATCTGGAGGTTAAGTTTGATTTGGCACTGAGTTTTATTCCTCATATAACCGAGGTAACGTCTAGGTCTCTGAGGATGCTTGGGTTCATTAGGCATTGCTCATCAGAATTTTTATCCATTACCTCTATAAAAATGCTGTACTGCTTGTTGGTTAGGCCTCTCTTGGAATATTGCTCATGTGTGTGGAACCCACCTTTTGCTTGTCATGCTAGGAGCTTGGAGCTTGTTCAGAGTAAATTTCTACGTCATATTAATTTTAAATTCTTTAACAATGATTCTTTTATTTATTCAAAAATGACATCTATATTAAACTTGAATACCCTGTCTAACCGGAGAGTTCAGCGCGATCTTGTAGTGTTCTTTAAAATTTTAAATTCTATTGTAAATTGTCCAGAACTTTTATCTCAGATTAATTTGTATGCACCCTCTAGACATACTAGATCTACGTTGTCCTTCTTCAAACCTTATCATAAGACAACCTACGGAGCTAATACCTTCATGACAAGATCTATGGGCATTGTAAATAACTGCCCATCACTGGACTTGTTCTCCAGCCCCATGTCTCTTTTTAAGAGGCAGATCGGGGTTCTTTTCTGAATTTCTTAGTTTTAGCCTTTAGTTTAAGTAGTTTTAAGTGTCATTTATATATGTAAACTTTTATATTTTGTCTTTATGAGTTAATGGGCCTGTCCCGTAAATAAATATATTTTGTACTTACTAATTATTTAGTTTATGTTGATTCCAGTTAGTTCAGGTTAGCAAAAACGACCTCCCCCCGATTTTTTCTCATAGGTGTTTCAAAATTAGGCCATATTAAGCCTATTTCAAAAAAAAACCTCCCTTTTTCTGAAAAGCCCACATACCGAAATTTTACCCAAAGTTACAGTAATCTGATATGCCCCCGTAAATGATTACACAATGAATTTTTAAATATTCTGCAACAATTTCTATTATTTTAATTCCCAATACCCCAATGTGACAAGAGCAGGATCTATATCTCCACCATTAAGGAAGACAAAATGGCCCAAACTGTAGAACAACTCTTTCTATGTAATGCTAAGAACCCCAACTATCCCGTAACTATTTTTATCACCTTCTTCAAATTTATTTAAATTAATAATCATAACATTTCTATTGATAAGTGTCAGTAATTATTTTAAAAACTGTACCCTTTACTTTTAAACAGTTCCATAAATATTAAATTGTTAACAATATTACAACATACAAACTTTTGCAGTTTTACAAATCATGACCTTTAACCTACCTCTAAATGCAGCCTGTGGAGGAGTCTCATCATCAGAATCACTATCAATTGTAATAGGAACTCCAGAGACTTCAAACGGGTTTTCCATTTTAAATGGTTTTGGCTTTGTATATTTAAAGGCCTCCGTAATACTCATTTGCCGCAACGGTGTTCCATTCTGCGACTTCTCCAAACATTCGGTGGCCAGTGTTTTTCGTCTGGATTTTTTCATTAAAGTAACAATAGATTATAAAACAATGATTAATTTTCAAACTATACATGTGTCTTTGGGACCCTAAAAACTTTTGCAAAAATCAAACGCAAGTACACCTTCTATTTATACGTTAACCTATCACTAACACAAAACAGATAATACAGGTTACGACAAATTTGACGTCTTGTTTCGCGGGTTTTCATCTAAAGAATGAAATTAGCCTCCTAAATTGTTGGGCGGCATTCCAGTGCACAGTCATATAGCATTGTCATCGAATTGTTTCGAGAGTTACTCGGCACAGTTCGTACGAGTAAACATTTTCTTCGGTTAAGTCGCAAATAACCATGGTGTAGATAGAGGCCTCACCGGGAAAACTAGACATAGTTAGGGGTGAAGCCTAAATTCGAGATTATTGGTGTGTTATATGTGTTGGTAGAATTTTTTGTAGGTGTTAAGTTCAGAAATCTTCATTCTGACAGAAACCAAATATACCCGAAAGACTAGTAGCAGCTTTTTAAGTTAACTACCAAGCACACTAGAGTTTATATCTATCAGCATAGGTGCTGCTTTCCTCGTACGGCTTGTGGTAGTTCCACTGCGGCATAATAGAACGAGGTATCCTAATTTAACGCTGTTATCAAACTTGGTATAACTGTAACAAGGATATTCTTACTAACTTGCCGCAACTTCGAATTTTCGTCTCATTTATTTTTCATGAAGATTGCTGGAAGTACTAAGAAAGTTAAGGCTTTGTTACCGATTCGATCGATATAGAATGAAATGCTACCTCATTTAGTTTCTTTTCCGAAATAGTCCAGCAATTCTTCCAACCAGGGTTGTACATTTTACATGTAGTTCAGGTGTCTTCTTGCAATGTTTTTGACATAATCTGTCACTTCCTGTCATTCATTGCAGGTTTATCAACAAAAACAAGAATTACCGCAAGAAATGGGCGACGTTAAAATAGAAAATGTATTAAACAACTTGAATTCTTCAATAAACTCAAAGAATTATGATGAGGTAATTAAAAACCTTAATGTCATCAATGGCCAAGAAGGCAATATCAAAATCAATGAAGTGAATACATTTAAAAGACTCCTGAATCTAGACTCGAAGAAGGTACATGTTGTGGGAGCCGAAACTATTGCCGAATTATGTAAAAATGAGGAAAATAGAAAGCTATTTACTAATGAAGATATTGTCAATATTCTTATGCAGTTTATGGATTCAGGTACATAATCTGTTTTGTTATTTAAGTTAAAATAAATCACTGAAATATGTTTTTTTACAATTCAATAAAAATCTCTTAAAATGTCTCGTCATGAGATATAACTTAAGACAAACAAAGGTAACAATATATTAGAAACAGTGAGTGTTATAGAAAGAGTAAATTCACTTTATAAAGTAATATTTTTTAGTTTAATTTTTGAAATTTGGTGTTCTGTCAGTTTTCATAATTTTTTACTGGAACTTCACATATTTTTTCTCGATACTTTTATAAAACTCTGGGAGAGTGGCTATTAATCTTATTTCACAATTATGCATGGTTAATCCTTTGGCTCATATGTCACTCTTAGTTTACTTGACAATTGCTTTATTGTTATAAGAGCAGAGGCACTTTTTACAAATGATCCTAAAACTAAAAGTAGTGATATATTGACTATTGACTAGTCATTTATGTATATAATCTCTTATCTACCCAAAAAATATTTAAAAACTTGTTAAGAAGAGAAAGCTCAGCTACCTTAATCACCACACTCTCTTACAACCTTCACTGTTTAGGTTCTATTTCTTGGAGCGCTTATATCCTGGGTTCAGTGAGTGCGATCTAACTGCAGCAGTCTTTTGTAACTCTTCTAAAGCTTTCGTCTGTGTATATTATTAAATACTGCTGGGTAAACTATCTTTATACGGCTTTAGGGGGTTGCTTTGGAATGGTTTTTGTCCTACTTAAAATATAGAAAACAGCTGGTGAGGGATGGTTCTGACATGTCTGAAGCCTATTAAGTATGGTATCCCGCAAGGTTCAGGACTAGATTCCTTATTTATAATTGATGATTTGGCCAGTATCAATACTTTAGGCTTATTTCAGTTTACTTTCTTTTGTGGATGATACTGCTCTTCTCTGGGTGGACAGAAAGGCTGATGCATTGATGAACAGCTTGTCTGTTGCAACATCAATAAAATGAACATTATTTCTTTTAATTGTGAAAAGACTTTGACCAAGTTTTTAGGTGTTTGTATTAACGATAAACTGAAATTTAGTGACCATATTTGGACCCTTAATGCTAAATTAGCTTCTGTTGCTATGTACTCAGAGTGGTTTTGAATGAACTGGGAAGTGGCAGGGTAAGAAAAGTTTACTTTAGTTTCTTGGAAACTCAATTGGGAAAAGATTTACTGAGGTGGAGATTTTGCAGCCAATAACAGTTTAATTCTGTATTTAATTTGTAAAAAAAAGTAGTATGTGTAAAGCTAAGGTTAGAGACTCCTGTAGACTATTATTTTACCCACAAAAATTCTAACCTTACCTTGCTTGCTAATACTGGAAACTACATTTCTTATTCACAAGCAGTTCAGAGGCATTGCAATTGTTCATCAGTATGAAACAGAAACTCTAATATATATAATTACCCATTCTAAAGTTAACACTTCCCAGAAGTTTATTCTTTTCTGAGGGCCTTAAACTCAATTATCTTCCACCATGTATAAAACACAGAGGATATTAAATTATTTAGGAACTCTTACTACCAGGTGTACAAGTATGAAATGCGGATTTTTTTTTTCTAAAAAAACATGTTAAGTTCGGAAGAATGATAAAAAATGTTTTAGTCAAAGTATGCTCCATCGCTTGTTATACATTTTTCCTATTTTTTGGACAATTTGTGAATACAACGCCAGTAAAAATCTTCCCCTTTTGCTGTGAACCAATCATCGAGCCATTTTTTCACATCTTCATACGGACCAAAACGCTCAGCAAGTGCGTGACCCATCGATGCAAACAAGTGGTAATCAGAAGGAGCTAAGTCTGGTGAGTAAGCTGGATGGGGGTAGAACTTCCCAGCTGAGTGCTTCCAACGTGTTACAAACTGGTTTTGCCATATGTGATGGAGCATTGTCATGAAGAAAAATGACTTTGTGTTACCTCTTTCGGTATTCTCCCCTTTTTTCAAGCAGTGAAAGGTTCAAATCGGTCAATTGTTGTTGGTAACGTTTAGTATTAACTATTTCCCCAGGTTTTAACAGCTCATAATAGACCACGCCCCTCTGATCCCACCAAACACAGAGCATCGTCTTTCTGCCAAGGCGATTCGGTCTTGCGGTCGATGTGGATGGTGCGCCTGGGTCTACCCATGATTTTTTGCGCTTGGGATTCTCAAAATAAATCCACTTTTCATCCCCTCGTTTTTGCATCAAACGATGCAAAAACGAGTTCTTCTTGTACCGAGCGAGCAAAATGTCACGCGTGTTTTTGCGCTTTTCCATTTGCCCGTCGTTCAACTCATGTGGTACCCATCTACCGGTCTTCTGAATCTTTCCCATCCCTCGTAGCCGATTGGAAACAGCTTGTTGACTAACGCCCAATTGCTCGGCTAGTTGTTTTTATGTTTGCGAATCATCTTCGTCCAACAATGTTTGCAATTCCACATCTTCCTATTTTTTTGGCGGTTTTCCACATTCCTTGTCTGCAACATCGAAGTCACCACTTTTGAAACGCCGAAACCATCGTTCACACGTATCTTGCGATGGGGCATGTTCACCATAAGCTTCTCGAAGTAATCGGTATGATTCAACAGCAGTTTTCTTCAAATAAAAACAAAAAATTAATGCTGTCCGCGAATGCTTTTTGTTCGAAATATTGAACACAACAACACAACACTATGCACACACTTTTCCAATTTATGACTCGTGCGCGTCTGACACTTGTTGATGACACAACAATATGGCGCAGTGTCAAATCTTTATAGTACAAACTGCATTGGTACACCATCTGTTGTCTGAAATCCGCATTTCATACTTGTACACCTAGTAAAGATTTTAGTGAAAAATGCCTTTTATTCTTTGCAGGAGTTTTATGACTGCAACCTGTGTTTGTTCAAATAATTGTTTATTATTTAGGGAAATTTTTAAAGAATTTCCAACATTTTGGATTGAATATGATAAAATCATATTTCTAGCTGACTTAATAGTTTTTGACATTTTATCGTGTAAAGGTTTGAATACTGCACTGACTTAGCCGTTACTTGATGGAGGTCCATAATAACTAGGAATAAAAATTTAAACATATGTTTAATATCACCACTTATGTTTATTATTGCTGACAATTGTTTCGACACTGTGTCTTCTTCTGGAGCACGATGTAAATTAACTAACAAAGTATGTTCTGAAATATATTTTGTTAGTTAATTTACATCGTGCTCTAGAAGTCACAGTGTGTCGAAACAATTGTCAGCAATAATAAACATACAGTCCCTGGCCAAATTATTGGACGCACTGTATTTTTTTTAGTAATTTTATGTTTCTTAAGAGTTTTTATGCAATAATGGTATATTTAAAATACAATATTATTGATTTTTATTTAAAGGAATTGTTGTAGACTACATATTTGTATTTATTTTTAACATATGGCAACACTGTGTTGACAAAATGATACATGAACGTAAAGAAGTACAAACCTGTATCAGTCGCGATCGGAATCGAGTCAGGTACGGACGTGTTTCTGTGGCTTTATGGACTGTGATTGTTTAACAGTTTTATACTACTCAGTTATTAGTTTATTTTGTATGCAGTGTTTTAAAAAAGTAATTGGACTATTTTCATTATGGGTAGAAAAGGCGATCTTTCACCACGTAAAAAAGCTGAAGTGAAGGCCCTTGTGATTGCGAAAACATTTACAAACCGAGAAATATCACGAAGATTGGAGGTTTCTGAAGCTAGTGTACGACGCATAAAAAAGAAAATTGAGTCAGGGAAGGAATTAAGCCCGAAAAGAAAGAAAAGATGCGGTAGAAAACCAATTTTTTTGACTCCACGGTCAGAGAGATGTTTGAAGAAAATTTGTGTAGTAGAAAACAGATTTGCTACCACAAAGGTAATAAAATCACAACTCCAGGATGCTAGCGTAAATGCTTCTGAGCGCACTGTTCGAAGAAAATTGAAAGAATTAGATTTTAAGGCCTGTCGCCCGCCAGGAAGCCCAAGTTAACAGCTACAATGAAAGCAAAGCGCCTGAAGTGGGCCAAACAATGGCAAGACAAAGATTTGGACTTCTGGAGATCGGTAAGATACAGCAATTTAATCAATAATTGATACATTATTATCATTTTCAGTTAAATAAAGCAAATAAACATGGAAGTTCATATATTTTTCCTATTTTTGACAGGTCTGCTTCAGTGACGAAAGCACATTCGAAATTTTGCAGAATAAAGCGCAGTATGTGCGTCGTCGTCATGGAGAAAAGTTTCATCCTGATTGTGTCGTCCCGACGGTTAAACATCCCACCAAAGTGATGATTTGGTCAGTCATCAGCGGCAAGGGCACTGGACGTCTGTACGTCGTCAAAGGAATAATGAGGCAAGATCAGTACAAAGAAGTATTACAAAATCGGTTGATTCCGCAGCTCAGAGAATGGTTTCCAAATGGGGAACCATTCACCTGATGAAAAGAGAAGTGGCTAAAGATGTGATTACCAATAAAACCCAGCTCCTAGAAAAGATTATTCATGTGTGGAATCATCATCCTCAAATGCAGGAGACAGTACAATCTTACATTGATAGTATGCCGCGCAGAATTAAAGCTTTGATAGCGGCTAAAGGTGGCTCAACTAAATATTGACTTTTACTAACATTAATTTCACTTTTCTTTAAAACTTAATAAACTTATGCTTTTCTAAATTAATGCTGTTTTATTTATGTCAAATAAATAGGTAATTGATTGGATAATATAAAAATAAAAAACAAATCAATTTAAAATAATAAAACGGTACAATATCACTCGGTAATTAATATTTTACATGAAATCTTGCAGTGCGTCTAATAATTTGGCCAGGGACTGTAAGTGGTGATCTTAAACATTTGTTTAAATTTTTATTCCTAGTGTATAGGTTTATGTTTATGTCTAAAGTATTCTTTTAATTGTAAAATTGTTTTAATGATTTGGAAGCTTGTTTAAAAGAGTTTACTCTTTACAACAAATAAAGCGATTTTTTTTATTTTACTTTATTCAGATTCAAACGAACTTATCTTTACAACAGTCAGAGCATTGGGCAATATTTGCTATGAAAACGAAGATGGATGTAACCTGGTCGATAAAGTAGGCATCGACAGCATTCTAAAAATTCTCAGAGATGATTCCAAAAGAGAGAGTGATTCTTTGACCACTAAAGTGTGTGGCTTGTTAGTCAACTTGTTACATACTCACGATAATATTCCTAAAACAGCATTGAAGGGAGGAATATTGCCTGTTGTTGAAAAGCTTTTGATTAAATATAAGGTTAGTTCAAAAAATATTCTATTTAGTTGTTTATAAAAAATATATCCAAAAAACACCCATCGCTTAAACGGGCGCAGGCAATTTCCACACCACTAATCCGTTTATGACCTAGACATATTAACAGGTTGACTGCCGACCACTCCAATCGGAGTGCGTCGGGTCTCTTCGCCAACGCCGTCTACTCCGATCGGAGTTCGACATGCGTTCTTAGGAAACGTTTTAGTATTCCATCGGCGTTGTATATGAAACGTGTTTCTAGTGGTGGCGTTGCTTAAAAACGCAAGTTCTAACAGGTGCTTAAGTGGTTCCGCGGATTTGCTTTTGGTTTGGTTGTAATCTGCCGTACAATATGGACAATCAACCTGGGCCTTCTGGTATTAAAAAAAAGACATTGTAGTGATGAAAAAAAGGTATATGATAAGAAAAAGAAGCTAACTGACACTGAATTATTGCAGCTATTGGAAGAAAGCGGAGGTAGTAGTGACGAACATTACGTACCAGACACAGACGATAGTGATGTAAATTCAAGCTCCGAGTCCGAAGAAGAGAATTTTATAGACCCTATTCGGCCACATCAAACACTTCCTAGCCTTGATGAGATAAAATGGAACGACAGAGGTGCGTTAAAACAAATTTTGTTCCGGAAAACCCAGGAATTATTGGTGCAAATTCGAGGACAGGGTGCACCTATCGATTTTTTCGAAATGATCATTGATGATGATTTTTTTACAAACTATTGTAGAACGAACGAACTCTTACGCAGTCGAGGTTTTGCTGCGCCCAGAAACAAGTACAAAATCACGTATACTAATTTTAAAGATCTTACTCTTGACGAACTAAAAATTTTTTTGGGCCTGTTACTTCACACTGGCACAATATCCTTGAGCCGTCTTAACGATTATTGGAAAACTGATCCGCTATTTAATCTACCTGTTTTTAGAAAATATATGTCAAGGAATAGATTTTTGCTTATCTTGAGGTGTTTGCATTTTACATCTCCAGATATGGATCCGGCAGATCGGCTAGGAAAGATTAGATTTGTGGCAGATTTTTTAACAACAAGATGGGAGAAATTTACTATCCTGGAAGAGAGTTGTCTTTGGATGAAGCTATGGTACTTTATCGGGGTCGTCTCCAGTTTAAACAGTATATCAAGAATAAGCGTCATAAGTATGGTATGAAGTTATACATGCTGACAGAGCCTAATGGACTTATTTTGAAATTTCGTGTCTACGAAGGTGCGACAGATGTTTATGGTGGAAGCGGACATACTGAAAAGATTGTTTTACATTTATTGGAGGAAAAATTGGGTGTGGGACATGCTGTTTATCTAGACAATTTTTACAATAGTGTTAATTTAGCTAGGAAATTACTTCAACAAAATACATACTGCACTGGTACGCTGAGAGGAAAGATAATCCGAAAGAGGTAATGAGTGCAAACTTAAAACGTGGTGAGAATAAATCTATGTTTTGCAATGGAGTGCATGTCGGAAAATGGCGCGATAAACGCAATGTTCAATACATTTCAACAGAATTGGGAAGCGAAATGGGCATTTTTAAAAACAAAAGAAATCAAGAATCTGAAAAACCTTCCGCAATCATTGGATATAATGCTTTTATGTCCGGTATAGATAGACAGGATCAAATGATGGCATATTATCCTTGCAGCCGTAAAACCATTCGGTGGTACAAAAAGTTATTCATGCATGTGCTGCAAATGAGCATGATAAATGCCTATTTTTTGTACAATAAATATTCGTGGTCTGACCAGTTACGATTATATGACTTCCGATTGGATGTCATAAGAAATTTACTAGCCAGACGACCAATTACTAATTTGCCGCAAATTCCTCCAGGCCAAATAAATGTCCACAGCATTAGCAAAGTAGAAAAAATTGTTAGCGAAAAAAAAGGAACTAAAGAAACAAAACGGGTAAGCAGAAAGGAATGCAAAGAATGCAGGAAAAATAAAATAAGAAAGCAAACAGTGTATGAATGCAAAATGTGCCCTGGACAACCAGGTTTTTGCCTTAATTGCTTTCAGGATGACCATAAAAATGTACAAAAACGATTTAGAAATAAATGTTTTGAGTTCATGAGTTCGATTTATTATTTCTTTACTTATTTAATTGGACACTCCGATCGGAGTGTTCGGCATCTAGTAAAAATTTTCACTTGCAATGCCGATTACTCCGATCGGAGTGAAATTTTTTTTTTTCTAATATTTTGAATGGCACATAAAAAAAACACATCCAAGACTCATTTTAATTCATATTTACCACAATAAAATAAAAATATTTGGAAAAATCTTACCGGCGTCAACCACAAACTCAAAAATATAGATCGGCAGTCAACCTGTTAAAGGGAGTGTAATTGCAGAAGTAAATTCCACACCGAGTACTTTCAGGTGGAGGATGAGGGTTGATAAACGGGTGGTGGTACGCACCGGCCTGTTCAATTAAGTCATTATTAAACCCTTCTACATATCAGTTTAGTACATATTATTAATTTGTGATTATTACTTGGTTGTGCGTATATTTTTTAAAGTGTTGCTAATATGGAAGCAAAGTTAATAAAAAGTAATCGAGGAAAGGACATGTTATATGTGAATTACTACACTTACTTTCGACAAAAGGTGCTAAAATGTAGAGAAACATTTTGGAGATGTTCAAAAAAAGATTGCAAATCAAAAGTCTTCACCTTTGGGCTCGAAAATTTAGTTACCAGAAGTGAATGACTCCATACACACGAAGCCGACACCAATAAGCTGAATCGGCAAATAATTAGTAATTCCTGCAAAAGAAAAGCCGGAGAGCGTATGAGTGAAAGGCCATCTAAAATTATCCGACAAGAACTACAAAACACGCTGCCTGAAACAGTAACAGAAAAAGATGTCAAATATATATTAGAAAAAACATTTATAACCATAGACGAAAATTTTTGCCAGGATGTAATCCAAGAAGTGCTGAGGAGGTGCATAGTGTTTTAGAGACATTTGAAATCAAAACTAGCAAGGGTGAGAATTTTCTATATATCAATGAACTCGAGAGTGGCATTGTTGTTTTTTCTTGCATACAAATGTCAATATGTTGTGTAAAATAGCCAATATATATATGGACGGCACCTTTTCATACTGCACTAAATATTTTATACAGTTATTTACAGTGCATGGTTTTGCAAACGGTCATTACATTCCATTATTATTTTGCTTATTGCGTGATAAGAGAGCTGAAACATACAAAAACCTCTTCACATTATTAAAATGTAAGATTTATTCAACAGATACACTGTATTTCAATCCAGAGAAAATTACTATTGACTTCGAAAAATCTATTCATAAGGCAGTATCTGAAGTTTGGCCAAATGCGAAAGTGTTAGGATGTAGATTTCATTTACACCAATCTTGATTTCGCAAGATACAGAATCTAGGTCTAGCTAAAGAATATTGCGACAAAAATTCTGAAATTGGTCGTTGGTTAAACTATTGTTTCGGCTTGTCCTATTTAGCACCCGAAGAATTAGGTGAGGGTTTTGCATACGATTTATATTCTATAAAACCTGAGGATGAACGTTTAAATAAATTTTGTGATTACCTACTAGAAATGGATATAGAGGAAGGAGCCGATTTTTTTCAGTTGAAATATGGGCAGAATCAAGTCCATTTTTAACTCGAACGACTAACTGTTGTGAGTCCTTCCATTCCCATCTAAATAATTCTTTTTATTCTACACATCCGTCTCTGTATACTTTTATCGATAGGCTGAAAGAATTTCAGATTAACGTATATATAAAAATACAAAGTGTTGACGAGTCTAAAATAAGTAATAATCATAATAATCAAAAATTAAAACATTTAAAAAATCTTTATGAACAAAGACAATTAGGAAATATTAATCGTTTCCATTTTTTAAAATGTGTCTCCTATTTTTCTCAACCTGTTTTGTAAATATATATAAATAGATATGTATAGGTTTGTAGCATTATCTAGTATATGTAAGGAAATTTATCCAATTGTATTTTATGTATTTAGCAAAAACTTCATGTTTTTAGTGTTCCGTACGGAACACTTATAAGATCACTTCGGTGTCTGTCTGTCTGTCTGTCTGTCACACCCGATTTTCTCCGAAACTATTTGACATAGAAAGGTGAAATTTGGTAATAATACAGGAATTGATGGCCTCATCAGAGCCATGTAGTTTTGAGAATTAAATTTTGACTTAAGGGGTTAGTTTTGGGGGGTGAAGTCGGAAGTGAAAAAACAATTTTTTTACTAGGTCATCGAGTGTGGTGTCAAATGAAAGCTTGTGAAAATACGAGTAAAAAATATATATATAATATTATACTTCGGCGCACTTTTCTTTGTATTATTTTTAAAAATTCGCGAAAAAATCGCTGTCCCGGGCCTTATCTCGAAAAGTACTTATCGAATAATTTCGAAAAAATTCTGGAATATTCTCCACGGGGTGTAGATTGAACGAAAATTATCACGCGTGCATTACCTTTAATAATTTATATGGTATATAAAAAAAAACAAAAATTTCAAGGTCATCAGATTTCAGTAAAGATTGGAAACAAACTTTGTTGAAAACTCATTTGGGGTGTGTTTTGTGAAGTCACTGATCATTTTATACCACCGTAACATAAATTTTGACTTAAGGGGTTCGTTTTGAGGGGTGAAATCGGAAGAGAAAAAATTTTTTTTTACTAGGTCATCGAGTGTGGTGTCAAATGAAAGCTTGTGAAAACACGAGTAAAAAATATATATGTAATGTAATACTTGCGCACACTTTTCTTCGTATTACTTTTAAAAAATCGCTGTCCCCTACCTTATCTCGAAAAGTACTGATCAAAAAATTTTGAAAAAAATTCTGGAATATTCTCCACGGGGTATAGATTGAACGAAAATTATCACGAGTGCATTACCTTTAATAATTTATTTGGTATATAAAAAAAAACAAAATTTCAAAGTCACCAGTTTTCAGTAAAGATTGGAAACAAACTTTGTTGAAAACTCATTTGGGGTGTGTTTTGTGAAGTCACTGATCATTTTATACCACCCTAACAAAAATTTTTATTTTAAAAACAATCAACGTACGGAACACTAATTGTGCAAGTTCAACTTGCACTTGACCGGTTTTTATCAATATTATTCTACTGTGAAAAAAAAAATATATTTTTGCAAATATCTAAAATTTTCAATAAAAACTGATTTAAAAGAAATCCGTCCAATTTTATTTAGATGAATAAAGCATAATTATATTTGCTTGGTGTTCAAATTACCTGTAAGATTTAAGCACCCTTATAAAGTTAGTGTGGAATTTACCTGTTGTATTAAGGGCGCAGGTAGTCTTGGTGTGAAATTTACTAACGCCGGCTTAAACTATACCTGTTTTTCAGTAAAATGTTTTTTTTTAATGGTCCGTACGGAACATTTATAAGAACACTTCGAGGTCTGTCCGTCTATCAGAATAAAGGAGTCGATGGCCCTATCAGAGCCGTGTAGTTTTGAAAGTTAAATTTGGTGAAATCGGAAGTGAAATTTTTTTTTTTTTATCAGGTCATCGAGTGGGATGTCAAATGAAAGCTTGTAAAAACACGAGTTCAAATATATATATATATATATATATATATATATATATATATATATATATATATATATATATATATATATATATATATACAGTCCCTGGCCAAATTATTAGACGCACTGCAAGATTTCATGTAAAATATTAATTACCGAGTGATATTGTACCGTTTTTTATTATTTTAAATTGATTTGTTTTTTATTTTTATATTATCCAATCAATTACCTATTTATTTGACATAAATAAAACAGCATTAATTTAGAAAAGCGTAGGTTTATTAAGTTTTAAAGAAAAGTGAAATTAATGTTAGTAAAAGTCAATATTTAGTTGAGCCACCTTTAGCCGCTATCAAAGCTTTAATTCTGCGCGGCATGCTATCAATGCAAGATTGTACTGTCTCCTGCATTTGAGGATGATGATTCCACACATGAATAATCTTTTCTAGGAGCTGGGTTTTGTCGGTAACCACATTTTTAGCCACTTCTCTTTTCATCAGCTCCCACACATTTTCAATGGGGTTCATATCAGGGCCAATCCAACAGAGGGATATTTTTTTCTGCCAAAAAAGCTTTAACAGACCGAGCAGTGTGGCAGGGAGCTCCATCTTGCATGAAAGTGAATGGTTTCCCATTTGGAAACCATTCTCTGAGCTGCGGAATCAACCGATTTTGTAATACTTCTTTGTACTGATCTTGCCTCATTATTCCTTTGACGACGTACAGACGTCCAGTGCCCTTGCCGCTGATGACTGACCAAATCATCACTTTGGTGGGATGTTTAACCGTCGGGACGACACAATCAGGATGAAACTTTTCTGCATGACGACGACGCACATACTGAGCTTTATTCTGCAAAATTTCGAATGTGCTTTCGTCACTGAAGCAGACCTGTCAAAAATAGGAAAAATATATAAACTTCCATGTTTATTTGCTTTATTTAACTGAAAGTGATAATAATGTATCAATTATTGATTAAATTGCTGTATCTTACCGATCTCCAGAAGTCCACATCTTTGTCTTGCCATTGTTTGGCCCACTTCAGGCGCTTTGCTTTCATTGCAGCTGTTAACTTGGGCTTCCTGGCGGGGCGACAAACCTTAAAATCTAATTCTTTCAATTTTCTTCGAACAGTGCGCTCAGAAGCATTTACGCTAGCATCCTGGAGTTGTGATTTTATTACCTTTGTGGTAGCAAATCTGTTTTCTACACAAATTTTCTTCAAACATCTCTCTGACCGTGGAGTGAAAATTGGTTTTTCTACCGCATCTTTTCTTTCTTTTCGGGCTTAATTCCTTCCCTGACTCAATTTTCTTTTTTATGCGCCGTACACTAGCTTCAGAAACCTCCAATCTTCGTGATATTTCTCGGTTTGTAAATGTTTTTCGCAATCACAAGGGCCTTCACTTCAGCTTTTTTACGTGGTGAAAGATCGCCTTTTCTACCCATAATGAAAATAGTCCAATTACTTTTTTAAAACACTGCATACAAAATAAACTAATAACTGAGTAGTATAAAACTGTTAAACAAACAATCACAGTCCATAAAGCCACAGAAACACGTCCGTACCTGACTCGATTCCGATCGCGACTGATACAGGTTTGTACTTGTTTACGTTCATGTATCACTTTGTCAACACAGTGTTGCCATATGTTAAAAATAAATACAAATATGTAGTCTACAACAATTCTTTTAAATAAAAATCAATAATATTGTAGTTTAAATATACCATTATTGCATAAAAACTCTTAAGAAACATAAAATTACTAAAAAAAATACAGTGCGTCTAATAATTTGGCCAGGGACTGTATATATATATATATATATATATATATATATATATATATATATATATATATATATATATATATATATATATATATATATATATATATATATATATATATATATATATATAATGTAATACTTGCACACACTTTTCTTAGTATTAGTTTTTTAAAAATTGCCAAAAATCGCTGTTTCCCTTTATCTCAAAAAGTACTGATCAAAAAATTCTGGAATATTCTCCACACATAGTTTATCTAGTATATAAAAAAAAAACAACAAAAATTTTAAGGTCATAAATTTTCAACGAAGATCGGAAAGAAACTTTGTTGAAAACTCATTTAGGGTAACAAAATTTTTTATTTTAAAAACAATCACTATATGAAACACTAATTGCTCAAGTCAGACTTGCACTTGACAAATTTTTTTCAAAATCGATATTCCTCTTTCTGATTTTAAAGTATCTTTAATTTTCTTCTTATGCAGGACCCTTTGGAGGACAACAAAGTTCTAGTCACATTTCTCTTGAGTATCCTCAATTCTCTAACAGATTACTTGGACGACAAAGAATACATATTCTCAGAAAATCTATCCAAAATTGTGATCAGGATTTTCAAGCAATCAGAAATTCCAGAGATATGTGTTCTGTGCTTGGAAATATTTCATTCCCTATCAGAAAAAGATGAAATTAAAAGTATTTTGGCTAGAGAAGGAGTGTGTGAGCTGCTATTTGATCTTATTGAGAAATATAGGTAAGTCTTGTTTTAAACCATATAATAATTCATATAATAAACTGAAAATATACAAGAAGAGAAGTGAAGAATAGTAACTGTCTGTGTTATAAGCACTTTGATGAAATTTCGCTCGAATTCGTTGCGTTTTCGCGTAAATGCGCAGTCATAAAGTTAGAGTTATTTTTCACGAAATTGTCACTCCACGAAGCAAGAGTCGATACATTGGGTTTATAGGGGCTCTTCACATGCGGAAACTTAGTCGTCTTCTGCAAAGTTGATGGCTGCCGGTTTTTTCGGGCCGTGAAGAAGTTTTTGCTTATTGAATATAGAGAAAAAGGGTCTACTGCCTTCATCGTTAGTATTTATTTTCTCATTCGAGCGGGCTCACATCACTAAAATGCAATGTCGGCTTTGAGAGTTTGTAAACATGTGCCGTTAAAAGTATTTTGTCTAGAGAAGGACCGTAAATTGGATTGAAGCTATCTGGAACATTGTTGACATTTAAAGCATTTTTTCAAAGAAAATGTGGAAGACTTGCTGTAGCCAGTTGAATGTACGTTTTCTTTTCAATATTTTAATTTACGATTTTTAAATTTTAGAGACAAACTAAGTGATGAAGAAAGTCGCTCAGTCCTTAAAATGGCATGCGATCTTATTGTTCTAATTTTGACAGGAGATACTTGCATGGATCTGTTATACAACGATGGTCAAGGAAAGACTTACCAAAATATGCTCACTTGGCTGGATTCTGACGACTCAGATTTACTAAGTACAGGTAATGAAATTTAACAATAATAAAAATATCCTCATCTACTGACTGCTATAAACTTCAGTCTATCTAAAATACCCTTGTAACTTGGTGTTACAGCATGGTGTCGAATAAGTGCTATTCTATCGTTTTTCATAGATCCGAAACAATATTAAAACGTCGTTACTTAATCGGGGATATTGTTCTTACGCATCTCTTTGAAATTAACGGTTTTGAGCTTTTCATAGAGTCAAGATTAACTTTTATTCGATTTAAAGATATTAGCCTACCGCTAGCTACCGATCAGTGACTGAAATCTGCTAAATGGGAAAAACTTATGGAATATTTTCGAACTTTCTCTTGGTTAGACATTTGTTTTAGATCTGGCAATCCATCTGACTGCGCTAAGGAGGTTTTCGATGTCATTTTGGCTAATATGGAAGCTTACATTCCTTTTTCGAAAAAATACTCTTCCAATGGCAAGCCTTGGTTCTAACGAAAATGTATAGAAGCTATTGCTTCTAAACATCTTGCCTATCGACAATGGCGTGAAAATCCTAACGTCATAAATCGAATCATCTTTGTTTGTACCCGGAACAGATACAAAGAAATTATCTATAAAACTAAGGAATCAAACAATCCAAGAATTAAACTACTCAGTATATATCACCACTACACCAAACACTTTATTTTTGCACTCGACGCGCGTTTCGCTAACCATGTTAGCTTCATCAGGAGCGATGATTGACTAAAGCTAAACTACAAATCTATCTATTTATACTTAGCCTAACCCTTGAATTACTCAAGCGGAACTAATGACATAGGCAAGGCCATCAGTTCCGGTCAAGTAACCAGTAGAGGGGACTATAAGGAATAGGCCCTCTCTTTATTTAAACTACTTTTACATTTTATGATTTCCATACTTTCGTATGCGTTCAACAATCTCCTATCAGATACATCCTTTATTAATCTTAGATTATCTAATGTTACAGTATGATTAGATTCAAGGGCATGTTCGGCAATGCTAGACTTTTCTGTTCTATTGTATTTTAAGTGTGCTAAGTGTTCTTTAAATCTTGTTTTAATTGACCTTTTAGTTTGCCTAACATATTTTTTGTCACAATCATTACAACTAATTTCATAAATTCCACTTTTCTCACAATTAGGAATCTTATCTTTGGGATTTCCTAAGATATTCCTCAGATTGTCTGATGACTTATAGACTAAGGTGAGGCCTACCTTATTAAATACCTTATTGAGTCCCTTGCTATATTTCGGATTATATGGTATGGAGACATACTTGGTGTTATTTTCTTCGCGTGTAAAAAAGGTGGAATTCTGAATATTAAACCTAAACTTATGTCTATTTATTAGCTTATTTACTAAGTCATCGTCATAACCATTAACTCTAGTTATATTTCTAATACGATTCCTTTCTTTATTAAAGTTTACTCTATTCAGAGGGAAAGTGACCAAACGATGAACTAAAAAATGTAATGAGGCTAATTTATGTTGTTTGCAATGAAATGAATCATTAGGAATATATCTATCTGTTACTGTGTCCTTCCTATAGATATCAAATTCTAATCTATGATTATTTTTAATAATTAAAATATCTAGAAAAGGCAATTGTCCTTTGTTCTCAACTTCGTAAGTGAATTTAATGGAATCATACCGGCTATTTAATTTAGAAACAAAATGATCAATATTTGCTTTCTTTGTATCAAAAATCGCGAAAATATCATCCACATACCTATACCATACCCTTGGGAAATATTCGAACTCTTGACTGGCTTCGATTTCAAACTTACTCATGAATAAATTGGCTATGAAAGGTGATAAGCAATTACCCATAGCTGTTCCTTCTTTCTGAACATAAAATTGATTGTTATATTGGAAATAATTTTGTTCCATACAAAGTGTAGATAATGTTAAGTATTCACGAATAATTCCGTCTTCAAAGTCATTCATTCTAAGTAATTCTTCGAGATATTGTAAAGTTTGTGGAATTGGCACACTTGGGAACAAAGAACTAACATCAAAAGAAATTAAGACTTCACCTTCATTAAGAACTAGATTTTATGTTTTATTAATGAATTCTAAGGAATTCTTCACTGCGAAAGTATTTAACGGTAACTTCTCAAGTTCTTTTGATAACCATTTGGATATTAAATATGTGGGTGATCCGACCGATGAAACAATGGGTCGCATTGCTTTTCCAGGTTTGTGAATTTTGGGTAAGCAATACAATTTTGGTATGGTCGGATTACTCACATTTAATTTAAATTTGAGCGAATCGGAGACAAGGTTCTTACATTTTTTTAAAGAATTTTTAACCTCTGATATCAATCTCGGTAATGGATTTCTTATTACCTTTTCATAAGGGCCAGATTCGATAAGATTATCTACGCGTTCAAAATAATCTTTCTTATCCAATATAACAACCTTATTTCCTTTATCCGCTTTTAAGTAGAAAACATCTTTCTTTTTCAATCCTTTAACTACTTTTATGTCTTTTCGTGAATTAGAATTTGTGTTGTTAACCATGTTTTTCGATATTTGATTGCGACATGCTTCCCTAACAAATTATTTACTATTTTCTGGGAGTGTACTAATGGAACTTTCAATGTGAGCAACTATTTCTGATAAATTATCTCTACTGCAAAGTTAAGACCTTTGTTTAAGATGTGAATTTCATTTTGTGTAAAGGATTGAGATAAATGATTTTCTACAATATTTACGAGTTCCTGAGGACTATTTTTTCTTCGGTAAGAGCTTTTTTAATTTTTTACTTAGAATAGAGAATTTCTTTTTATATTGAATATCAATAACTAAAAACATTTTCCTCTGGAACTCGCTCCATACGTCATATTCAATATTGTTTAATCCTGAAGTAAGTTTTTTGAATATGCTGTATGATTCTACTTCTAACATACTACGTTTTGTGTACAAATTCTTGATTTCTAAGTCAAGCCATTTTTGTTTAGCAAAGAATGAAACTTTTTCTGAAATATTTGATTTTGGTAAATTAACCTTAATAAAATTAGGAAAAACTTTAAATTTCTTGCATGACTTTAAAAACCAAATATCTGCACCTACTAATCTAATCTTACTACTGTACTTACGATAAAGCCAGGCAGAATTAAAAACAAACTTCTCGCTTAATCCACTTTACCACCACTCACACTGCCAGATAATACTATTGCAACCACACCAGTTAAGAAAACCAACTTGTTAGCTGATGTTTTTGCTTCACATTCTAGTGTCGAGTTCCAAGGAAAACCACCACCAACTATTCCCATAGTGTAGTCAAGAATGCTCTATATTGTGTTCAGACAAAACGTATTTTAATGAACACAAAAAAAGCTTTTGGTGCTGACAGAATACCTGCCATAGTTCTTAAAGAATGTACAAGCGAACTAAATTCAGTTTTCTGTAGACTTTCCAACCTACAGATAGGGAATATTTCCTTCTGGTTGGAAATGCGCTAGAATTCAGCCAATACCTAAATAAGGCAAGAAGAGCTATTGACCAGTCGCACTGCTTTCAATAATATACACCATCGATCATTTTACAAATTAACTATCCAAATGCCGAAATTGCCATCCTCGGCGACTTTAATGTCCGCAACATCAACTAGCTTAAATATTCAAATACTACCGACGAACAAGGTCGCGAAGCTGAATCATTCTTAATCAGTTGTGGCCTAACTCAGCTTATTGACGAACCCAACAGGGATCCCTGATCGAGGCGGGGAGTTCGCCAGTCATCTTAATCTGTTTTTAACCACCAATCCGGAGATTTACACGGTCACCGTAAATCCGCCGTTAGGTTCTTCCGACTATAAACTGCTTTCGACATCGAGTATCCTACCAATCAGTGACAGAGAGGCGCCTAAACCGCGCAAGATTTGGCACTACAAGTCTGTTAAATGGGAAGATCTCACGGAGTATTTCCGAACTTTCCCTTGGTTAGACGTTTGTTTTCGATCCGACGACCCATCTGCCTGCGCCAGGGAGGTTTACGATGTTATCGTGACTGGTATGGACGCTTACATCTCTTTTTCGAAGAAATGCCCTTCCAATGGCAAGTTTTGGTTTGACAGAAAATGTAAAGAGGCTGTTGCTTCTAAACATCTTTCCTACCGACAATGGCAACGACACTTGTTCAGAAAGCGAACTTGTTGGCTGAACTCTTTGCTTTACATTCTACTGCCGATTTCCAAGGAAAAACACTACCTACTATTCCCATAATGCAGTCAAGGATGCCCGATATTGTCTTCAGACAGCGTATCATTAATCGTATTTTAATGAAGCTAGATACCAAAAAAGCTTCTGGCGCTGACAGAATACCTCCCATAGTTCTCAAAAACTGTGCGAGGGAACTAACAGCAGTTTTCTGTAGACTTTTCAACCTATCGTACAGAAAGGGAATATTTCTTTCCTACTGGCAATGTGCCACAGTCCAGCCGATACCTAAAAAAGGCAAGAAGACCTTGCCAAATAACTACCAACCAGCCGCACTGCTTTCAATAATATCGAAAGTCATGGAAAAGGCTATCAATCAGCTTCTTCTAAAATATCTTGAAGGATTCAATATTATTAGCAATCACTAATATGGCTTTCGTAAATATAGATCAACAGGAGATCTTTTAACTTATGTAACACATGTTTGGAACAACGCAATTGAATACTTTGGAGAATCTCGAGCGGTTGCTCTTGACATATCCAAGGCATCGACCGTGTTTGGCACGATGGACTGTTGGCTAAGCTACGCTCTTATGGTATGTCTGAAAAGTTTTGTTTGTGGCTCTCATGTTTCCTCAGTGAGCATTCTTTATGAGTGGTAGTCGACGGATTTCTTTCTAACACCTTCACTATCAACGCCGGTGTGCCCCAAGGCTACTGTCTCCTACTCTCTTTCTCATTTATATTAACGATCTGCTGGAAAAGGCCAGGAATCCAATCCATAGCTTTGCAGATGACAGTACGCTTATCTCTTCATTCACTTCGAACGCTCTGACATCGGCTACTCAGACGAATATCCGCAGACAGCGGGAAGTTGTTCAACTTAACAAAGACCTGGAAGAAATTCTATCTTGGGGGTGACAGTGACCAAATGGAATTTAGCACTACAAAAACCGAGGCGGCAGTTTTTTGTAAAAAAGTTAACGTTGCTGAACCCGACATAGTTATGTCGGGGCACTCCATTCCTCTAACATCGTCACTCAATTTGTTGGGCGTTAATTTGGGAGCAAATATGTCCTGGCATGAACATGTCGCAGGATAGCAAAGAGAGCTCCTCAAAAGTTGGGAATATTATTTCGAACCAGAAAGCTTTACACTCTACAACAACTGTTAATTCTTTACAAAACTCATATTCGACCAACTATGGAATACTACTCCCATGTTTGGGGCGCCGCTCTGAAACATACACTGCATTTGTTGGATTGAATATTATTAGCGACCATCAATACGGCGATAAACTGAACGAACTAATCTTCACAAGTCGACACTAGAGTGACCGGATCTCATAGAGGGGGAAAAAATGTCGGAATCTTGTTCGTCTGGACCCCACAAAACGATTCCCCTTTCCAGATATTGAGATAGCCGAAATTTGAGCTCGATTAAACGACGTTAACCCGTGCCGCTCGTCGCTCAAAGTTTGAAAAAAAAATCCAAATTTTTGGCCAAAAAGCTGACATATGGAGCCATAACTCCAGAACGGTAAATAATAGAAACACGCCTAATATCTCAAAAGAAAGCTAATGTTCTTCAAAATTTATATTCTATACATAATTGTTGTTATTTTAAGTCAAACCTAGTTACAACAGCCTTTAGCCCCAAAAACGTGACCTGGTACCACTAGGAGCATACTTCGTATATTTTGTTATTAAGTGATAAATTTTGCTTTTTTTTTGGTATATTTTTGAGTTTAAAGTAGAAATATAATTAAAAAACAAGTAATACTGATAAGTCTAATGACATTTTTTATTTTAAAATATAAAAATTAGGTATATAATACATACAAAACAGACACAGAAAAGATACAGACGTAGTACCTACATGAGTTGATAATTTTACATAGTTATCTGATCTATTCTAGAGCTTTTGTTAAAGTAGTTTTTGAAACGTCAGGATATAATGCTCGGCATTTACTTACAACTTGCAGGACATATTGCTTTTGGTCTTCATCTTTTGTCAGAAGGTCGTTAAAGTCGGTTATTAATTTAACACCACGCTCAGCCATATCATTAACTATTTTTAATGTTTTGACAATTTTCAATCCTTCTTGGAAGTCATTATTTTGAGGCCAGGTGTTTGGATGTTGTCTTAGGAAATCTGTTTTTATATTAAATTGGTCAAAGAATGTAAACGTTTCTTTGGTAAGTAAATTTACCAATCCTCCATCAACTACCTCTTTTAAATTTTCTTTCCTAACTTTTGGATTTACAACCCTAGCGTGCTGTGATGGTTCATCTGTGCTACTGAGCAATTTATTAGCCATTAACAACTTTTCATCGTCTGTAATGGTGGGATCAAAAAACGATAATTCCACCAACTTTGCATTCAAATACCACAAATGGTTCGAAAATTTGGTCAGGGCTATTTCTGCAATGTCGTTGTCACATTCTTTATAGTCTAACAGACTATGCAAAATACCTAAATCTTGCTTTGGTTCAAGATGAGCTTTTGGGGCATTGAACCAAGCTTTACAATAAATTTTAACTAGGAAAACAGAAATGGCACGCACAGAACTTTCTTCTTCTTTAGACATCTTAAATTGACGACGAAAAATGAACATTTTTAAGCAGTAAATAGCCTTTGCCATCCACCTAGCGTGATGAATGGCTCCTGGAGTTCTAAAACCCACAACATTGCCGTCTACTGATCCAACAAATACGAGAACCAACTGCAATAGCTCCATGTAGTCATCTCTGGGGTGGCTCTTGGTTAATTTGGTCTCGAATTCAGCAGTAACATTTGCAATTACTTCTGGAGTTAGCTGCTTTTGTATTAGATTGTCACTGATACCTGTGTCGTATTTTCCTTTGTCTATCTTGGGCCACGCAGTGAGGAATCTCTTGAAAATGTCTGGATGAGGTCCAGTGGTTGATCCCATTTTTGTGTCGAATACGCCTCTTAACTAATTTCCAAGATATGGTGACGGCAAGCTAGGTATAACAATTCTCTTCCTAACATTTGCTCCAATATGACGCATGCTCCTTTGAGTCTTCCCGTGTTGGATGCTGTAGTGTTGAAGCACATCGCCTTGACGGTGTTGAGAAGACCCCATTCATGTAGGCATTCATATACGGCTACGGCTTGCTCCTCTCCAGAGCTGTTTGCTGTTACAGGAACTCCCAGCAGCTGTTCCTTTTCGCCATATGAAATAGCTATAGCTATTCGCTCACATTGTTCATTTTTTAAAACACCCGGTAAAAGTTTACCGTCCCAATGGACAACCACGGGCTCTTTTTCAGGAATGTTTACGTTATCAAAAATTTTTTTATTATATTGTTCTCTGAACATTTGCCTTCTATCATGTAATAAAGTTTTCGAGATTTTGTACTCAAGAGGGTCAAGGTTTAGTGCTTCTAGTGTAGCTATTAAAATTCTCGTGGCATTTCTGTCGGATACCTTACATCGATCTAATAAAATGGACAATTTCATGTTTAAAAATCTCGTTAACGCCCCTTGCAAGTGAAACTTTCATCCTCTTGCTCTCAGATGGTCCTGGATCTTCTGCAGCTTCTTCAGGGTTGTCCATTTCCTCCAAGCTCTCAAGTTCCTGGTAGATGCTGTCCTCTTCAGTGTCTTCTTCTCCTTCTTCGAACTTGTCTTCATCATCCGTCTCTAAGAAGCAACAAAAGAAAGAGAAAAAAAAAAAAGACTATAAAAACTTGTCGTTTTAGCAGAATAGTAATAATACATGGTACTAAATTACCTACTTCTAATTATTAAAAGGTATTATTTAAAAAATATAAACTCAATCATAAAGATGCCAAATCATGCTCTCATGTACAATTTTCTTTCAATTATAATGAAACTATTTACTTATTTGTTTATCTATTTTTTAGAATACTAATAATAAAAAAAAAACTCACCAATATCAAAAGTGGCTTCTTGGATTTGTCGGTTCATTTTTGCAAGTTCCTTTTGCACCTTGATTTCTTCAGCTCGAGACAACTCGAGATCCACTCCAGTCATGGAACCTGGGCGGCCCTTCTGCCTCTGTTTCACGAGAAATGCCTTATCTTCTTCCGATTTCATCAGAGCCAAGGCATCTTGTTGAGCAATATCAAAGAGATCATCCAACTTTTCAACAAACTGTTTAAATTTGTTCTTGGACGTTTTCGATGTTTTCTTCCGGTCTTTTTGAAGAGTTCTCCACTCTGCGTGAAGTTTTTCCAGCTTAGTAATTGCATCTTGCTCATGTTTAGTCGGGATTCGAGCTTTCTCCCAAAAAATGAACACTTCTCATATTGTAAGTTTTGCTGATTCTCTTACAGTTAATTTCACAGTACGTAAATTATATAAATAAAGCACACAAAACTTGACGATTTGGGGGTAGTTTACAACCGGTGATCTGGTGAATGGGTTAGCCCACAAGAAATATTTTATCCTTGGTCCGGCTTTGTACACCTGATGTGGATGCCATTTCAGAGGGCAATGGGTAAATAACAGTTAACTTGGAAAATGAAACAAAATATATTGCAAACTTTAATTTCATTAAAATGTTTTCAAATGTCTTTTAAAATAATACTATAATAGTTATAAAAACAATAACACACACACTTGGAAAATTTAAAAAAAAAAAAAAACGTTAAAATATCTTCACTAGATAATTATTCGATCTAACTAGCTCAAAGGCACTTTAGAAACTAAACTGAATAAATAAAGGGTTGGTTGTACGCTGAAGTAAAATCACCATCCCTAAAATAGAAATTAGATTCACCCTTCTTTTTACCTGTCAAACCGGTCTTTCTTTGGTAAACTAGTCAGGTAATCCCCATATAATAAAAGATTAAATTTGAACAAAAGGCTCTTTATGTTTGAAAATTGAGTTCCAAAATACTTTTTAACAAAAAAATGTTAATTCCGAGACACATTATGTAAAAAACCCGTAAAATTCTTAGAATACTCCCAAACTGGCTCCTACTGGTACCAGGTCACGTTTTTGGGGCTAAAGGCTGTTGTAACGCGGTTTGACTTAAAATAACAACAATTATGTATAGAATATAAATTTTGAAGAACAACATTAGCTTTATTTTGAGATATTAAGCGTGTTTCTATTATTTACCGTTCTGAAGTTATGGCTCCATATGTCAGCTTTTTGGCCAAAAATTTGGATTTTTTCAAACTTTGAGCGACGAGCGGCACGGGTTAACGTCGTTTAATCGAGCTCAAATTTCGGCTATCTCAATATCTGGAAAGGGGAATCGTTTTGTGGGGTCCAGACGAACAAAATTCCGACATCGATTTTTTGCGGTCACCCTAATCGACACTGACACCATTAAGAGAGTTTTGCCACAGAAAATATAACTGTCGCTACAGAAAGATGAACAGATGGAAAAAACCGTCACCGCAAGACGAAGCCGGCAAGCTACCACCGGATTGTTAAATGTGCCTTGTCGATTTTCTCAGACGTCGTGCAAATATAAGTTGAATTATATATTATAGGTCACAATAATAGTGAAAACTATGTATAACAAACTCCACGTGTTGGTCTTTCTGTAGTGATAGCTATATTTTTTGTGGTTCTGCGAAATAAATGGTAATCTGACGGTGCAAGGTCTGGACTGCATGGTGAATTAGACTGTTTGGTGGCTGCATCAAAATTTCCCAGCCAAGCTGTCTTATTTTTTGTCGGGCCTTAAAAAATATATGTGGTCGGGCTTTTTGATGATGAAAAATAACGTCTTTTCTGTTGATTACATCAGCTCGCTGTCTTCTACCGCTCAAGGAGGAATTGAGCGAGTTACGTCCATCGAACGCTTTCCATGAAAATATTTGTGTAGAATAGGCTCAAGTCTGTCAAGTTTCTGGTGAGTTCTGGCTCTCTAACCAGGAGAACAACTCTCTTTTGAATAGAATCCAGTAAATGCAGTGTATGTTTGGAAGCAGGGCTCCAACATGTGAGCAGTAGTTCATCGTTGATTCAATTTGGACATAACTAAGAGTTGTTGTGGAGTGTAAAGCTTTTTTGTTCAAAATAGTATTTCCAGCTTTGGAAAGCTCTCTTTGTTATGCATACGACGTGTTCATGCTAAGACTTACTTACTCCCAAGTTAACGCCCAGCAACTTGAGTGACGATGCTAGAAGAATCGAGTGTTCCGACACAACTATGTCGGATTCCGCAACTTTTTTTAGAAAAAACTGCCGACTGTGCTTTTGTATGGTTAAATTCTACTCGGATACTAACACCTAAGATAGAATTTCTTCCAAGTTGCTGTTAAGTTTAACGACTTTTTGCTGTCTGCGGATATTTGCATCAGTAGCTGATGTTCAAGCGTTCAAAGTGAAGGGAGAAATAAGCGTACTGTCATCAGCAAAGCTGTAGTTTGGATTTTTGGTCTTTTCTAGCAGATCATTAGAGACCGGATTATATGCAACATAAAAATCTTGAAATATGTATGCAAATATGCATGAAAAATGCTTAAAATATGCAAGAAAAGGGTCAAGATATGCAATATTAAATAATAATAAAAGTAGTAATTTTTAGTTTTTTATTTCAAAATCAGCATTAAATTTAATTAACAATTATTTAACATTTTTTAAAATTATTTAACATTTGTGTTCTTGTAACGTAAACAATAAGGTATTGTTCCAAATGTTGGGTAGTAAGATTGTGTCTTCGATCACTTAAAATATTTTTATAAGTGGAAAAAGACCGTTCCACATTCACTGAGGTAAATGGACAGTATTTGAATTTGGGTGTTATGTTAGCACTTATTTTTTCTGGCAAAAGTTGACCCGTCCTATTAATAAAACTATCAATTTGACACAAAGGTTATTGCACAAAATGTTTTCAAACTTTTCTTTAACTCTACGCGGAAATACATCTGGCAATGTGGAGTTTATTTGACGGATTTTATTCATTAACTGAATTGATTCGGTCAACGCCACACCTCGAGTTTCAAGCTTTTTTAATACCCACAGGTATGTGGGAAAAGAGTGCTAATCAAAGCTATGTTTTTTTAATATCAGAATCGTTAAATGCTTCCTTGGATTGACGAACTGCCATAGCCTCTGCACTATCGAAGTCATTTACTACACCTTTGATGGCCTCAAATTGTTCATTGTAAAATAGTACAGCTTCAGTCCATATTCCCCGTCGAGTTACCACTGGTTCGGGAGGTAAAGGCACATTTAGCAATTTTTCTTTATAGGCGTTATTGCGAGCAGGTGCCTTAAGAAACACTTTCTTTGCTGATGAAATCAGTTTATTTACATTTCCAAACGTGGATCGTACTTCTTCAGCGAGTCGATGGACTCCGTGAGCAAAGCACGTCACATGAATTAAATTTGGATAAAATACTTGGAGGACTTTGGCTGCCTTGATCATATAGGGAGCAGCATCTGAGAGAAATATAAACACTCTTTCATCTGCAGAAGATTAAGGAAATATTTTTTTAATACCCTCATTCACAAATCTGACGATCGTAGAATGATTTGTCTTGTCAAGTTCTTTGCAGGCCACCAAATAGGAAGAAGCAGGCTCTAATCTTAATATACCCACAATTAAATTCGTAATATAGCGAACACAACTGTCGGTAGTTTCATCAGCTGAAATCCAAATAATGTCATCCTTAAGTTCATTACATATTTCTTCCAGAACATGTTGGTAAATTGTTGATGTAATTTTTACGCAGTCTGGTATTTTTTGACTCAAGCAATATTTTTACAGAAAATTTTTGAATGTAGGATTTGTAAGTTTGTGGAGAGGAATATTACTTGCAAGCAATGCTTCACATAAATCCATGCTAAAGTGGTTTTTTTGTTTGCCTATAGAAGTGGAATCACTGCTACTTGCTGCTGTTATAAGTTGTTGTCGTGGGCCTTTTTTTACAATCCTGGGATATGAAGACTTGTCTTGACATGCTGGTCAATTTGAAACTTTTTTGTGCACGAAACATTTTTTTCGCAAACTCGACGATATAAAACATTTCCGTCGTATGTAAAAGTTCCAGGATAATCAGCTACCCACGAAGAGACACTTTTTTTTGCGGGTGGCATGGTACACGTTAAACTTTAACACAACACGTTAAAAATTGCAAAAAGACTACACTGATGCAAGCGCATCAACAATAATGTTAAAACTGATATCTTGTTTTAAAATAAAAATTCGTCTTCGAGAAAATTGTTTATTTGATCCACGCTCAAACAAATATTCTTAGAAACTAACTACTTATCACTTAATATCCCGACCAAGAAACAAAGGAATAAAATACCGTCGTAATTTTGGGTATTCCCTTCGCACTATAACCTAATCGATGTTTAGACTATTGCAAGTGATGTTCCGGCGATAAGATCGGTTCCAGATGGCGACATTAACAATACTCTGAGCAATTCAATTGCCTAGTAATACCGAGAAATATTGTAAATATAGGGAAAATATGCATCATTACTAGATTTTGGGTAAAATGTGCAATAATCGGTGAGAATGGTCTAAATATGCAAATGCATATGAAAATATGCAAATGCATATAATCCGGTCTCTACAGATCATTATTGTAAATGAAAAAGAGAGTCGGAGACGGTAAGGAGCCTTTGGAGCACACTGGCGTTGATAGCGAAGATATTAGAAAGAAATCCGTCCACCGCCGCTCGGAAAGATCCCTCTCTAAGGAAACCCGAGAGCCATAAACGAAACCTTTCAAACATACCATAAGAGCATAACTTATCCAACAATCCAATGCCAAACACGGTTAGATGCCTTTGATATATCAAGTGTAACTGCTCGAGATTCTTCAAAGTGTTCAGATCTACTGTTGATCTTTGCAGTGCATATTATTGAAAGCAGTGCACTAATGGACCACACTATATTGTGATTTCATTATTATTTTTTTGATTAACAGTGACAATAAATTATTTATAGGTATTTTGGCAATTGGAAACTTTGCCCGAAAAGACACCAATTGCATTCAAATGGTTAAAAATGGAGTGGCAAAAAAACTAATAGACATCCTTAGAAAATATAATGATTCTACAGATCTCAGCGACGTTAAAGTTCAACATGCATTGCTAAGTACATTGAAAAATTTGGTTATTCCCAAGGAGAACAAGCCACAGGTAAAAAACACATATATTTTTTCTTTTTTGAAAATATAACCCATAAAAAAATCTTCGATTAAATCAATTTGAATAATAACATCTGCTGATGCTAACGAAACACGGATGTACAGTATTAACGCGACGTGTATTTCCAACATGCACCGCTCTGGGAGGAATTAAGCAGGCCACATCCTTCGAACACTTTCCATGAAAATACTTGTAGAACAGACTCAAGTCGCCAATCGTTCTTCGATGTTCCAGCGAATCAAGACCGCCGCACAGTGGGGAAAAACGAAAAATCGTGTTTCAAAATTGTCTAGAGCCTTCAATTTTGGTTCGATTTGGACGATTTTTTTTAAATTGAAGCTTATTAAATTCCGAACAAAGTTGTCGGAGCCGATTTTTCAATTAAACTTTTGTTTCAAAATGGCGGACGTTGGTTTCTGATTATATAGCGACTGAGACACAGAAAACGCTTACAGTTTCAAACCAAGTTGTGCTAAAATGCGTGTATGTATGTTTTTTTATGTCGCAGATAATATATCTAATGTCACAGTTACAAGATTAATAATAATGAACCCAAAATGGCTGCCATGAACAATAAAAGAATTATAAATATGAATAAACGTACCATTATTATTTTATATCCATAACATTTGCATAAATAATTTCTTTAAGGTTGTTAATTATAAATATGTTTCAACAATTGACTTAAAATGACAAATCAAATATGGCGGATGCCAAAATTGAATCGAGCAAGAAAGTTTCTCTGTGGCATTTAGACTGTGGCAGTCAGATCAGTCAAGTTATTCAAGTTTAGTTGCGGGATTTAAATTTTCATGCAGTTATTGCTAGAATATTGCTGCTGTAAATTTTAAGTATCGTAGACAATTTTCTAGCAGATACAAAAAACAGCGATACACGCAGAAAAGGACAGCTCTCACAGCTAGAAAATGGCTACAACAGCTAAACCGTTTTGTTAAAATAGGGACAGCTAAATATTTTGCTGCACTAGCCACATTGTTTGCTGTTGTAGCAAAAAAGTGGCTGCTGTTGCTAAACAGTGGCTAATGCAGCAAAATATTTAACTGTCCCTATTTTAGCATTTCTCTGCGTGTATTTTGTAAGAGTTATAATAATCTTTATTAACGAGAAAACCCTTTAGTACATATACAGAACTACTGAATTATAGGAATAGACTAGAAAAATAAGAAAATAAATATGTCTAACCTTAACTTACTCTTACATAAAATGCATCCGCCATACTTGATTTGTCATTTTAAGTCAATTGTTGAAACATATTTATAATTAACAACCTTAAAGAAATTATTTATGCAAATGTTATGGATATAAAATAATAATGGTACGTTTATTCATATTTATAATACTTTTATTGTTCATGGCAGCCATTTTGGGTTCATTATTATTAATCTTGTAACTGTGATATTAGATATATTATCTGCGACATAAAAAAACATACATACACGCATTTTAGCATAACTTGGTTTGAAACTGTAAGCGTTTTCTGTGTCTCAGTCGCTATATAATCAGAAACCGCCATTTTGAAGACGTCCGCCATTTTGAAACAAAAGTTTAATTGCAAAATCGGCTCCGACAACTTTGTTCGGAATTTAATAAGCTTCAATTTAAAAAAAAATCGTCCAAATCGAACCAAAATTGAAGGCTCTAGACAATTTTGAAACACGATTTTTCGTTTTTCCCCACTGTGCGCCGGCCAGTTCCGGGTCTCCAATCAGACGAACAGCACTTCTCTGAATAGAATTCAATAAATGCAGTTTATGTTCCGGAGCGGAGCCCCTAACATGGAAGCAGTATTCCACAGTTGTTGTGGAGTGTAAAACTTTTTGGTTTGGAATAATATTCGCTTCTTTTGAGATGCTCTCCTTTCTGTGCCTGCAACACGATTATGCTAGGACATATTCGCTCCCAAATTAACGCCCAACAAATTGAGTGACGATGTTAGACGAAAGGTGTGCCTCGACATAACTATGTCGGTTTGAATTGTTGTGGCTGTTACTTGATGGAAATTCATAACGAATGTAATGAAAGACTGATTTTGTCAATTTCCACTTTATTTAGTTTCACAGAAACTGTATGACGCGTTTCGCTATACTATAGCTTCTTCTGATACAAAATGATATTTGAATATTAATCTTGTTACATTTATACAAATACCATACAACACAAATTGCCAGCTTACCACAGTATGTTGCATAGACTTGTAAGTGTCCCCTTATCTGTAGATGATTTTATTAAAGAATTGAATCTAATAAAACAAATTGCTGTTAACAACGGATATTCTCCTGACACCATAGACTCAATTCTAAAAAAAATTAAAAATAAAGCTATTTCTTTAGTATACCCCAAGAAAGAAAACACAGGGAAAAAATATAATGTTTAACTTATTTTGGTAACACGTCAGAGAAAATTAAAAACCACTTAAACAAATATAATATCAACATAGCCTTTAGAAAAAACAACTCGTTAGGAAAATTCATTAAAAACGCAAAGATAAAACAAAATAGATCAAAAAAATCTGGAGTGTATTAGTTGAATTGTGGTTCTTGTCATAAAAGTTACATAGGTCAGACAGGTCGCTCATTCGAAACTCGGATTTCAGAGCATAAAAGAAGCTATTTAAAAAATAAAACCGACTCAGCTTACAGTAATCAGTTAACAGAATCAAATTATCTTTTTGACGATAAAATTAAAATTTTACACATATAAAACAAAGGCGTCAAATTAAACCTATTAGAAAATTTAGAAATAAATAGAATTAAAAATTCAGACATCATCTTAAACGAACAAAAAGATACCTATCTGACCCATGGTAACTCACCTTTACTCATTTTATACAATTAATATTCAGAATGGATTTCCCAGCAATATTCATTAGCATATAGTATATTTTATTACCTATCTACCTTAGGGTATTTGTATAAATGTAACAACATTAATATTCAAATATCATTTTGTAGCAGACGAAGCTATAGTATAGCGAAACGCGTCATACAGTTTCTGTGAAACTAAATAAAGTGGAAATTGACAAAATCAGTATTTCATAACATTAACTATGTCGGGTTCAGCAACGTTAATTTTTTTAGAAAAAACTGCCGCCTGGGTTTTTGTAGCGTTAAATTCCACTTGGTTACTGTCATCCCAAGATAGAACTTCTTCCAGGTCTTTGTTAAGTTGAATGACTTCCTACTGTCTACGGATATTCGTCTGAGTAGCCGATGTCCGAACGTTCCGAGCATGATAGGACACTCTTTGACCAATCAATGATCCTCACAACAAACTCTTTTTTCTATCCATCCATCGAAATATCAACATTCCAACCAACCTTAATCGTGACACTGGTCTTTACTTCTCTCCAATGAGGGAACAGATCATCCACGAAACCGACCCTCACCCCAGTCTGTTAATATAAAAAGGCATATGCAAGCGGAAGTAAATCAGTTTTTGTGTTAGGTTCCAAAGAAGTTAATTTTTGAAGGAGGTTTTGAAAGAGCCGGCAGAATGACCGGCGAAACTTCAGCATCACTGCAATCGCACAGGAGAAATGCAAAAGAATTATATCTATAAACCTGGTAGAGTTGTCAATACATCTATAAACGTATTTTTAGGCTCTTAAAGACGACATAATAGAAGTCATGTACCCGATGCTGAAGCAGGACCGTTTCATGGTAGTATTTAAACTGCTGGGTACTTATAGGATGGTAATTGATGGACAACCAGATGCGTGCCGAGATTTGTTGTCGAGGAAATATTTCATTGAGCGTTTGGTACACTGGTGTTATAATTCCGATCATTTGGGCGTTAGGTGAGTATACTTAACAAAATTACTTGTAAAAAAATTTTCCTATATTTGAAGAACGTTGGATACGGTAAATTATAGTACAGTCGGTCAAGTAAGAAGGTGTCGCCTATAACTTATCGTCGGTAAAAGCAGTTCGTTTTTTTTTTGAGGTTATTATTGGCACTTCTACAAACTATGATTTATGGAAAGAGATTCAATTCTAACCCTATTTATGGTTAAATAGTACGTTATTGAACATGAGTGTTGCATACGCTTCGAGGGTGTGTTTTTATGTAATCATCCAAAAGGTCCGAAAATGATATCTACATGGGGGTATTTCAGCGTTTTATGCGGCCAAAATTATTTTTTTGTTTGTAGAGTGCATATTTTGAAGAAAAATACATTTTAATATACACTCCTGGACAAAATTAACGCAACAATATATTAAATCATACAAATCTCTATACTGAATTAATTTTAATAATTTTTTATGAACATTGGTTACACTAAAAGTTAGAAAAAATTTATTCGGATACTTTAAAAGTGAATTAGCTACCAAATTTCTCTATAAGATTCGAATTAGAATTATTCTTAAGACCTAATAACAAAATCGTTGAAATTATGTAATAATGAAAAAAATAAACTGGGACACTAGTAGCAAAATTAATGGTGTAACCGGGACACTAGTAGCGTGTGTTGCTACTTCGGATGACAGCGTTTATGCGCCTAGGCATGCTTCTAATTAAATTTTGGATAAAATCTTGAGGAATTAGCTCCCATTCTGTGATAACTGCATTTTCAAGTTCCCTCAGGTTTCTAGGTGCAGGTATATGACGTTTCACATTTTTCTTAAGGTGCTCCCATACATGTTCTATCGGATTCAGATCCGGGCTTTTTGGTGGCCATTGCATAATCGGTATATCAACTTGATTAAGATAATCGGGTACCCCCTAGTCACGTGAGGTCGAGCGTTGTCTTGCATAAACAGGAAATTGGGCCCCACAAAATGACCGAAAGGCATCACATGTTCTATTACAATATTCTCAAGATAGTAGTCAGCATCTCGTACGGACAGGAACTAACTCTGTGCGAGCATCAAAGCAGATGCCACCCCAGAACATAACAGAGCCACCGCCGAATGAAATCCTTGCAGAGATATTGCAAGGAGAAAACCTCTCTCCTGGTCTTCGCCATACTCGCTCACGACCATCTGGATGTTTTAGACTACCCCTAGTTTCATCTGTGAAGAAAACTTGTTTCCAATCATCCACAGGCCAGTTTTCGTGATTTCGAACAAAACGTAACCTGGCAACTCTGTTCTCTCTAGTAAGCAAGGGCGCAGTGGCTGGTCTCCTACTGTTTAATCCAGCTTCATTTAACCGTCTTTTAACTGTTTTAGAAGAAATTGTGACATTGCGAACAGCTTCGAGTTCGCTTCTTATTATAGAACTAGTGACAGTCCTGTTTCTTAAAGCATATTGTCTTATAAAACGTTCATCTAGGTCGCTAGTGCATCGTTTTCGCCCATGCCCTAGTCTTCTAGAATAAGTACCTACTTCATTCAAGCGTCTTACCATACGACTTATTGTGGAACGATGTTTGCCTAACAAATTGGCAACATAACTCTGACAATATCCGTCGTCCAATAAAACTGAGGCTCGCACTACCTTGTGTTCAGTTAAATTCCTTGTTCGATTCATTTTTCTAATTCTTCGGGGTCAAAAATAAAACAGTCTACCACAAAAACGTATTACTACTACTATTACTTTGAAAAAGGGAACAATTTATAAGCTTACTTTTAAAGAAAATCTATCGCATTATTACAGAAAAATGTTTATCTTTTAAAAAATTGTTTAAAACTGTAAATCTAAACGAATTGTTTTGATTTCTGTCATGAACAACGAAACAAAATATGCATAGCCTACTATTCAAATAGTCGATAAACTTTAAAACTGACATAAGAAAAAGATAAATTAATTTTCAGATCGTTGCGTTAATTTTGTCCAGGAGTTTATATAAAAAAACAGTATATTGAGAAAAAAAAACATGTTGACTTAAACAAAAATTACAAAAATAATTATTCACGATAAAGAATCCCACGTCTCTTCGTCTGCGCTCGAGTTCCATTCCTCAGCGGAAATAGAACTTTCAATCTATATTAATTTTTCTTTAAAATTTGGCAAGTTTTGTTCCCATATTTTGTGAAAAAGTAGTTTACTGGTTATTGCTCAAGCACCTGAAGTACCCTCGGATCCTAGAACAAAATAAAAACTGTTTAAATTAAAAAAATAAATAAGACCATGAAAACCTCGATTTCACGGGAAATCACGGCTAATATTGATATATTTGATTAGTGCAAATACTCTTTTTTTCTGTTTCTACCTTCAGAAACCTAATTATTAAAAAAAAATACATAAAAGTGATCGATATGTATGAACTCTTATCTGTTATATTCAAATCCATCACAATTTTCTTCAAGATAAACTCCAAAACAGAAAAATCACTTTTTTAAATAACTGTTTTGTAACGATTACCGAGAAGAGAAACGAACACTCAGAGCGACGACCGAATTTCGACTGAGACTCCGGCGCGCGCGCTCTCAAATGGATAAAGAGAGGGGCCGCCTATTGTTTTGTGCCTATTGAACATTATTAGGTACCAAATTTTTGTCTACCTGGGACAAGTTTTAGGAAATCCATTTATGGCCGCCTTAAACGTTGAAATACCCTATGTGCAGCGGCTGCTAAGTATATGGGCAAATTGAGGCCATTCGTTAGCAAGTGAGTGGAACGATACTCTCATTTAAAAAATGTATAAGATCTACCAGAAAAATGTTGGACAAGGACGAAAAAATTATTATATACATGTTTTCCCGAAATCTTCAATTAACTGTGCGCAGAGAGACTCAAACACTAAAGCAGAAAGGTTTGGATATATCGTACGAAACGATTCGCACTTATCCCCGGACTAACATTTGAAGTGGCTGGTATAATCAAGAAACTATTGAGAAGCAAAAAACACAGAGAGAAGTGACTCGCGTGAGCAGAAAAAAACATAGATCGACACTGAAGCAATGCAATTTTTTCCGATGGAGCTACTTTTTGAGGTTATGCTATTACCTCACGAGCCTGAGCAATTTCCACTAACCGATTGGTTCAGAGCACCGTAAAACACTCTGTGAAGATCTGTGTTTGTGAATGTCTTTCGGAAAAAGGTTTTGAGGGACTCTTTATCTTTACCCGGAGTTTGAACGCTGAAAAAATGTTCCATATTTACAAGAAGGCGTTAGTACCGACTGTCAAATGGTAAAAATGAGGAGTGGATTCTTTAAGAGGATAATTACCCCAAAACATCATAAAACATATAATTAGTGAAAAGGGGAATCCGGTATCGTCACATTAGATTGACCATCCTACTCGCCTGATGCAAATCCATTCGAGAACGTATGGTCATACATCAAGCAGAAACTTCGTGTGCACACGGCAAATTCGAGCAATTTGGAAATCTTTATCTGAAGAATTTGCTGAAAATATCATCGAAAGTATGCCCCGAAAATGCCAGGCAATCATTGAAGCTGATGGTGACTGGACCAATTACTGAATTATTAGCTTTTTAATGGCAGTAATTTACTGTCGAATGATGCAAAAAATACGCGACACCTTCTTACTTGACCGACTGTAATTATTAATGTCCCCCTTTCTTTTAGAGGAGAAGTTCCACGTATTTTCAGCTGGCTAATCAAGAACGTTCGCACCTCTGATCCGTTCACTACCTTAATATCAGTAAAGGATAGCGTAAAATGCATCGTAGAAATGATCTCCTCAAACCACGGCGTGATGCAGAACGAATCATTCATCGCCCTTAACATCTTGGCCGCAGGATTGGACAACTCCGACGAACACTCTAAAGAAGACATCCAAACATTGTATACTTATCTGTGCGACGCTGCGATCGGTAAAAATTTAAATTTTGTTATGAATAAGTACGGGGAGAAATGGGAGGAACATACCATTGAGAATTGTTTAACTTTACTGGAAAGTTTGGTTAAATCTGACAAAATCGTACAGCATTTGAAAGATAATAACATTAAGGAATGCTTAGAAAAATTGAAAAATAACGCTAATGCAAAAGAGAGTTTGAACAGGGTCGAAAAATTTGTTGAAGTTTTGAAATAAATAAATATATATATTTGGAACAAAAAATGTCATTCATGGTTTTTGCAGTATTTGTGTATTCGCGTTGATTCAGGCACAGTAAGCGCATTGGCTATTTTCCTGTAACTTTTCATATTTTAGAAAAAAGGGGTCATTAAAATATTGTAACGCATTTGAGCTTAATTTTCAAGTAAAGGGACGTTTACTGCTTTGGTTTTCTCGAGTCGGACAAATTTAAATTTTTGTTGAAGTCCCGTTTACGGGCCTTTTTGCACGTCTGTTGCCAAATGTACATTTTTTTCTCAAAGTTCGATGATCTTTGGACAAAAAGTATTTTCTTAAAACAATCCCGTTTTTCAAGTTAAAAATACAAAAATCTATTATTAATAGAAAAGTCACAGTTAACAATAACATGTGACTGTTAAATAACTGCATACTGACGTTGACGTGACACCAATAAATAACGTAGGGTAACCTATTTCGTGTTGAAAGTATTTTTATTCTCTGTTTTCTAGTGTTTAGATCTCGTTCGTGTTTAACCTCATTTGAAATAGTTAGTTCAAGGCACATTCTGTATTTATTTCAGTGTGTCGTGTCAATGTGGTGAGTCTTGGTTTTGCATAGAATACTGCTTGTTATATAGTGCGGAAACTTGGTCACTGAAGGTAAGGTCGCTGAACTGCATTGAGACTTTTGAGATGTGGTCTCTTCGTAGGTTGCTGCGTATACCCTGGACTGTCCACCTCTCTAATGACCGGGTACTACAGAGAGCCGGGACCGAGAGGAATTGTTGAGCCTTATTAAAGGAAGAAAAGTATACTCAAGTCATAAAATAGAGAGTTGACGCGGACCTAGTAAAAAACAGCGGTCATTGCTCTGGAATATTAGAGACTGTGGTAAAGTGCTGGATGTGGCCACTATGTTCCGGCAAGCGTGAGAGAACGATCTCTTGATAATATAGAAATGAATGGGACACGACCCTGAAGTGCTGTGCTGGCATGGGACCAGAAGAAGAAGACCGTTTGTTAATATTTTTTTTCTCAGTAAATAAGCGTTTTTAGAGTACTGAACTTCAAATATCGCGTGTTTTTGCTGGTTTAGATGCTTTTTTACCTGAAGAAAATATATTTTTTTAATTGCTAATTGTTTTTGACTCATTTCTTTGCTAGCCATTAGCGTACATGCTAAAAAGCTATAAAACTTAAATTCATTGGTTATAGAGGAGGGCCGGTTATATTTAGTTTACCCCTGATACAGTGATTTACTGATTTTAATATATTAATTTCATAACATCCTGTATACAGAGTCTGCCGCTAAACTCCTGACAAGATTTTAATTGAAGTTCTCGTCTTCAGGCGATAGGTGATTGTTGACGTTTTGGCAAGTCAGATGGTAGTGAGCGTATATAACCTCAAAATGTCCGAGCAGATGAGATCAGGTGCGGAGTATAATCGAAGAGCAGCGATAATCGACATTGGCAGAAAGAAGTTATTCGGTGGTCAATAGTGTAAGATGTGACTCCAGATATTTTGCTTTAGAGACTTCCGAACACGTCCCTAGAATAGAACGAAGTTTCCGGCCTTTATTCACTTCTCAAGCGTCGTATCCACAAAACCGTCACAAAAGAGGTTGATTTAGCCGTTCTGGTGAGGGTAACGAGGCCTTAAACGGATACGTGGTCGTCAGAAATCTAGCAGTTAGGTGATAATAATAAAAGTAATTTATTTTCTTTCATAGTATAACATCTTTAATTTTCGTCATGTTGACAATATATATGCCGACTATGCCGGGGCGGCCATTTATAACGTGTTTCGTGTAAATGCATTGAAACTAATAAAAAAACACATATTGTCGATGCGTGCTCAAATTCCTCTAGTCATACTATCTATAAACTAAACGCTGGTTCCCTGGCATCGATATTTTTAATAACTTTTAGCGAGCATATAAAGGGAAGTCCGAATTTTGACAGCTAATAGCGGCCATGTTGGTTGGCATTTGTTTGACATCTGATGTCAGTTAGTAAGGTTTGCCATTCAATTATGAATCCTTTCATGTTAAAAGAACGCTTGGAAATTGTCAAAAATTACTACGCAAATTCGCGTTCAGTTCGCGCTACGCAAAGGGCAATTCGATCAGAACACGGTCATCATTCTGCTGCAAATGATCGATAATTAAAAAGTTTGAAAGTGAATTTACTCTCCGCGATAAAAAGGTGCCTCAACGTGTAAGAAACGCTCGCAGTGAAGAGAATATCGCCGCCGTTCGAGCCAGTGTTCGTGAAAAGAAAAATGTGCTGATTCCGCGCCGTTCTCAAGACTTGGGTCTATCTCAGACGACCACTTGGCGAATTTTGCGATTGGACTTGGGTTTGCATCCGTATAAGATGGTATTGGCCCAAGAACTAAAGCCTATGGACCATCGTTTGCGCCGTGAATTCGCCAGTTGGGCTCTGGAGATGATGGAAGCCGGCAGCTAATTTCATGAGAAAATCATCATTCTCCGATGAGGCCCATTTCTGGCTCAATGGCTTCGTTAATAAACAAAATTGCCTTGGATTTATTCAGCCGATATTTGGTGGAAATCCATAACTAGAAGTTTTGCAAGAAGTAAGACACTACTTAAATTTCCACTAAATTTTTTATTTTTAAGACCATGACATGTTTCGCTGTACAACAGCTTCTTCAGATGGTTTGTTACAAAATGAGGGTAAAATTACTATAATAAATGGTTAGTTCACAATTTACGGCAGGTAATAAAATAATTTAATTAAAACAGATTTAGTAATGGTGAATTATTTAAGTCTAATTGTTCATTTATTAAGGAATCTGAATTTTTCAATTTATTTATTTCTAAAGATTCTATGTAATTAAGTTTCAGGCTCTTTGTGCAAGTATGTAATATATGAAAGTTTGGGTTGAATTGGTGGTTATTTTCAATTAAATGATTTGCGTAATTTGAGTTATTTTTTCTATTGATGTATGATGAAGCATGTTCTTTTATTGTTTTTGAAAAACTTTTTCCTGTTTGACCTATATATGTTTTTGAGCGATTTCCACAATTTAATTTGTATACTCCGGATCTATTGTCTCTATCTGTTTTAGTTTTGTTATTTTTTATAAATTTGCCAAGAGTGTTGGATGTTTTAAATGCTGTGTTAATATTTAATTTTCTCAAGAATCTATTTAATTTAATGTCATCTACCATAGTACGTTATTGACTTTACGTTTTTATAAGGTTCTTTATTACTCGGAAAAACTGTACTAATGGCTTTTTTGTAAAGTTTTTTCTTGAGAATATTATCTATTATGGATGGTGAATAGTCATTATTTACTGCTAATTGTTTTATAATATTATTTTTTTTTTGAAAATCGTCTTGGTTCATAGGAGTATTTATTAGTCTGTGAATCATATTATAAAAAACTGCAAGTTTGTGACTTGGTGGATGATATGAGGTATTATGGATAATTATGTCAGTGTGTGACGGTTTATGGTAAATAGAAAAAATGTGTTTGTTATTATGTCTTTTTATCGTTAGGTTTTCAACTTCACTGGTGAATTTTATATTTTTGTGTATATTATTCAAAAAATTTTGAAATGTGGCAAATTGTCTATCGCTTTCTGTAAAACAACATAAGATATCATCAACATATCTATGCTAGTATACAATTTTTTTAAACAGTGGGTGTTTGCTTATTTGGTTTTCTAGAAAACTTCTTGAATACTGGTAAACCTTACTAACTAACATCAGATGTAAATCATTTGCCAACCAACATGACCACTATTAGCTGTCAAAAGTCCGACATTCATTTATATTGGAAATTTAAGTAGTGTTTTACTTCTTACAAAACTTCTAACGAAATTGCCGTTATTGGAGCGAATTCAATCCACAAGTAATTCATGAGACTCCTTTGCATACGCAAATAATCACAGTTTGGCGTGGATTATGGCACGGAGTCATCATCAGACCTTATTTCTTTAAAAATGAGGAAGGAGCTACCGTTACCGTGAATAGCGAGGGCTATAACTCCATGCTGCAGGAATATTTCTTCCTAGAACTTGACGAAATGGACGTAGACGACTTTTATTTCCAATAGGATGGCGCACCGCCCCATATTTCCGGCCCACATATGGCTTTATTGCAGGCCAAGTTCGGTGAGTCATTAATTTCACGAAATGGCCTTACCGCTTGGCCTCCGAGATCGTGGGGTTTAACTCCTTTGGATTATTTTCTTTGGGGCCACGTTAAATCATAAGTTTACGGCTACAAACCAGCAACTTTTGATGCACTTAAAGCCAACATTCGTCGTGCCATAGCTGGCGTAAGGCCCGAGTCATGGGAAATTGGTGTAAGCGGATTTGAGCGATATTTTGTTTAAATCTTAAATGGCTTAAAATTTCCCGCTAAATAAAAGTTTCAGAATGAATTTTGCTTAAAAACTCTTTTATTCAATTTTAAAGTTAGGACGCTCTTAATGGAAAACCCTTTATGTCAGCTCACTGATTGAGAGAACTGAATATACCACAAAGATTAATAGTTGAAGCTAATGCCAAAATTCTGGGGCATTGTGGTCACATTTCCAGAAGAGACGACGGACTGGAGAGATTTGTGGTGGGGGGTCATATCGCTGGTAAACTCTCAAGAGGACGTTCACCAAGCAGATGTCTGGATCAAGCGAAGAAATTAACAGGAGTTTCCTCACATGTAGCTTCACATCTAGCACAAGATAGGGATCGGTGGAAGAAAATCATAGGGCGTTACCTTCACCTATTTTGATTACGGCACTTCAGCAATGAAGGATAACGACCGAGAAAAAGATGTCAGTTCGATACTATGGAATTATGTTGTAACATTCATTTTTTCCTAGATTTTAAGAGTATGAAATGTTACTGATTTTTGGCTTTACAATGTACTTCTTTTCATTTTTGTATCGAGCAGTGTATTTCGCAGAAATTTCTAGCCGCTCGTAGTACAGTGTGCAGTGCGGGTTTCCGACCTAAAATTCGTGGTACGTCGCGATTGGTCAAATGTGTGTATCCCGGAAGCCGGATTTTTAGAGAGAGAGTTCTCACGGCTTATTTAAGGGTCTGCAGAAAGCAGATCAAGGCTTTTTTCCACCTAGCCGCCGAGTGGCCTTTTTCCATCGAGCCGCCGAGAAGGCTTATTCTCATCAAGCCGCAGCCAGGCTTTGCCCATCAAGCCGCAGTAGAGGTTTCTGGCAATATTTACGAGAGCCAAGTTAAGCACGAGTTTTTTTAACGTAAAGCCGTAGTGGGCTTTGTGTGTTTTCTACATGGAGTAGCCAAAGTAGGCTCTTCTCATAAGTGATGGAATGTGTGAAATCGGTTTTGTGTTCAATTTAAGGCCTAGAAGCCCGTAGGAAAACCGTAAGTCACCAGAACATACATCAGTAGATCTATTTCCCGCAAATAAGTGTTTTAACATCAATTTGAACTGATAAATCGTGAAGTGAATATCACGACTCTTCGATTTCGGGTGTAGTAAAGTTTTAGAAGTAAAATGTCTGATTTAGGAACTCTACTTTTAATAACTACTTTTTAGGCTAGAATTTTTGTAATTCTTAAAACTGCAAGGGTTAGAACTTTTATTTTAAATCATTAATAAATTTTCTTTTTGTTGATTAAAGCTAGTGTTTCACTGTACACCTATCTTTCTTTTCAGGATAAGAAGGGTTGTACCAGACTGATTCTTTTATTTAACAACTGTATAACACTTCAGTATTTTCTCATTTTTTTAGCTGAAATTAGATCCTTTCTATTTTAAAATGAATGGTGCCCAAAAAAAAATAGTACAACTAAAGTTTTTAACCATAAAAAAAATAATTCCAAAAAGACGTACAACAATTATTTCTTACCCATATTTCTCTACCAAGGAAAACTGAGCTAGTGTTTGTTTAATTTCTTTAGTTCTTTTAAAATCTTTATTCACTCAATTCATTCTCAGAAATTAAAAAGGGGCTGCAAGAAAATTGCGCTCAAGCGTGGGACAAACAACTTTTCACAGGGTACAAAAAATGACGCCACAAAGTGCGGGCAAGTTAACACGATACAAAATTCGGGCCCCATGTTGGGCGCCATTTTGTATCGTGTTAACTTGCCCGCACTTTGTGGCGTCATTTTTTTTGTACCCTGTGAAAAGTTGTTTGTCCCACGCTTGAGCGCAATTTTCTTGCAGCCCCTTTTTAATTTCTGAGAATGAATTGAGTGAATAAAGATTTTAAAAGAACTAAAGAAATTAAACAAACACTAGCTCAGTTTTCCTTGGTAGAGAAATATGGGTAAGAGATAATTGTTGTACGTCTTTTTGGAATTATTTTTTTTATGGTTAAAAACTTTAGTTGTACTATTTTTTTTTGGGCACCATTCATTTTAAAATAGAAAGGATCTAATTTCAGCTAAAAAAATGAAAAAATACTGAAGTGTTATACAGTTGATAAATAAAAGAATCAGTCTGGTACAACCCTTCTTATCCTGAAAAGAAAGATAGGTGTACAGTGAAACACTAGCTTTAATCAACAAAAAGAAAATTTATTAATGATTTAAAATAAAAGTTCTAACCCTTGCAGTTTTAAGAATTACAAAAATTCTAGCCTAAAAAGTAGTTATTAAAAGTAGAGTTCCTAAATCAGACATTTTACTTCTAAAACTTTACTACACCCGAAATCGAAGAGTCGTGATATTCACTTCACGATTTATCAGTTCAAATTGATGTTAAAACACTTATTTGCGGGAAATAGATCTACTGATGTATGTTCTGGTGACTTACGGTTTTCCTACGGGCTTCTAGGCCTTAAATTGAACACAAAACCGATTTCACACATTCCATCACTTATGAGAAGAGCCTACTTTGGCTACTCCATGTAGAAAACACACAAAGCCCACTACGGCTTTACGTTAAAAAAACTCGTGCTTAACTTGGCTCTCGTAAATATTGCCAGAAGCCTCTACTGCGGCTTGATGGGCAAAGCCTGGCTGCGGCTTGATGAGAATAAGCCTTCTCGGCGGCTCGATGGATAAAGGCCACTCGGCGGCTAGGTGGAAAAAAGAACCTTGATCTGCTTTCTGCAGACCCTTAAATAAGCCGTGAGAACTCTCTCTCTAAAAATCCGGCTTCCGGGATACACACATTTGACCAATCGCGACGTACCACGAATTTTAGGTCGGAAACCCGCACTGCACACTGTACTACGAGCGGCTAGAAATTTCTGCGAAATACACTGCTCGATACAAAAATGAAAAGAAGTACATTGTAAAGCCAAAAATCAGTAACATTTCATACTCTTAAAATCTAGGAAAAAATGTATGTTACAATGTAAGTGTCGGTCATATTCGCTTAGCAAAAAATGCGGTTTTCATAATGAGTATACTGTAAATTGTTATCGTGATTCGGTAATGTGATTTTACCGGATCAAGTTGAGCTAGAATAATAATATCACAATAGTTTTGACGGCACTTTTTAACGTAGTGACTTGTAGTCAACATCAAATATTGATGGGTTACAGGAGTTACAGGAGAATAGTCAAAGTAGCGAATCCTATTTGCTTACAAGCAGAAATAAAAAATAATAAGAAATATATACTTTACACATTTTACATACATTATAAACTTTTTAATGCAATAATATTATTCTAAAATAGACACTCTAGCAAGTAGGGTTGAATTTATAAAAGTTACCGGAGCTTTTTGTACTACTGTTAGGTGAAATATTTCTATAAAGTGGCTATCATTTGCTTGAAAATTTGTTATGGGACGGTATTTTATATTATCTGAAAAGAAGACAGTTAAATTTTAAATTCATCACGAACCGATTGTTACAGAAATAAAATCGGCCAGGTGCAAGTCGGACTTGTGCAATTAGTATTCCATACCGTGATTGCTTTTAAAATAAAGATTGTTACTGAGGTATAAAATAATTAGTGACTTCACAAAACACACACCAAATGAGTTTTCAAAAATCAGTATCTAAGATTCGGATACAAACTTGTTTGTGAGGGCTAAAAAACTTTCTGCAACGTGAACTACCATATCATTAGGAAAAGTGCAAAACACATTGCCTATCAAGGTTATGTCTCTAGTAGAACTAGTATCTTTTATCAGCTTTTAGAGTTTCAATACATTAAGGCGCTTCGCCCCCTACCTGGATCTCATTTGGCGTTCCCCTGTTTGTCGGTTGACGCCCCTTTTATGAGTAGCACCGCCTCTAATTCTTTCTTAAAGAGACGTCCTTTGTATCATTTGTACCCCTGCTGGGTAGATCTGGCTACGCCACTGTTTTAGAGATATTTACAACTTAAATTTCTTCAGTACTGCTTCTCTGAAAATTGGATACGATAAGAAAAGAACCAAAACCTTCTAGTACTATTGAAACTATAAAATTAGATGAAGTCCTTTTTTGAAAGAATTTTGAGTGTTATACCGCGTGAGAAAAAAATAATGGATTTTTTTATGGAGGTAAGTTAGGTAGCCTGAGACTTTAGACGTCTGTCAGACTGACCTATATACGTACGCCCATATTTCAGCAGTCTACTCACTGTTCTCTTATTCGTCAAATCCATCTCAAAATGTATTTCGCCTTACCGCGGCTCATCAGTCGGGTTAGGAACGACAAACAAGAGAACAGAATATCCTAGTACTTATGCCAGTGTTTACGGCCACTGTCTAACACCTACTTCATGAAACAGCAATTTAGTAGATAAAAGATTCATCTTTAGCATATTTCTTCAGGAAGTATTGCAAGCTCAAAGCGTTGCAGTTTTCTCGTCTTCATATGGTTGATCAAAATACGATGTTAATGGAATTCTGGTGGCTCGTGATATATCTCCTCACGTCACTTCATGGTCTTGTGGAAGTAAATCCTTTCTGTGGGGGTCCATAGTATAAATAGACTAAATCGATTTTCGTGGTGTGATATTGGATCCTTAATTATTATGGGTGCAGCATATAACTTGCTTTTATAATGGGCTAAGTTGATTATCATATTTGTTTAAACAGTCGAGACTGATAGTTAATGACTATAAAGTTCTTAATTTCTAGTACTGCCAAATATTCTCTAGACTATCTATCCTACGGAGTGATATGTTGAGGTAATGCCTTAGATATTAATTTATTTTAGTTATCGAAACCTATTTATTAAATATATTGGCAGTTTGCATTCTTGCAAATCCTATGTATATCGCCAGTTGCTAAAAATGGTTATCTTATTTATTCTTTTTCTAAAATAACATGTTTTTTTGGACAAAAAGTATTTTATTCAAGCAATCTGATTTTTCAAGTTAAAAATACAAAAATTAATTCTTAACAAAAACTATTAATGGTGAAAATTACAGTTGGTGAAAATTACAGTTGATATTAACTTATGACTTTAATAACTGCATGCTAACGTTAACCCCGTACCAATAAATAACGTACTGTAACTTATTACGTGTGGAAGGCGTTTTTATTCTGTGTTTTCTAGAATTAACATCGAGTTTGTGTCCGGTCGAGTATTTTTGAAAGTGTTTCTCCTCATTTGGGGCAGTTAGTACAAACAAAATCGTATATTTATTTCACTGTTTCGTATGAATAATAAAACCAAAATTTAAACAATTTTTTCAACGAAAATGCATTAATTGTTGGTTTCGGGTATAATACTGTGTGTCAAAAATTTTTTTTGCTTAGTAAATAATTGTTTTTACATCATTGAACTTTAAATGTAGTGTGTGATATTCGATGAAAGACGACGAGCGTTCCAGAAGACCGACTGCAACCACACCTTAAATTATCGTCAAGATTCAACAAATTACTCGTCGGTCGTCCGACAATTATGAGCATCTCAATTGAGAAGAATTTCCTTTTGCGCCCTGACAATGTACCAGCTCAGTACGTTGGTTCTGTACGTAACAGTTTTTGGCGAAGAGTTTCGCAACTGTCATCCCCCACTCCCTTATTCACCGGATTTAGCACCCTGTGACTTCAGATTATTCCTTCATATGAAGATGTAGTTAAAAGGTCGCCGCCTCGAAAAGGTAGACGAGAGAAAACGCAAAGTAGAGATGGCGCTGGAGGTAGTGACATCATCGACTCAGAGAATAACAAATTTTTTTTTTGCAGTATAAGGTTTTCCTCAAGACCGTAACTTGTAATTACCTTTTACAAAACCTAGGTCCCGCGAAGAGCATCATGATAGCCATTTTATGAATCAAAAGTATTTAATGTAACGTAAATGCCAAAAAAAGAAATAAAAGAGGAAAACGAATTAGTGTAAATGAGTAGTGTTTATATTTTTGCACTTATATTGATGTCAATGATTGGTGTGATTTTTAAGCATTTTTCTACACGTAGATTATAGGAATTTTAAAATATTATATTTCACGATTTCGATTTAATGCTTACCCATTCCCAGTTATTAAAGAAATATATGTAATTCAGTCAGAAATATGATCTCTTTAAAAGTATTTGGCTTTATAAAATTATCACTGATTTTATTAATAATTTTGTGGGTACTATAGTTAGATCTATAATTTCCATTTTCTGCAAACCACACCCACCTTTCCAAACGGAAATGTAATTAATCTAAAGCAAGATTCCCTATCCACCATTATAATTTTAGATTTAGTATAGTTAATTCTTAATCCATACACTTACGCTATTGTCTCCTGCTGTTACATTAGTTCATAAGATTTTTGCTCATTTCTTGCAACATGGGTAGTATCCTCAGCGAACCTCAAGTTGGATACGCTTTGATCCCTAATCGCTCCTCTATGTGCATAAGTGGTGTAAAGTAAAAGGGACAGCACACATCATTGTCCCTTCAGAATTTGGTATCCATGTTTTGATCCAGGATGTCGCGATGTCAACCAAAATGTGTTCGTTTGTTCAATTGACTTTGAAAAAGCCTTTGACAAGGTACGCCACGAAAAACTTTCAGAGATTTTAAAAATGACCAGTACAGACGACAAAGACATTCGTGTCATCGTCAACTGTATCGGATGAAATTGAAATCAAGCGGGGAGTGCATCACAGTTGTATTTATTTATTTATACAAATTTTACGGGAAACCCCATTGTAGTACAAAATTAAAACAGTTACAAATGAAGATACAAAAATATTAAAATTATAAAAAGAGAGAAAAAAAAACAAACACGTTACAAAGACTATATCTAAATAAAAATATTCAACAAACACAAACACCTTCAATAACAAAATATATAAAATAGATACAGGTAATGAAAAAAACTAACCTCACAAATATAAAAATAATAATAGTATTGACAATAATAAACACTGATCAAGTAAAACCTCTACAGAGCCCTCAGCAGCTGGAACGTAACTCCCGAGACAGAGCAGTTAAACATATCGAGCCGCCCATCCAAAGAATTCCAAGTCCTCAAAGATCTATGAATGGGAGAGTGCATCCCATAATTCGTGCGATGGAAGGGGATGCAAAAGAGATCATGATGGCAAAGATTGCCTTTGGGTATATTAAAGTTTATTTTAGCAAGTAGCTGAGAATGGTCAGTGATTCCATTAATAAGTTTGAAGATAAAACATGCATCATAAAGAGATCTTCTCATTTCCAAAGTATGTAACACGAAGGTCCTCCGCATGACAGTCTTATGATAATTCACAAGTGTACCGTTGTATTTGAGTGCGGAAAATCTCAAAAATTTATTCTGCACTCTTTCGATTGTTCCAACTCATAAAATGGAGACCAAATTACCGTCACATATTCCAAGTTTGCTCTCACAAGAGCACAATACAACACTCTTAAAACAGTCACAGAGAACTGCCGGCAATTTCTCGAAACAAAACCCAGCATGATTAGCCCTTTCTGGCTAATAGCAGATATATGCCTTGTAAAAGTAAGTCAACCCGAAGGTCCTTTGCTGAACTCCTGTAAGGAAGTTAAACATCTTTAATCGAGTATAAGGATGGGACTCTATAGAAGCTAATGGCAAAACATTTGCTTACATTTATAAATAGATGATTGGACTTCTTCAAATCATCTGCAAACATAAGCCCCGTTGAGCGATACAATGCCGATAACAGATCATTTACAAACAAAATAAAGAGCAGAGGAGCGCAGTGCGAACCCTGGGGTACGCCCGATGTAACATGAGTAATACTGGATGACAAACCTCTGATTCTCACAGTCTGTTTACGGCCCAAGAGAAAACTCTCTAACCAAGCTATGATCTGCTTAGAGAATCCCAGAGAAAGAAGCTTGCTCAATAAGATCATAAAGTAAACTCTGTCAAAGTCTTTGAAGAAGTCAGTGTAGATAACAACGACCTGATCAACCCTCCCCAACGCCTCCAGCAGAGCAACTCATATAGTGCCAAATTTTCTGTGGTTGATTTCCCAGGACAGAAGCCAAACTGGTAAGGATTGATCATTCCCCTACAGGACCAGTTTAGCTCGTCACACACTAAACGATCGAATAATTTGAGCATGGCAGACTGTATACATACTCCTCTATAGTTGCTGATATTCCCCCATCACCCGACTTGAAGATGGGAGATATGAAGCTGTGCTTCCACCTAGATGGAAAAGCACAAGAGTCCAGAGACTTATTGAAAATAATTTGCAGACGTAAAGTGATTGAATAAATGCACTGCTTTAAAAACAGATTGGGGATATTATCTGAACCACATTTAGTTTCATCTGGCAGCCTCTCAACTTTGGAAAAATCTCAGATAGACCGAAATTCTTTAACAATATGTCATTAAAACAGTGCTGATCGAAATCATGCACCCAACAGTCATTGTCAATATACACCCTGGAAAAGTGCTTCGCAAATAAGTTGGCAATGTCAACACTGGAATGCGCCATAATTCGATCCAGGTGCATGCTATTCGGGAGATCTTTTACCATTGACAGACCTCCAAATGTATTTAGGGTTGTCAATAAAAGAATTTTCCACTCGAATACGGTGTGCCTCATGACACTTTCTAGTATTCTATCGCCCTTGTTGTTCAATCTCTGTTCAGAGGTGATATTCAATGAAGCAATCCCTGGTACCGCTGAAGTAATCAACATCAACGGCGTTAACATAAATAAAATCAGATACGCCGATGATACATTCACTAATAACGAAAAAGATCTACAAAAACTTATAGATAAAATAAGTGACACTTGAAGACTCAATGCAGATGAAACAAAATATTTGATTAGAAGTAAATAATCTAATATTGAAGATGGTGGTATTACAGTCAGTGGCACAAAGATAGAGAGAATTGATAAATTGATGTATCTCGGTAGCAATATCAACGACCACTGTTGTATTGAGTGGACGTCAAAATTCGAATAGAGAGCCCGAGCCGCATTTATAATAATAATAATAATAATTTTATTTCCTCTTTTCTGCAAAACAACATTAATATTACACTTTACGTTATACATTTCAATATTTCTGCCACAAAAAGAAGAAAAAGGAGCTGAAAACAATTAAAACTGTCCAAAGTTCAACTACATGTAAACTACATCATCTAGCATAAATGTTCATGAATTAAAGAAAATAATAAACCAAACGAAATAGAGAGAGGGGGAGAGAAAGAGAGAGAAATGCGACAGAAATTAACTTAATTAACTAATTGGTTTAAAATACTTTTTATCCTCTTTCTAAATATTATATTATTATTATCATATATAAATTATGAAGAACAAAAAATGTGTGTGTGTCTTTCCGGTTCTTTTGGACGGCATTGAAGCGTGGGCGCTAACCCAAGCAATGCTTAAACGTCTAGAGGCATTCCAGATGTGGGTGTATCGATGACTGCTGAAAATCAGTTGGATCGACAGAATTAGTAACAACTCCGTTTTCACTCGCATGGACAAGGACTTGGAGATGGTCACGGTCATCAAGCGACGCAAATATGGAATCTTTCATCTGATGATAGAGGGAAAGATTCCAGGCAGACGTGGTACAGGGAGAAGGAGAACATCATGGTTAAAAAATTTAAGGCAGTGGTATGGAAAGTCTGCGGTTCAACTTTTCCGAGCGGCTGTCAATAAAACAATCATCAACTTGGTAGCCAACATGATAACCAACGATCGTTGAACGGTCATGCTACCCGAAAAAAAAAACAAAAAGAAGTGCTTTTTTGTTGTAATAATTGAGGCAGTTGGACAAGATGTTCTTGATTTTAATACTTCTCACAGCATATTCCCATTCATGTTATAAAAAGCCTTTTAAAAATCGGCAAAGCAAAGAAGCGTAAAGGTAAAATATTCTCTCGTTTTTCTTTCTAAGGGTACGGCGGTGATTTTGAGGATATGTCAACACTGGACCATCGCGTTCATAATTTAACACACAAAAATAATGTAAAATAAAGTTTTTGTATCTGCAGCCTGCGGGGTATTTGCGTTATTTTCGCACGCCAAGTTTTTGGTAAAAATAAAATTTATTCAAAGAAATTTAAAACACCAGGGTTAATTTGCAGAAATGAAGTTTCCTAGATATAACTATAACTTTTCACATTTTTCTTAGTGATAAGGTCTTGTTATGATAGTATTAAGTAGTTTATTAAACAACTTGAGACCAAAAATTTTAAATTTAAAGTACTTTTAGAGTTTTAGGGCTTCTGCAATTTTATCCCAGTGAAGAAACCAGTTGTATAATATAGTTGCTATTTATTGAAAATACACATATTTTACTAACAATTTAATAGCTTGTTTTATTGTTCTTCCCAAAATCACTTAATACATCGAAACTGGCATATCTCTGTAGCAAAAGTAATTGTAGAAAAATACTGGTAAAAATAACACGTATAACTAACTCAAAGAAGTGACTTAAAATCAATGCCCCCACTGCTTGGAAAATTACATATAGAAACAATGTATTAATTATCCACCCATATCTAATTTACTAGTACTATTGGTTGACTTCTCGGGTATTTTCTGTTAACCATAACAAATTCCTTGTTATAGTAAATCCCAAGATATAAGATCCTGCCTTTTTGCTATTTCAATGGGGCATTAAACCTATTAAGGTTTTATGCATAGTTGCCAGGTATTACGATAAACGTATTTTTATTTTACCTGCTTTGTATACTGCCCTCACTTGCACCTGCAATCATATTGAATCTATTTTTACCTATATATTTATTACCTGGTAACCCGGTTTGGAGCCCTTTAAGTATTTGATAATATAGGCCTAATGACCACAGGTCCCCATTACGATTCGAAAGATACTTTTTATTATTTTTATTTTTAGTTTTCCTTACAACGTAACGGTTCTATTTTAATTATGTGGGGTCCGTGAGAAAATTGCAATAGTGGCTATCGCAAGAGTAAACATTTTTCACTTGACGCTAAACAAATAGTGAAGAATGTTTACATTAAGACTGGTGCAGGATGAGAGACATTACGAATCTTGCGACATACTTATTTACAAGAAATTAAAAAGTATCTATCAAAGAATTGGCCAATAATTTACCTTGATGAAACATGGTTCGATACCCATGACACTGTGCAAAAAGGATGTGTTGACAGCAGTACAAAATGTCAAACTTACGCACCTTCAAATAAAGGTAAACGAATAACCATTTTGCACCCTGGATCTCAAAAGGGCTGGGTTTCAAATTGTTTACTATTATCTGTAAAAAACATAAAAGTTTCTAGTTTGGACTATCACGAAGACACGACCGCAGAACTTTTTGAAAATTGGTTTCAAAATTCTCTGTTGCCAAATATTCCCGAACAGAGTGTTATAGTTATATAGTCGCCTACTAAATAAGGTTCCTAATGGACACTTGTTAAGAACAATTAAATTGACCTAATATAATAAAAGGGTTTAATTAGGTATTAAAATTTTGGCAGTTACATTGAAATTTCTAGGTGGGCAAATATTTTCTGATGTAGTAGATATATATATATATATATATATATATATATATATATATATATATATATATATATATATCTATATATATTTATAAATTAATAAAACTCATGGTAATCAAAAATCCACTCGACCATATCGATTAATAAATCAAAAACGAAATTATTGAGATTTCTTGAAAATTGCGTGCCTGAGGCTTATTATTGCCTAAAATAGTGTTTTTTTGGAAAAAAAGCTATATATATATATATATATATATATATATATATATATATATATATATATATATATGTATATATATATATATATATATATATATATATATATATGTATATATATATATATATATATATATATATATATATATATATATATATATATATATATATGTATATATATATATATATATATATATATATATATATATATATATATATATATATATATATATATATGTATATATATATATATATGTATATATATATATATATATATATATATATATATATATATATATATATATATATATATATACGAGGCTGGTTTGAAAAGTCCGTGCAAAGTCCGAGAGATGGCACCACCGGCGCGTATCGAGGTCATGTTTAGTTAGTAGCATCTCTTGAATGAACGCACACCAAGTTTCAGCCATATTGGTCTATTTCTTTGTGTTTGGCATTCGTGTGAATCAAGGAAGTCGAGTGATTTTCAAGAAATGGACGAAAAAGAATTTCGTGTGGTGATTAAACATTACTTTATGAAAGGCAAAACGCCTCAGGAGACTAAAGAGAAGCTTGATAAACATTATGGTGACTCTGCACCTTCGATTAGAACAGTTTATAAGTGGTTTCAAAATTTTCGGACTGGCCATATGGGCACAAGTGACGCTGAACGTTCTGGACGGCCTGTGGAGGTTATGACTCCAGAAATAATTGATCAAATCCATGATATGGTGATGGATGACAGAAGAGTTAAGGTGCGTGAGATTGCTAGTGCTGTGGGCATCTCGACTGAACGGGTACATAATATTTTGCATAAACATTTGGACATGAGAAAGTTATCCGCAAGATGGGTGCCGCGATTGCTCACGCTTGACCAAAAACGGAATCGTGTGAAGTGATGCAAGGATGGTTTGCAGCTGTTCCAGAAGAATCCGGAGGACTTTAAGCGTCGTTTCGTCACTGTGGATGAAACATGGATACATTACTAAACTCCTGAGACCAAACAACAATCTAAACAATGGGTTACCAAGGAGGAATCTGCACCAAAAAAGGCGAAGACCGTTCCTTCGGCCGGAAAGGTTATGGCGACTGTCTTTTGGGATTCGCAAGGGATAATCCTCATCGATTATCCGGAAAAGGGTAAAACTATTACAGGTGAATATTATTCATCGTTATTGGACCGTTTGAAAACCGAGCTGCAAGAAAAACGCCCGCGATTGGCCCACAACAAAGTCCTTTTCCATCACGACAACGCACCCGCACACACCTCAGCGGTTGTGGTCGCAAAATTAATGGAAATAGGATTCCAACTCGTTTCACATCCCCCCTATTTTCCAGACTTGGCTCCCTCGGACTACTATTTGTTCCCCAATTTGAAGAAATGGCTGGCGGGACAAAGATTTTATTCAAACGAGGAGGTGATTACAGACACTAATGGATATTTTGCAGACTTGGACAAATCCTATTATTCGGAAGGGATCAACAAACTAGAACATCGTTGGACGAAGTGTATAAGCCTAAAAGGAGACTATGTCGAAAAATAAAAAAGTTTACCCCAAACACATAAGTAGTTTTTATTTTTGCACGGACTTTTCAAACCAGCCTCGTATATATATAAGTTGGATTGAATTCTTTCTTGAACCTTGGAATATTGAATATATATTTTTTCAATTTCTTGGGCTTTATGGTTCTTTTGTTTTAAGGATAGAGAAATTACATCATGTTCTAGTTAGAATTTATTGAAAACGTTTCGCCCGATTTTCAGGCTTCTTCAGTTCATCTAAAAATTGAAATCTTCTGTTTTGGATATTCAATAGGACGCTCAAATTTATTTTTTTTTTTAATTATGAACATATAAAATTCTTAAACTTATAATACAATATATATATATATATATATATATATATATATATATATATATATATATATATATATATATATATATATATATGTATATATATATATATATATATATATATATATATATATATATATATATATATATTAATATATAAAAAAATAAAAATCATGGTAAATAATTAAAAATCCACCCAGACAGATTGATAGAGAAATCAGAAATGAAGATTATAAAAAAAATTATTGAGATTTCTTGAAAATTGCGTGACTGAGTCTCATTTTTTTGCCTAAAAGTGTTTTTTTTTGGGCAACAAAGTAATATATATTGTCAAATTAGTAAAAATCATGGTAGATAATTAAAAACCGGTTCAAACAGATCGATAGAGAAATGAAGAACGAAGATTTGAAAAAGAAATTACCTTCCTTGAAAATTGCGGTCAGAAAATTATTTTGGGTAAAAATTACGTATTGTCGCCATAGTGCGGCGCCGTCTGCCAATTTTTTAGTGTCAACAAATGATTCAAGTGGTTAAACGACAGTCCATTTTTTGAATGTAGCATTTTAGACATTCCAGGGCACGGGGGCCGCAAAATGAACGTTAAAGGCTTTTATTCGACTCGTTCGATACAATGAACAACTAGGTAGACGGTTAGCCGACAGGTCAAAATTTCGGGTCACCCTCTTTGTCTATAAGGCCACTCACTAAATGGTTTCGCTCTGAAGTACTCGACACATTCAGGTATGGCAATAAAAACAACTTGTAGCCCAGAAACTTTATTACCTTTACATATAATATTAACACTAATACAACTTTTCAAATATATCAATTAATATACAAAGATCATACAAAGATTTGAGCAAACTACAAACATAGCCAATATATTATAAATCTAAAAAAAATACTAAAGTAGGTTTTTATTGGTACCGACTAGAATGGGAAAGGTTGGTAAACATTTTAGGATATATATTAAATCCTAAGTTCAGGTTAGGATGAACTGATCTTAATCTGCCATAAAACCAATTCGTTCTTAGACCATTATTCAGACAAAGATAGCGTACTTATTGATTGGGCCTAACATCCTCCAATTATATTTGTGTCAAAATAAGTAAAACAAACCACCTGAAAAACATTTTTCTGGGATTTCAAGGATAACTATGTTTTTCGATGGAGGTACCAGTACCTTTTTACCCCCTAAAATTTTTTTACAATACAATCATTTTGTGAATACTCGCATAAATATTCATGTATAGAACTTTTCATTTATTCATATTTCGGAAACGAATAGAGATGACTAATTTATTTTTTTTTTAAATGACGCTAAATATTTATACTTTTTAGTTGAATAGGTGTGATGACAGTAACAATGAATTTCTGAAAAATGTTCTTATTTTTAACTTTGTTTGTGTTAGCCGATACTTGTTGGAAATTCATAATAAAATTATATAAAAAACAACACTATGTTTTTATTTCCAATATATTTAAAGTCACTTGACAATTGTTTCACCATACAATGGCTTCTTCAGAAGTAAATAAGAAAGAAAAATATTTGGTAGTAATCCTGGTTATATAGTGCTTAAAACTATCCTTAATTACCTATTATGCTAATCATTTTATTACATTATTTACAGACAGAATTAATTTAGGAATGCAAATTTGTGGTACTATTTCCGAAAACTAATAAGGATTAAGTAAGGGTAAATGGTTTAAGTCTACCTGTTCGTTTAATAATTGATTGGAGTTTTTTCCGTTTGTTAATTTCAAGACATTCAAGCAAATTTAATTTTTTAGATTTATTTTCTACATGTAGGATTTTTAACGTATCATCAAAATTATGGGATTCGTTTATTATATGGGTTGCGTAATGTGAATTGTTCTTATTTTTTAAATAACTATGTTTATGTTCTTTAATGCGAGTTTCAAAAGATCTACCAGGTTGTCCAATGTAGGTTTTAGTACATTAAACATTAAACAATTATCACCAGGCAAGTTTTCTTCCTATGTAAAACACCCACTTATTAACCAGCAAAAGAATTCTAATTTAACGTAATATTTACCTACTTCTTTGTATATAATTTGAGATCCTTTTAGAGGTGGTACCACTTGCCTACCATGCCATATTATGTAAAATTTACTCTGTTTATCCATATACATCTCCCCGCGTCACCGCCGCCAGTTTCGCTGCGTGCTCGCCCATCCCTCTTTGCGCTCTGCTATTTTTAGAATTTTTACAATTAGTTTTTTATTTATTTTTAATGTATATGTTCGTCACAGGGTGGCACTACACATGCCCAAATAGTGAAGAGCTTGTGGTATCGGCTATTTATAGTCGCTGTGCCATCCTTTTTGTCGTATTTCGAGCAAATCTAATTTCTGTCACTTTATAAATTTGTAGATATTGGCAAATAAACTGAATTTGAATTTGAAATTGTTTTTATATTGAGACCCAGCTCCGTCAGAAAAATAATAAATTTTTCGAGTGCAGAGTCGCTGAATATTTCACATTCTCTGACCAGATCGATTTTTGTACAAATGAAGAATGTCAGGCTCACGAAAACATTTGTCAGTCGAAGCATCGAACTTGTAAAGCAATATCTGAGACTCGCCAATTCCATTCGTTTATACCGAAAGAAAATAACCAAATGATGTGCAAAATATTTTCTAGGTCTGAAGGAGCAGTAACAGTTAATGTTTGTAATAATTTCATATGTACTGTATAATTTTTACTTAAATGCAAAAGGTCTTGATGTTATTATTATGATTCCTTCGTTAAAAATTAATGAGTGTTTCGAGAGCGTCAGCGTTAGCGGCTCGCGCGTGAGAGGCCGCGTTGAAGGCCGCGTTTTATCGACAAAATATTAATAACTTCTTTATGTTAATATAACAGGATATTAACTTTTTTTTTTTTAATTTACTCGTTTAATTTTACGCATTAAAAGAGTGCGATCTCATTTTCGAGTGAAATCGAGAACATGGTTTAATTCGCAATTGTTAAAAAAAATGTTTATAACTTTAACAAATTAACGTTTTACAACAACCGCATGAATTAAACTGAAAAGTATAAATATTTAACTTCATTAAAAAAAGATTATCTCGGATTCGTCGGATATTCGTTTCCGAAATATGAATAAATGAAAAATTCTATACATAAATATTCAACTATCGATTATTCGCAAAATAATTGAAGTATTGCAAAAAAAATTCTGGAGTAAAAAGGTACTTGTATCTCTTTCGAAAAAAATAGTTATCTTTGAAATCCGAGAAAAAAAAAATTCAGGTGGCTCGTTTTACTTATTTTGACCCATTTTGAAAGTAACCTTTGTGATATTTATTTCATTTATGTGTCACTGTTGGAATTGAAAAACACTGAAGCACAAAACAGTATTACAGCAAGATATCGCAATGTAAAGTGATTCAATGATGAGCTAAACAAAACACCTTGTATAGCACTAACTAGATATAAATAGGCACTATGGTCTATATTGTACAATACTTTTATCAAACATTACAAATTTTATCGTTATGACTAGATACCAGCGATTTGAAGACATGACAGAAATAACTGGAGCATACTTGGGGAATATACCATACGGTGAATCAGTATATTACCATTGAAATTAATAATTGAAAACTTATTATTAGTGTTCATTTTAATTTCTGAAAACTAGCCTGTTTGATTACGACCCTAAAATATTATCCCATCATGACATTCTTCACCTGTCAGAAATGAAAGTTTCCGAGAAAGTAAATCATTTTTTCCTGAAATTACAGATTTTCTATTCTATTTCTATTGTATGTAGTATTTCTATAGCAATTTTAAATAAATTTAAAGATATCAGGTACGTGGCTACCACTCTTAATTTTTTCTTTTTTTAGTGTTCCGTACGGAACACTTATAAGATGACTTCGGTGTCTATCTGTCCGTCTGTCTCTCCGTCTGTCTGTCACACCCGATTTTCTCCGAAACTGTTTGTCATAGAAAGTTGAAATTTGGTAATAATATAGGAATTGATGGCCTCATCAGAGCTATGTAGTTTTGAAAGTTAAATTTTGAGTTAAGGGGTTAGTTTTGGGGGGTGAAATTGGAAGTGAAAAAACTTTTTTTTTACTAGGTAATCGAGTGTGGTGTCAAATGAAAGCTTGTGAAAACACGAGTAAAAAATATATATATATATATATATATATATATATATATATATATATATATATATATATATATATATATATATATATACAGTAATACCCCGCTTTACGCGAGGGATACGTTCCGAAAAAAATCGCGTTAACTGAAATTCGCGTATATCGAGGTTTATGATTAAACATAGTCAAAATTTAATACAAAAAAATACAAATCATTTTAATCAATCACTTTAATTCTAAGAACACTTTATGCAATACATACTCTTATTTTTTACGGAAAAATACATCTATTGTCTTTTGGGTAACGTTTTGTTTACGTTCTTGTAAAATACGTTCATAACACCCAACACTGTTTTTAATTGTTTGACACACGGTCAAGACACGGTCATCATTATTGTCTATACTCTGCAATATGTCCAAACCTGAATAAATTTTTGAAAGTGCATTTTGTATTTCCCCTGAAGATAAAACTTTCTCTTCTACTTGTTCTTCCTCATCGTAGATAGGATTATTCTGTAACTCGATCAGATCTTCATTGCTAATAGGATCGTCGTGCGTTGCTACAAGTTCTACGAGATCTTCTACCGTGACATCTTCAAGTTCAGACCCCTCAATCATTGCAGCAATGTCTTCAAGCACTTGTCTCTGCATCTGGACAATTCTTCTAGGTGCTTCCACTACATCTGGCCAAAGATTACGCCACACCCCATTCATACAACTCATTTTAACTTCCTTCCAAGCCTCTTCTATGTTGTGAATAGACTTCATAATGTTGTATGACTTCCACCACTCTCGCATAGACTGTCTTCCTTCCCCGTCAGTTTCATGAATTAGTTGGCTAAAAGTGCGGCGATGGTAATAAGCTTTGAAGTTTGCTATTGCTCCCTGGTCCATAGGTTGTAATATTGACGTAGTGTTTGGTGGAAGGAACTTTACGTACACTTTTAAGTCTCTGGGCGTATCAAGTGAGGTTGGATGTCCTGGGGCATTGTCTAAGAGTAATATAACTTTAGGTTCAAGCCCATTTCTGTCACAGTATGATTTGACTGATGGGCAAAAAACTATTAGAATACCATTCTTGAAAATTTCCCGTGTAACCCACGCCTTTCTGTTTGATCGCCACACAACTGGTAGACTTGTCTTGTCTGTGCCTCGCATTGCACGGGGTGTTTCTGAATGGTACACTAGTAAAGGTTTCAGTTTGAAATCACCAGTGGCATTACCACCCAGCAGAAGTGTTAGTCGATCTTTCGCAGCTTTGAAACCACTGGCTTGACGTTCTTCCTTAGAAATGAATGTTCGAGATGGCATTTTTTTTTCCAGTAAAGTGCGGTCTCATCAACATTGAAGATGAGACAAGCAGGAATTTTCTCTCGTCTAACGAAGTCTTGAAACTTGTCTGGAAACTCAGCTGCAGCTTGAATGTCCGCGCTGGCCGCCTCGCCTGTTATGTGGATATTGTGAAGATTAGAACGCTGCTTGAACCGATGGAACCAGCCTCTGCTGGCAGCAAAAGTCGGAGTGGCACTCCCTTCTCCTTCTTTTGTTTTCAGCATCTCATACAAAGATTTTGCTTTTGTGCATATGAGATCTTGACTTAGTGGTGTGTTCTTCTTATTCAAATCTTCGATCCAGACTGACAGTAATTTCTCCATTCTTTCTAAGATAGATGATCTCGAACGAGAAAGTTTTGTTGCACTTATAGGTGTTGAACCTTCGCTGGAGATTTTAATTTTTTCCCGATTTTTATAAATCGTTCTCACAGTCGATTCTGAGAGTCCAAAATCTCTCCCAACAATTGTTGCTTTGCCTCCATTTTCCATTCTTCTTAACACTTTCATCTTCAATTCCAAAGTGACGCTTTTACGCTCTTTTTTCTTTACAGGCGGCATTTTTAACGTAGGGTTAAATTATGTATGTATGTATCTCCAATAAATATTAAAACAAAACTGCCAGCCGACCGAACTAACATTACGGAACAAATGAACACACGAAACGAACGAGGAAATCCCCATAGAACAAAGTCGAAGGACAGGGAATTCCCAATTCTTCAAAGAGAATATTCAGAGAAAGCGGGGATCCCCCCGCGACCATAGAGAAGTTAATGACTACATGAGCGCGAAATTTGAAATTCGCGTTATAGTGAAACCGCGCGTAACGGGGTCGCGCTAAGCGGGGTATTACTGTATATATATATATATATATATATATATATATATATATATATATATATATATATATATATATATATATATATATATATATATATATATATATATAAAGTAATACTTGTGCGTACTTTTCTTTGTATTATTTTTAAAAAATCGCTGTCCCACCGTCTTATCTCGAAAAGTACTTATCAAAAAATTTTGAAAAAATTCTGGAATATTCTCCACGGGGTGTAGATTGAACGAAAATTATCACGAGTGCGTTACCTTTAATAATTTATCTGGTATATAAAAAAAAACAGAAATTTCAAGGTCATCAATTTTCAGTAAAGATTGGAAATAAACTTTGTTGAAAACTCATTTGCGGTGTGTTTTGTGAAGTCACTGATCATTTTATACTTCCGTTACAACATTTTTTATTTAAAAGCAATCAACGTACGGAACACTAATTGCGCAAGTTCAACTTGCACTTGATCGGTTATCGTACAGTTGTTATGTCTTTTTAAGTTTGTTATTCGATATAAGTATTATTTTAAAAAATCTGACTTTCCCCCTAACAAAGTATATTCCATGTTGTTAGGCGGAGGCGACTAACAAAACTTTCTCGAGTGATTTGATAGTTTAGGTTTTTAGGTCGGTAATGGTAAGTTTTTCATTACAACCTACATTTGCAAAAAAAAAACAATAGTTTCAAACTCTACATTGCCTTCATAGACTAAGAGAAGGCTTTTGATTCTGTCGAAATGTGGGCAATCATCAACGGCTTGAACAATTGTAGAATTGATTCTAGATACACTACTCTCATCTATAATATATATAAAATGCAACGTCTCTCTGTCGGTCTGTCCGTTAGTGCGCTTATCACTGGAGAACCACTTATCCAATTTACGTACTTTTTTTTTAAAACATACATATGTTCTCTGGCCAGGTTATAGGCTATATTTTATTACGATAGGTAGCATAAGGAATGAGCAGTGACGATAATAGTGAATGAAGTCGGAAAAAAGTTTGCCGCTAGCGCGTTCCCTTGCAATACACAACATTAACCATTAAATATGGAACAATATTATGTAGCACAGAATATCTATAATCTATGATCTATAATATATATAAAATGCAATGTCTCTCTGTCTGTCTGTCCATTAGTGCGTTTATCACGCGACAACCACTTATCTGATTTACGTGTCTTTTTAAATTCATACATATATTCTTCGGCCAGGTTATATAATAATAATAATAATAATAACAAAGACCCGACTATTGCAGAGGACAGATGTAGGAAATGCTACCAGCAGAAAGAAACGATCGAACACATAACGAGCGGATGTAAAATATTGGCCGGAACAGAGTACACAGCCAGGCATGATTCAGCTGCCAAAGTAGTTCACCAAGCACTAGCCACAACATACAAACTCACAGAAAACACAGATCCCTACTACAAATACATGCCAACATCCATACTTGAAAAATGAAGATTACAAGCTCTACTGGGACATCGGTATCCATACAGATAAAACAGTCTCCGCCAATAGACCCGATATTACTTTTCAGTGCAAAAAAGGAAAAGTCACCTATCTAATTGACATAGCTGTCCCCAACGACACAAACATCCAAACGAAATACACAGAAAAAATTTCCAAATACACAGACCTTGCAACGGAAATAAAAAGGCTATGGAGACAAGAAAAAGTCATCATTGTCCCCCTCATTATATCAGCCACAGGCCTTACACCAATAACATTCACACCACATTTAGTACAATTGGGACTCAACATAAACATACACAAAAACATTCAGAAGTCAGTGATTTTGAAGACGTGTAACATTGTCAGGTCATTCCTTAATACGGAATGGTAATAGCGTTTGTGCTGACTTGGTTTGCGCCCGTCAGCCAAACATGGAACCACATTGACCAAATGTGAGAAAGAAGAACTTTTTTGTAATAATAATAATAATCTATATCTATAATATATAGAAAATGCAACGTCTTTCTGTCTGTCCGTTAGTGCGCTTATCCCTCGAGAACCACTTATTCGATTTACGTGATTCGTTAAATTCATACATATGTTCTGACCAGGTTATAGATATATATTTTATTACATCTATAATATATATAAAATGTAACGTATCTCTATCTGTCTGTCCGTTAGTGCGCTTATCACTGGAAAACCACTTATCCGATTTACGTACTTTTTTTAAAACATACATATGTTCTCTGGCCACGTTATCTATCTATAATTTATGAAATGCAACGTCTCTCTGTCTGTCTATCTGTCTGTCTGTCCGTTAGTGTATTACGTGCTTTTTTTTTAAAACATACATATGTTCTCTGGCCAAGTTTTAGGATATATTTTATTGCGTTAGGTAACATAAAGAATAAGCAGCGACGATAATAGTGAATCAAGTCGGAAAAAAGGTTACCGTTAGCGCGTTCTCTTGCAATACACTGCCTCAACCATTAAATATGGAACAATATCTGCTGCAAAGAATGTAATACATATAAAATGTAACGTCTCTCTGTCTGTCTGTCTGTCCGTTAGTGCGCTTATCACTTGCGAACCACTTATCCGATTTACGTGTTTTTATAAATTTATACATATGTTCTATATAATTCGATGTAATTCGATATAAGCCTAGATAATGGGAGATAAGGTGAGATAATGGGAGATAAGTATAAATAATGGGAGATAAGGAGAATTAATGGGAGATAAGCAGAGATAAGTTTAGATAATGAGAGTTATGGTGAGATAAGGAGAAATAATAGGAGATAAGGAGAAATAATGGGAGATAAGTCGAGATAAGCCTAGATAATGGGAGATAAGGTGAGATAATCGGAGATAAGGAGAAATAATGGGAGATAAGGAGAAATAATGGGAGATAAGGAGAAATAATGGGAGATGAGCAGAGATAAGCCTAGATAATGGAAATTATGTAGAGATAATGGGAGATACGGAAAAATGATGAGAGATAAGGGGAAATAATGGCAGATATTTTATTAGATTAGGTAACATAATGAATAAGCAGTGACGACAGTAGTAAATCAAGTCTACGCGAACGGAGCCGCGGGCACGGCTAGTTAAAGATATATATGAGAATGCAAACTTTTAAAGTTATAGATCATTCTGCTTCCATATTACACGGATATCAATAGATTTTTACTAAATTCTAGAACATTCTATTCACAAATCAGACGCATCAACACATATTTACAGATTTATTATAGAATATTCTATAAGCTGAAATATATATTTTCCACAAGGTTCGAGAAGATTCTGATGTCAGGTGAAGTGAATACATTTTATAAAATTCACACAGACCTAAGACACGCGCACCTTCAGGACCTGAATTGACGCGCAATAGTCTTAGTAGGCGCTTCTGCTTAAGTAAATAAGTTCGTTCGCCGGCTTCAGTTGCAGTCATCGCCTTTAAATTGAATGCATTATTTTAATGTTTAAGATTATCAGTTGTTACCGTCATTTGTTAGCGTTGCTGTTGGCCGTTGTTAGCGTCAACGTTCACCACTGCTAGTTACTGTTGCGGTTTAACATTGCTAACTGCTATTACCGTCGTTCTTTAACATTACCCTCTGCCGTCATCAGTTGGCATTACCGCTGACTAATTACGGGACTTTTTTTTATGGGTCTAGCACACGTGCTACAGGGAAGTCCCTAAAGCGCTAGGAGCGACACGCGTGCGGGAAAAGCGATTCACGTTGTTCTTGAATGGCTGTAAATTGTACTCGGTGGGAAACACAGTCCTGGGTAGAATTATTCCAAAGGGATGATGTTCTCCATATAAAAGACTGCTTGAAAAGCGTTATACGAGGAGTAACAAGCTGAACCTCATATGGATGTGAAGTATTAGCGCGACGTGTACTTCTAATATGCACCGCTCTGGGAGGAATTAAGCGGGTCACATCCTTCGAACACTTTCCATGAAAATCCTTGTAGAATAGGCTCAAGTCGCTAACCGTTCTTCGATATTCCAGCGAATCAAGGCCGCCGGTCAGTTCCGGGTCTCAAACGAACAGCTCTTCTCTGAATAGAATCCAACAAATGCAGTGTATGTTTGGGAGCGGAGCTCCAAATATGAGAGCAGTATTCCATAGTTGGTCGAATTTGAGCTTTGTAAAGAATTAACAGTTGTTGTGGAGTGTAAAGCTAATATTCCCAACTTTTGAGAAGCTCTCCTTGCTATGCCTGCAACATGTTCATGCCAGGACATATTCGCTCCCAAATTAACGCCCAACAAATCGAGTGACGCCGTTAGAGGAATGGAGTGCCCCGACATAGTTATGTCGGGTTCTGTTTAACCATTTCTCTTAAACGTACTCGTTCACTTCACCATCTATCTTATGATTATTCATTTGATTCTTAATTATGTTTACATACCTATTGCCTCTCTCATCACCCCTCTGTTTTCACTTGACGATTATTTTTTTTTATCAGTTCTATTGCTAGGTAAAATGTAACTGATAATACAATTGTTACTTTATTTTAAACCATTTGTTTCATTTCTTTTTCTTGTTTCATTTACTTTTCATGTAACAGGTATGATGGGCTCCAATAGTAGCTGACATGCGCATTGACATCTGGTTTACCCATTTCTACCGTAGTTAGTTACGCGTGGGCGGATCGCCTGTTATTACGCGGATCCAAAAGGTGGCGTTCAAGATTTTAGATATCGTATCGTGTTCATCCCGCAACTAACCAAAGTACAGTTTTTAAATGAATAGGAATATTTTAGTACTTAAAAATTCAACTAATTTCAACGCAAAATTGTATATTACGTTGTAAAAAATTGTATATTTAAACTTATTTCTATATACAATGTGTTAGACGTTTCTAAAAAGTATGTTGTCTTTATCATTTCAGTGAATAGAAGTTAGTACTTTATAAAATGTCGTACCGAGCCCTAATTCATTCCTAGAAATAAAATTTATTTTAATGAAACGTCAACGGTTGACCCTGGCATGTCTTCAAAATCGCCAACATCGCCTTGCTTTACTTAATATTTTACAAATAATTTTTATTTTACAATAAAATTAATAATTATAGTATATTTTTATCTCTAATTCATATCTTAATAAATAAATAGCTTTATATTTTTCTTAAAATCTATACTTAATAGTCTACTTTGGACGGAAGTTGATATAGGTCTGTATTTTAATCATAAATACAGACATAACAATTTTTTAAATAAATACAAAAGTGCACTTTTAAAGGCTTCCTTTTCTTCGGACGGATTGATTTATTTAATTTTTGAGCTTTTCAAATATTTATGAGCATACATTTAAACGAAAACGAATTTTCAACTTAAAAATACTAAAGGAAGAGATACGAGAAGTTTATTATGAAAACGACAGGTCAGCTATAAATGTATGAACGTCCTCTGGTATTTATTAAAACTATCATTTTCTATTAAGTTAAACTTTCCAGCATCCACGCTACTGTCGGTAGGATTAACAGTCAAATATACTGTTACCTGTTAGATGTTAGATGGCTTTAAGAATTAGTCTCTGTCAAATATAAGTAACGACGGAATGTTTTAGTTTCCGTAATTATAATAATATAATTACTACGAGTAAGGGGAGCAGGGAATGAGCCTCCACGCATGTAACAGTAGAATTGGTGACCGCGCGAGAATAAAACTGCAATATGTCAATTACTATTTCCGGCGTCTCTGAAAACGTCTTCTCCCTCCCAATCCTTCCACCGCTGGGAATCACGGACATGAGAAAGAAGAAGGGTACGAGTAATAGTAACACTAACGCTGTTACAAAAAATATTAACTATTCCCGATTGTAATTAAGGGGGTCACCATTTTACAACACGGTAAACCACCAGAATTTGGCAGTATTAATAACACAGGAAATTAATTCTACCAAATTCTGGTTGATATAAATATTTTCTCTGCGTTTTTTGTTTACAGATTTGTCAAATTCCTTCGCCTGGAATCTCAGCCCGTTTTGCACTATTGAGACGAAGGGTCAGTTCTTGAGGTTTAGTCATTGGGTGAGAGATCAGGACTATAAGTTGTTTTTATGTGAAAAATACAAGCAATTCATATTTTTTAATATTTTTAAGTTGAAAATTACAAATTATTTGAAAGTTTTTATTGCCAATTTATTTTCTTGAGCTTCGTTTGGGCGTAGTTGAGCTGAAAATAGATTTTGAGCTACTTTTGAGCAAGATAATTTCAACGTTCACTATAAATTTTCAAATCACTTTGTTTTTTGCTGTATTCAGGGTGATATTATAACATAAAATGGTATAAATTACTAATTATAACCTTACACATTAATTATTTTTGGCATGGCCATTCTGTAACTTAAGGATTTTTGTAAACTCTTAAATACAGTTTGTTTTCTCAGTTGGAACATTTTTTTTAACAGGTTAGGGTACTCATCAAAATCAGGGACTTTGTGAATATATATAAAGTAAATATAATCTAGATTAAAGTTCAAAATAAAGTAGATGAAGCCATGATCAGGATCATTCGCCGATACTCGGGTAGATATATTCTCACAGTTGATTTTAATCCAGTATAGGTCTAAGGCCTCCTATATTTCTGTGCATGCACAGGATTTTTCTTAAAATGATGCTGATTTAAATAGTAGCTTTTACAGTAAAACAATATGAAAAAAAACTTACTGCAATAATTTTAATTACCGAGAAGGCAACGTTTACCAGAAATCGAATAGAGTTTGTATAGGAGGTAGAAAACTCTCATATTAAAACACGATTTCATCGCACTGCTAAATCCTCATTGCTCAACAACCTCGAGGAATTTATAAGTGAGGGAGAACTTATTGTAATGTTAGACTTCTCTGAACATTATTCCTTTCAAATTCAAGACGCGATTCAATCTTATCATTGGGAAAATTCCCAAGCGACCCTATATAACTATGTCACATATTACAAACCTAATAATGTATTGAAAAATGGCAGTTTTGTTGTTATATCGGACAACGTGAAACATTCAGCGGCTTCAGTTGATTTGTATAATAAGAAAATGATTCAAAATTTGTAGGCTACATTCGGCGTTAAAAGTGTGGCGCGAACTCCAAGTCTTCAGAGAAATAGTGAAAATGAAATAACATCTCCCAAACGCTTGTTTGATTGGGCAGTGAATTATTTTAAAAATGTAAGCTTCAATTTTTGTACAAATGAAGAATGTTAGGCTCACGAAAAACGTTTATCAAATGAAGCAACGAACATGTAACGCTATATCTAAGACTCGCCAATTCCATGCGTTTATACCGAAAAAAAATACCAGGTGCACAAGTATGAAATGCAGATGTCAGACAACAGATGGTGCATCAATGCAATTTGTGCTATAAAGATTTGACACTGCGCCATTTTGTTGTGTCATCAACAAGTGTCACACGCGCACGAGTGATAAATTGGAAAAGTGTGTGCATAGTGTTGTGTTGTGTTGTTGTGTTCAATATGTCGAAATTTATACCGAACAAAGAGCATTCGCGGACAGCATTAATTTTTTGTTTTCATTTGAAGAAAACTGCTGTTGAATCATACCGATTACTTCGAGAAGCTTATGGTGAACCTGCTCCATCGCAAGATACATGTGCACGATGGTTTCGGCATTTCAAAAGTGGTGACTTCGATGTTGCAGACAAGGAACGTGGAAAACCGCCAAAAAAATACGAAGTTGTGGAATTGCAAGCATTGTTGGACGAAGATGATTCGTAAACACAAAAACAACTCGCCGAGAAATTGGGCGTTAGTCAACAAGCTGTTCCCAATCGGCTACGAGAGATGGGAAAGATTCAGAAGACCGGTAGATGGGTATCACATGAGTTGAACGACAGGCAAATGAAAAAGCGCAAAAACACATGTGACATTTTGCTCGCTTGGTACAAAAGGAAGTCGTTTTTGCATGGTATAGTTACAGGGGATGAAAAGTGGATTTATTTTGAGAAACCCAAGCGCAAAAAATCATGGGTAGACCCAGGCGCACCATCCACATCGACCGTAAGACCGAATCGCTTTGGCAAAAAGACGATGCTCTGTGTTTGGTGGGAGCAGAGGGGCGTGGTCTATTATGAGCTGCTAAAACCTGGGGAAACGGTTAATTGCCCGATTTGAACCGTTCGCTGCTTAAAAAAAGGCCAGAATACCGAAAGAGGCAACACAAAATCATTTTTCTTCATGACAATGCTCCATCACATACGGCAAAACCAGTTCGCGACACGTTGGAAGCACTCATCTGGGAAGTTCTACTCCATACGGCTTACTGATCAGACTTGGCTCCTTCCGATTATCACTTGTTTGCATCGATGGGTCACGCACTTGCTGAGCAGCGCTTTGGTTCGTACGAACACATGAAAAAATGGCTCGATGAATGGGTCGCAGAAAAAGGGAAAGATTTTTACTGACGTGGTATTCACAAATTGCCCAAAAGATGGGAAAAATGTATAACAAGCGATGGAGCATACTTTGAATATAGCACGTTTTATCATTCTTCCGAATTTAACATGTTTTTTTAGAAAATAAATCCGCATTTCATACTTGTACACCTGGTAACCAATTGATGTGCAAAATATTTTCTAGTTCTGAAGAAGCAGTGACAGTTAATGTTTGAAATAATTTAATATGTATTGTATCATTTTTACTTAATTGCCCATTAAATAATCAGTGCAAGAGGTCTTGATATTACTATTGTGATTCCTTCGTTAAAAATTAATGAGTTTTTCGAGAGTGTCAGCGTTAGCGGCTCGCGCGTTACGAGTCCACGAGCGCGTCGGAGACCGTACGTCATCAGAAAAATATTAATAACTTCTTTAATATAAGAGGTTACTAACTTTTTTTAAAATTTACTTATTGGTGTTTTACACATTAAAAGGGTGCGATCTCATTTTCGAGTTTGACTAAAAAGTCAAAATAAGACCAGAGATTTAAGAAAAACTAAAAAATTTCTAAAAGAAAATCCTCAAATAAAAATATTAAGAGCAGATAAAACCAATAAAACAGTTATTAAGAAATTAAGCGATTGCCACATCAAAATGGAAAATTTATTGAACGACCAAAGAAACCTATCAACAAATTAAATTAGACTCAACAAACAGACTCTAAAAAATAATAAGAAACTAATTGACAGATGGGAACAAAAACAATACATATCTCCTAATACTGCAAAATCACTGAAAATCCGGAATGCAGTTCCTCCAAAAATATATGGTCTTCCTAAATTCCATTAAGAAAACGTTCCATTACGACCCATTGTATTATGTATCCAATACCCATTTGTTTCACTATCCAAACATTTAAAAAATATTTTACACAAAATTTTATATAAAAACCGGTCAAGTGCAAGTTGAACTTGCACAATTAGTGTTCCGTACGTTGATTGTTTTTAAAATAAAAAATTTTGTTAGGGTGGTATAAAATGATCAGTGACTTCACAAAACACACCTCAAAGGAGTTTTCAACAAAGGTTGTTTCCAATCTTTACTGAAAACTGGTGACCTTGATTTTTTTTTTTTTATATACCAAATAAATTATTAAAGGTAATGCACTCGTGATAATTTTCGTTCAATCTATACCCCGTGGAGAATATTCAAGAATTTTTTCAAAATTTTTTGATCAGTACTTTTCGAGATAAGGTAGGGGACAGCGATTTTTTAAAAGTAATACGAAGAAAAGTGTGCGCAAGTATTACATTATATACGAGTATATATATATATATATATATATATATATATATATATATATATATATATATATATATATATATATATATATATATATGTATATATATATATAAAGGGTGATTCATTTAGAGGTACTTTTTTTTTAAATAAAAAAAAATGAATAAAAACAATTTTATTTTATAATCTTTATTATCATATAAAAGAACCATTCTTTACAATTATTTCTTAAAGATAATTTCTTTCAAATGTTGTCCGCGACTACGGTTAACAACGTCCATTCTGAAGTTCCAATTTTCAATGACGCGTGTGAGTATTTCGAGTGGTATTTGGCCAATGACTCGAGTAATATTGGCCTCCAATGCCTCAATTGTAGCTGGCTTATCCATGTAGACTTTGGACTTTACATAGCCCCAAAGGAAAAAGTCAAGAGGTGTGATGTCACATGATCTAGCCAGCCAATTCACTGGTCCAAAGCGTGAAATGATCTGTTCGCCGAATTGCTCTCTCAGTAAAGCCATGGTTTCACGGGCTGTATGGCAAGTGGCGCCATCTTGTTGGAACCAAATTTCGTCGAGACCACGGGCTTCAATTTCTGGCATCAAATAGTCTGTTATCATGGCGCGATAACGGTCACCATTCACAGTAACATTCCGGCCGGCCTCTGTTTTGAAGAAATATGGACCGATTATTCCACCGGCCCATAAACCACACCAAACAGTTGTTTTTTCTGGATTTAATGTCAGCTCTTGAACCTCTTCAGGTTGTTCATCACCCCAAATACGGGCATTTTGTTTATTCACGAACCCATTAAGCCAAAAATGGGCCTCATCGGTGAACAAAATTTTTCTCGAAAACAGTGGATCTTCTGCAAGCTTGTCAAGAGCCCAACGACTAAAACAGAAACGATTCGGAAGGTCGGTCGGCTTCAGTTGTTACACTAGTTGAATTTTGTATGCTTTTAAAGAAAGATCCTTACGTAAAATACGCCAAGTTGTTGAATATGACAGGCCAAGCTGTTGAGAACGGCGACGAATCGACACTTCACGGTCTTCGCGTACACTCTCCGCTACCGCCCCTATATTTTTTTCACTACGTGCTGGATGTGGTCTATTCGGTCGAGCATTATCCAATAATGAAAATTGGGTCTCAAACTTATTGATGGTAGAGCGAATTGTGCGTTCGGTAGGCCGATTATGTGGACCATAAGTTGCTCTAAGCGCCCGATACACATTCCTCGTAGAACGCCCATTTCCGTAATAAAATTGAACAATTTGTAGACGCTGTGCCGGGCTAAGTCTTTCCATTATGAAATGTCAAACACTACTGAACAGGAATGTCACTTCAGTTGAGACGACGCATGCGCAATCTGCAACTAAATCCCCATCACAAAAAGTACCTCTAAATGAATCACCCTTTATATATATATATATATATATATATATATATATATATATATATATATATATATATATATATATATATATATATATATATATATATATATATATATATATATATATATATATATATATGTATATGTATATATATATATATATATATATATATATATATATATATATATATATATATATATATATATATATATATATATATATATATATATATATATATATATATATATATATATATATATATATATATATATATATATATTTACTCGTGTTTTCACAAGCTTTCATTGGACATCACACTCGATGACCTAGTAAAAAAAAAATGTTTTTTCACTTCCGATTTTACCCCTCAAAACTAACCCCTTAAGTCAAAATTTATGTTACGGTGGTATAAAATGATCAGTGACTTCACAAAACACACCCCAAATACGTTTTTAACAAAGTTTGTTTCCAATCTTTACTGAAATCTGATGACCTTGAAATTTTTGTTTTTTTTATATACCATATAAATTATTAAAGGTAATGCACTCGTGATAATTTTCGTTCAATCTACACCCCGTGGAGAATATTCCAGAATTTTTTCGAAATTTTTTGATAAGTACTTTTCGAGATAAGGCCCGGGACAGCGATTTTTCGCGAATTTTTAAAAATAATACAAAGAAAAGTGCGCGCAAGTATAATATTATATATATATTTTTTACTCGTGTTTTCACAAGCTTTCATTTGACACCACACTCGATGACCTAGTAAAAAAATTTTTTTTTCGCTTCCGACTTCACCCCCCAAAACTAACCCCTTAAGTCAAAATTTAATTCTCAAAACTACATGGCTCTGATGAGGCCATCAATTCCTATATTATTACCAAACTTCACCTTTCTATGTCAAATAGTTTCGGAGAAAATCGGGTGTGACAGACAGACAGACAGACAGACAGACAGACAGACAGACACCGAAGTGATCTTATAAGTGTTCCGTACGGAACACTAAAAATGACTACTACATTAAAGATTCTTTCCACTTTAAAGATAAATTTAAAAACATAAAACTTCCAAATGATTATATTTTACTATCACTGGACGTCGTATCACTATATACCAGTATACTAGTGCTACAGAACTAATTCTAAAATCGATGTGTTTCCAATACGAAAATAAAATTTACGAATAAATAGATAGGTGTGCAATGAGCCGATGTCATATGAAAATTAAACTTCAACATTCCATTCTTTTACAGATATGTTGATGATTGTTCGACTGCTATACCTAAAAGCCAAATAAATTACCACAAAAATATTCAATTTACATTCGAAACAGAAAACAACAATATGATAAATTGACGTAACTTTACACCACATTAATGAAAATATAAAAACTGAATAGTACACTAAAAAAAAACATGGTATTCTAGATATCTTAATTATGAATCACATCACCCGAATTCCAAAAAAAATCTGTAACCATAGGTCCAGCGGATAGAGCAATCAAGCTTTCTGAAATAGAATACAGAAAGAGTGCGATAATCAAAGCTAAAGGAGCATTGACAGTTAATAAATATCCGATGTGTCTTATAAACAAAGTCTTCAAACAACGAATACATAACTTTTACAATACCTTAACGAATAAAAAATCAACTAATAACAACCATAATATATTGCTTTACCTTTTATAAATGGACTATCCCAACCACTCAAAAAACTTTTTGAAAACTACAAAATTCGTTTATGTCATAAATCATATAATCTGCTCTCATCCAATTTTTCCAGACTTAAAACCAAAACCCGAAATAATAAAAAAAGTAACATAGTCTATGAAATCAAATGTAATAACTGCGAAGGAATATACGTCGGGCAAACAAGCCAATATCTAGAAAATAGAATCAAGGGTATAAGTACTATAAACAAAAACAGTACAGCTCTTACAAATCATGAAAGGAATGAAAATCATACTTTTGATTTGAAAAACTTCAAAATCATTAAAACTGAAATAAATACCAAAAAAGAGAAGTGCTGGAATCTATACATATACAAAAAACACCGACTGCAATCGACGGAAAAACGGACGTAAACAACCTAAACCATATCTACCTATCAGTCATATAAAGTCCTTCATGTCAAATGTTTTAAATGTATGTATCTTTAACAATATTCTAAAATAAATACTCCAATACAATGAACTACTTTCTAGGGTAAGTCTTTCATTAATTTTATATAGTTAAGTGTTTTAAATTCAAAATTACAAAGGGTTGAAAACGTTTTAACCCTGAAATGCACGACAAACAGATTAATTATTCATCTCAATTTAATTCTTCTTATTTCATCTTTAGAACAAATTTTGTAGAAGACCACTTATGGAGGTCGAAACGTTAATAAATATATAACAAATCCAAGAATAGTTTTCATGATCTAATTCCACGAACACGTAAAATAAGAAATATATATATATATATATATATATATATATATATATATATATATATATATATATATATATATATATATATATATATATAGTTCCCAATTTAAAAATCTTTTATTAATTAACTAATTGCTAATTTTAGCGTGAACTAAACCTGTTAAAGAAAATTATATTCCAACTTAGATAATTCTCTCTGTATATAAAGTATTCCACAAAAATTTCCGCTTTAAGATTTCTATGTGAAGAAAGACTATTTCGACGTCGGAAAGTGAATATTACGACTGGCGCTAAACTCCGTTAAAATAGCTTTTCTTTTCATACACAAACTATTACCATGAAAGATATTTTCTGAGAAACTAAAAAATACAAACATTTTTTCCTAATATCTGTACAGGGTGTCCAAAAAGTTTTTTACCAATAAGAAATTTGTTCATTTTCAGCTTTTCGGAACGCAGTTTTTTATCTAAGATTGGTACAGTGCAAAAAAAAAAAAACCTTTTTTTTTACCTGAAAAAATACTTAATGCCTAAAAATATTAAAAAATGTCACCTGGAAAAATCAAAATATATGAAATTGAAACACTACACGCATGCGATTAAGAAATCAATAGCATATTTTTATAGAAGTTATAGTTACTAATATAGGTGAGCCTAAAAATTAAAAATTTGTTATCTTTTAAAGCTAATTTATTAAAAAACAATGTTTTGTTTGGAAAATAACATTATTTTCAAGTAGATTAAAGGTTTTACTTTTTATTTGAAAACCAGTGTTCTGAAAAACTAAAAATATAAAAGCTTTCCCATTTTTCACAAACTTTTTTTCATCCCCTGTATTATATATTAGGTTTAATTTATATAAAATAGCTTAAAATAGGTATTGTTTTTACAATATATTTCTACAATAACACACGTTTAGACACACAATGTGTTTAAAAAAAGGCACAAAACACTCTGTGTATTTCAAGGACTAGACATATTTATTATTTTTACACGTATTAATGGTAGGCCTACAAATATTATTTTGTAAGCCAGATAGCCTGGGAGCTGGTGAGTTTTATTCAAAATCCTTTATGGCAGCTGAAATTTTACAAGAAGATATATACTTCTTTTACTTGCAAGTAGTTTCGATGGTTTATCACGGTAACTCCAATTCAAAGACCCCATACTAAAACTTTTTTTGATCTATAATATTGAACTAGGATTTGAGGAACAACCTTATTCTTACTAACGGCCGTATGACCTCATACACATTTTTAACATATATTAAATCATATAAATCTATATAATGCAGTATCGTACAACACAGAGTTCGCGTAGTTCCCGCTAGAGTGAAAAGCGTTTTCAATACTTAAAATGCGACGTTTTGGTGTAAAAGAACATTGTATAATCATCAGCCGTCTCTATTTGCTGAGTATAAATCCCATCGACATTCATCATCATCAACTGAGTGAGACATGCAGTGAGGTGTGATGGATGTAAAAAATGTATGTTCGTGAGTTCGATAAATTAAGCCTCGCTCATGAACTAGCCAGACAGACAACGTGACTGGGCAAGTGAAGCAAGTCGTTATAGAGGACCGCCGATTAGGTATAAGTGATATAGCGGTTCAAGTTAGCATTTCCGTAGGATATGGGCATACCATCCTGCGTAAAGACCTGAGAATGCGAAAAAATTCTTCAAGGTGGATGCTCTGAATGCTGACCGACAAAGACAAAGCTGCACGAGTGGCAATTCGTCAAACGATGAAAGATGCTTTCTTTTCACCAGTTGCCACGATAGATGAGAGCTGAATGTCATTTTTAATCCTGACGCGAAACAAAAATTTGCGTAATGGCATATCAATTTACCACCACCGAAGAAATTTTATATTACGAACAATAACCAAAAAATGATGGTATCTTTTGGGACAACGAAGGCATGTTGTGTTGGCTGCATCCTAAGAATACGTTTTGCTGCTATTATCAGAATTGCAGGAGAAACGACCGAAAATGACTGCTTTTCTAGCAGTCTTGTTCATCGGGCGATCCTAACTTAGGAGTTTCTTCGTAACGACAACTTTGAAATGGTGTATCATTTTCTCTACTCACGTGACCTCGCTCCTAGCGATTCCAACGTTAGCCGCTATTGCATCAGCGATTTTCCAGTGGCGAAAGTAACCCCTACAAATACGTTATCGTTGACCACGGCATCGACGTTGTTAAAAATATGTAGGTCTACAAGGAAATAATGTTAAATGACAACAGAAGTTTCAACTTTGTGATGTTGTATCATTAAAAAGTTATGTTATTTTGGAACTTTCACGCATCTCGTACATGTTCCTCGAAGCAGATTTGTCTTAACAGGCTATCTAAATTACACACACATTATAAACACCTAAAAAATTTTCAGCTGGCATAAATTACTTTAAATAAAAATCTTCACCAAGCTTCTATCAAATAATTTTCTATCTTTACCGAATTTTTTGGTATATTTCAAGCCACTCTTGGTAGTTGTTTCAAGATTTTCGAATAAATCAATTAGACAAGTTACTGATTTTTGTCCAAACCAATTATTGCTTTTATTTTGCATTCGTATAACGTAAGGTTGAATTCCAATATACCACCACTCGCTATTAATATGTTTTTTTCAATCTTATGCGTTTGTAATAGTTTTACCCCACTTTCAGTAATTTGCGATTCTTCTAAAGTGAATCCAAGATGGAATCAAGCATTTCTAATTGGCACTCATCCCAACCGTTTGTTGCTAACAACAATCCGGTCAATTCTTCTTCTCCAACTATGGGGGGAGCCACCGGCTCTGCTATTGGGGGCGCATGAGGCATCGATGGAGGGAAAGATTCCTGAGATCTGCAAATTATACATATTATGCTTTAATTTGTATTCAAATATTGATTGTCAATATTGACAAAAACCCTCAAAATTTGAGAATGCCTACATTTTTGTTTGATGTTATAACGTAAGTGTATTAATAACAAGGGTAAAAACTGAAAAATTCAAAATAAATCGAAAACTATTAGAAATAGGTATATGATATACTTAATAGAAGTTGAAGGGTTTTGTCAAATCTACCAGAAAAAATAATAATATACAGGGTGTGCCATTTAAAAAATTTGAGATTTTTCAATTTAAAATAGTCGAAATGCATAAATTTATTTTGAACACCCTGTAGCATCTAACTCAAATTTCTTTACATATATATTTTTTTTTCATCTCTATAGAACACTCGTACCAATTATGAGTATTCCACCTTCAGAAACAATGGCGCTACTGGCAATTTTTTACAAAACTGAAAACTAGTATTTTTAAAAAAAATTGAAATATTAGAAAAACTACTAGGTTTACGTTTATAAAATTATTAATAAAAAAAGTTATAATATTTTAGGCAGAATTTAAAAATAAATTAGAAAATAGGATGTTCCATTAAAAAAAACATATGACATATCGGCCACACTTTTCTGAAGTAACATGTATACTCAAAAATAATTTTAAACCGTGCACCTTAACATTCCCTAAAACTCTTGTACGAGGCTGGTCCGTGCAAAGTCCGAGAGATGGCACCACCGGCGCGTATCGAGGTCATGTTTAGTTAGGAGCATCTCTTGAATGAACGCACACCAAGTTTCAGCCATATTGGTCTATTTCTTTGTGTTTGGCATTCGTGTGAATCAAGGAAGTCGAGTGATTTTCAAGAAATGGACGAAAAAGAATTTCGTGTGGTGATTAAACATTACTTTATGACAGGCAAAACGCCTCAGGAGACTAAAGAGAAGCTTGATAAACATTATGGTAACTCTGCACCTTCGATTAGAACAGTTTATAAGTGGTTTCAAAATTTTTCGGACTGCCCATACGGGCACAAGTGACGCTGAACGTTCTGGAAGGCCTGTGGAGGTTACGACTCCAGAAATCATTGATCAAATCCATGATATGGTGATGGATGACAGAAGAGTTAAGGTGCGTGAGATCTGAGTGCTGTGGGCATCTCGACCGAACGGGTACATAATATTTTGCATAAACATTTGGACATGAGAAAGCTATCCGCAAGATGGGTGCCGCGATTGCTCACGCTTGACCAAAAACGGAATCGTGTGAAGTGTTACAAGGATGGTTTGCAGCTGTTCCAGAAGAATCCGGAGGACTTTAAGCGTCGTTTCGTCACTGTGGATGAAACATGGATACATTACTATACTCCTGAGACCAAACAACAATCTAAACAATGGGTTACCAAGGGGGAATCTGCACCAAAAAAGGCGAAGACCGTTCCTTCGGCCGGAAAGTTTATGGCGACTGTCTTTTGGGATTCGCAAGGGATAATCCTCATCGACTATCTGGAAAAGGGTAAAAATATTACAGGTGAATATTATTCATCGTTATTGGACCGTTTGAAAACCGAGCTGCAAGAAAAACGCCCGCGATTGGCCCACAAGAAAGTCCTTTTCCATCACGACAACGCACCAGCACACACACCTCAGCAGTTGTGGTCGCAAAATTAATGGAAATAGGATTCCAACTCGTTTCACATCCCCCCTATTCCCCAGACTTGGCTCCCTCGGACTACTATTTGTTCCCCAATTTGAAGAAATGGCTGGCGGGACAAAGATTTTATTCAAACGAGGAGATGATTGCAGACACTAATGGATATTTTGCAGACTTGGACAAATCCTATTATTCGGGAGGGATCAACAAACTAGAACATCGTTGGACGAAGTGTATAAGCCTAAAAGAAGACTATGTCGAAAAATAAAAAAGGTTTACCCCAAACACATAAGTAGTTTTTATTTTTGCACGGCCTTTTCAAACCAGCCTCGTATTTAACATTTTCTCGTCATTTCCGAAACAAATGAGATAATGAACTTTACTCTATCGTTGACTCACCCTGTACAGTATTATTAAAAATGAAATACTATTGTATTAAGGTCATTGTTGTTATTTACTTTTGTACAATAAAATGCACCTATAACTTAAAGCGTAAAGTTAAAAAATAAAAACACAAAAATTCTAAATACACTCCTGGGCAAAATTAACGCAACAATATATTAAATCATACAAATCTATATAATGAATTAATTTTAATAATTTTTTATTAACATTGGTTACACTAAAAGTTAGAAAAAACTTATTCGGATACTTTAAAAGTGAATTAGCTACCAAATTTCTCTATAAGATTCGAATTAAAATTATTCTTAAGATTCGAATTAAAATTATTCTTAAGAACTAATAACAAAATCGTTGAAATTATGTAATAATTAAAAAAATAATCTGGGACACTAGTAGCAAAATTAATGGTGTAACTGGGACACTAGTAGCGTGTGTTGCCTCCTCTACTTCGGATGACAGCCTTTATGCGCCTAGGCATGCTTCTAATTAAATTTTGGATAAAATCTTGAGGAATTTGCTCCCATTCTGTGATAACTGCATTTTCAAGTTCCCTCAGGTTTCTAGATGCAGGTACATGACGTTTCACATTTTTCTTAAGGTGATCCCATACATGTTCTATCGGAATCAGATCCGGGCTTTTTGGTATCCATTGCATAATCGGTATATCAACTTGATTAAGATAATCGAGTACCTCCCTAGCCACGTGAGGTCGAGCGTTGTCTTGCATAAACAGGAAATTGGGCCCCACAAAATGACCGAAAGGCATCACATGTTCTATTACAATATTCTCAAGATAGTAGTCAGCATTCATGGATCTTGTACGGACAGGAACTAACTCTGTGCGAGCTTCAAAGCAGATGCCACCCCAGAACATAACAGAGCCACCGCCGACTGGAATCCTTGCAGGGATATTGCAAGGAGCAAACCTCTCTCCTGGTCTTCGCCATACTCGCTCACGACCATCTGGATGTTTTAGACTAACCCTAGTTTCATCTGTGAAGAAAACTTGTTTCCAATCATCCACAGACCAGTTTTCGTGATTTCGAGCAAAACGTAACCTGGCAACTCTGTTCTCTCTAGTAAGCAAGGGCGCAGTAGCTGGTCTCCTACTGTTTAATCCAGCTTCATTTAACCGTCTTCTAACTGTTCTAGAAGAAATTGTGACATTGCGAACAGCTTCGAGTTCGTTTCTTATTATAGAACTAGTGACAGTCCTGTTTCTTAAACCATATTGTCTTATAAAACGTTCATCTAGGTCGCTAGTGCATCGTTTTCGCCCTTGCCCTAGCCTTCTAGAATAAGTTCCTACTTCATTCAAGCATCTTACCATACGACTTATTGTGGACCGATGTTTGCCTAACAAATTGTCAACGTAACTCTGACAATATCCCTCGTCCAATAAAACTGAGGCTCGCACTACCTCGTGTTCAGTTAAATTCCTTGTTCGATTCATTTTTTCTAATTCTTCGGGGTCAACCACAAAAAACGTATTACTTTGAAAAAGGGAACAATTTATAAGCTTACTTTTAAAGAAAATCTATCGCATTATTACAGAAAACTGTTTATCTTCTAAAAAATTCTTTAAAACTGTAAATCTAAACGAATTGTTTTGATTTCTGTAATGAACAACGAAACAAAATATGCATAGCCTACTATTCAAATACTCGATAAACTTTAAAACTGACATAAGAAAAAGATAAATTAATTTTCAGATTGTTGCGTTAATTTTGTCCAGGAGTTTACTTATTTGTTTAAGGTTCAAGAGGCAGTTTGCTCTTCTTGAGGCTAAATATAGTATTTCAAGCCAACCATTTTTTAGCCAAAGCGTTATCCCGGAAATATTTTACTATTTTTTTTTCTTCACAATATATGGACATCTGACGTAAATAAGAAGAGCTTTAGAAGTTTGACGGCACATTGGCTTGGTTTTTTTTTTGTGCTTAATATAAAAATCCTAGAACAGCGAAAATGATTCTCTTAAATCAGATGATCGAAGGAAACAGTACAAATAACGTAAGAGTCTACCTATTTATTAGAGACAATGGGACGAACTTTAAAAAAGCTACAAGAGACTTAGAAGTAAATAACGAAGCATATTTTTTATATGCCCAACAACTTGTAGTAATGGACTTTCTCAAAGTGCAAAGATCTGCATTGGATGTTATAAGTGTCAGAAAAAGGATCGTAACTCATTTAAACCAGTCGTCTCCTTCCAGAATGAAATTAGAACAAATCCGGAGAAATTTTAATATGGGAGTAAAAAAATAGTATAAGATGTACCTACACGCTGGAGTTCCACATATTATCTATTGGAAAGGCTGTTTGAACAAAGAAGAGCTGTCAGCTTGCGTGCTGCTGAATATGATTCACTTTTTTCTTTGCCACCAAATCAGTGGAAATTAATTATAACATTACTGGAGCGTTTTATTTGAATAAACTACCAAACCATTAAATAAATATTTTTAATAAAAATCGAGCTTCCTGATTTTAGATCTATACTGGTAATTCACTTGCGCTCTATGTGAAACCAAGGTCAGTCCATCGACCAGCACGGTCAACTATCTTTATCCTGGGTACGACTTCTATTCCCGATTTAGGCGTAACTTTGGAATCTGTCTTTTTGTCAGAACTGACCTCTCTTGTCAACGAGAAGAGGCTCTACAGCCCCCAAACTTTGATGTTCTTCTTCTTCTTCTCATTTAGTAGGCAGTTTTGCCTGTTCTTTCTTCGTCCCCTCTGCCTAGTCTGGGGTCAGATTATCACTCCAACGTTTTCTAGGACGTCCTATGCTTCTACGACCCAGTGGCGATTTGTCCCGCGCCACTCTAACCGTTCTTGTCTCATCCATTCGACTAATTTGCTCGTTCCATTCCCTTTTCCTATTGAGTACCCAGTCATTCACATTTTCCACCCTGCATGATCTTCTTATGTTTTCATTTCTTTCTCTGTCCAGAAGTGTCTTTCCAGCAATCCTGCGGAGTATTTTCATCTCGGTTGTCTCTATTTGTTGCCTTGTTTTGGATGTTTCGGGGCGAGTTTCAGCAGTATATGTCATTATTGGTCTAATGGCTGTCTTGTATATCTTGGCCTTAACTTCCATCCCAATAAATTTATTTTTCCATATTGTGGTGTTTAGACAGGCCGCTATTCTTGTGGCTTTAGTAGCTTGTTCTCTGACCTCATTCTCAACGTCACCATATGCGGATATCTCTATTCCAAGGTATTTAAAATGCATTTCTTGTTGGATAATTTTCCCATCTAGAACTAATTTGCATCTAAGCGGTGTTTTGGAGGTTGTCATACACTTTGTTTTGGAGGCTGATATTATCATGTTAAGGGATTTAGCTGTTCGATTGAATATGTTTAGAAGTCTTTGCAAATCATCCTCGTTCTCTGCCATCAGTACTGCGTCGCCGGCATAGCACAATATTGGGACCTGCTTGTCTCCTATTCTGTAGCCCTTCTGTTTTCGGACTCTCTTGATTATTTCGTCCATGATAATATTAAACAAGAGAGGGCTCAGAGAGTCTCCCTGCCTTATACCCTTGCCAACCGGTATTGGTTCAGTGAGCTCACCGTTTATTTTTAGCTTGTATCTTGTTGTTCGAGTATATGTTTTCAATAGTTTTAATAAGGTCATAAGGGATTTGTCTATCATATAGTAGGTGCAGAATGTCCCCCAGCTGGACGCGATCGAATGCTTTTTCCAAATCTATGAAGCACAAGAATGCTAGTTTGTTGTATTCGATGGATTTTTCAACTATTTGTCTTAAGATAAACACAGCATCCGTACAGGATCTTCCGGATCTAAATCCTTGCTGTTCATCTGATAAATTGATTAAATTATTGATTTTGTTTGTTATTATTTTAGTTGTAAGTTTCAGGGTAGTGCTGAGAAGGTTTATGCCCCTGTAATTCGCCGGTGTTTTCCTATCCCCTTTTTTAAACATGAGTATTGTGGTGCTGGTTCTCCATTCATTTGGTACTCTTTGTTGAGCGAGTATTCCACGGATCAGGAAAGTCAGCTGATGTTCGAGGTTCTGTCCACCATGCTTAAGAAGCTCGTTTGCAATATCATTCAAGCCTGGGCTCTTCCGATTCTTTAGCTTTTTAAGGGCTAGCTCTATATCTGATGTATCTATTTGTGTTATCTCGTTCGATATTATTTCTGGTGTATTCAATACGATATCGTCGTCTTCATTTTTGTATAATTTTGTGAGGTAGTCAACCCAAGTTTCTTTGTTTATCTGATTTGTTTCGATAAGTTCATTTACCTCTTTTTCTTTGCGTTCTAATCATTCGCCATATCTGTTTCTGAAGACCATAGAAATCATCTTCCATGTTCTTTGAAAACTCTTCCCAGTATCTGTTTTTTGATTTGCCTTACTAGAGCTGTTGTTTTTCGTTGCGTATCCTCGTGTACTGTTGATAGGATTCCGGAGTTCTTAGAGATCTAAACTTGAGGTATGCGAATTTCTTTTCTTTACATTTTTCTTTGACTTCTTCACAGAACCATGGGGGTCTTATTTGGATTCTTTTCACCAGTATTTGTTGTTCGGATATCGAGCGATTCATGGGCAGCCTCTTTGATATTTTGCTTAAGTTTTCCCCAACTAAGGTTAACATCTTCCCCTCGATTATCGGGTTTATCTCGATTTTTCCTCTGAGTCTTTTTTGGTACAGTTCCTTTATCGATGGGGGTTCCACAGAAGCTCGATTTTAAATTTTTGAGATTTGATTGTTGGTATCCTGTTCTTTATTGGTTTCATTTTTAGTTTAATCTTCCCAAGTAGTAGGCTGTGGTCACTACCTACATTGGCTGCATTTAGGGTTCTAATATCTAGTATTTGCAGTGGATGAATGCATCTGTTGGTGACGTTGATTGATGACCTCGAGAATTGGCAAATGTGTATTTCTACTTTTGCTTGTGATCGAAAAAGGTATTATTAATTCTTAGTTCGTTAAAAGAGCACAGGTTAATCATTAGTTCTCCGTTTTCATTCAGGACATTCTCATTGAATCTCTGCTTAACACCAGGAACTATTTCATTGCCTATGCGTGCATTGAAGTCTCCAAGTATTATCGTTTGTTGATCGTTTGGTAATAGCTCAATTGTGTCTTGGAGATGGTTGTAGAATTTTTCTCGTTCCTGTTTCGGTTTGTTTTCTTCGGGAGCATATATCGACAGTACGTTTATTTTTTGGTCGTCTACCTTAATTCGAACGACTATAATTCGAGGAGATATGTAGTTGCATTCTTCTATGTTTTTTTGGTATTTTACGTGAATAGCCAGGGCTACGCCTTCTTTTGCTCTTTCGTGTTTCTCTACACCGCTGTAGAATACGATATAGGCATCAAGTTGTTATTTGGCCTTTACCTTTAATTTTTATTTCCTGCAATGCACATATATCTATGCCATTATCTCTCAGTTCCTTCATTGTTTTCCTGATCTTTGTTATTGAGCGATTTTATGTTCCAGGTTGCAAATCGCATCAGGTCGCTTTTCTTCCAACTCTTAGTCCTTGTTCTAGCGTGTGTTGTCATATTGTAATCAGTCCTGTTCCGAGGCAAGGGTTTGTTCTTTTTACCTCAGGTGGGGAGCTAACCCGTCCTGAGAACCCTCCTCCTTTATCCGGGCTTGGGACCGGCAGTGGCAGCCATTGGGTTACTCAATCCACCCAATAACTAACCCCAGGCGGAGTAAAACTTTGATATTATGTGGTTAAAAATAACGACTCAACAAACCAAAAGGTTCATCTGTATCCTGTATCGACCACCAAGTGATACCAATTTTCGAACACTTTTCGCTTCTCTTGCAGACACCATCGATCATTTACAAATTAACTATTCAAGTGCCGAAATTGCCATCCTGGGCGACTTTATGTTTACAATATCAAACTGGCTTAAATATTCAAATACTACCGACGAGCAAGGTCGTGAAGCTGAATCATTCTCAATCAGTTGTGGCTTAACTCAGCTTACTGACGAAACCAACACGACCCCTGATCGAGACGGGGAGTTCGCCAGTCTGCTTGATCTGTTTTTAACCATCAATCCGGAGATTTACACGGTCACCGTAAATCCGCCGTTAGGTTCTTCCGACCATAAACTGCTTTCGACATCGAGTATCCTGCCAATCAGTGACAGAGAGGCGCCTAGGTCACGCAAGATTTGGCATTACAAATCTGCTAAATGAGAAGATCTCATGGAATACTTTCGAACTTTCCCTTGGATGGACGTTTGTTTTCGATCCGATAACGCCATCTGACTGCGCCAGGGAGGTCTCCGATGTTATTTTGGCTGGTATGGAAGCTTACATCCCTTTTTCGAAGAAACGCTCCTCCAACGGCAAGCCTTGGTTAATTCTTTGCAAAGCTCAAATTCGACCAACTATGGAATACTGCTCCCACGTTTTGGGGGCTCCGCTCCCAAAACATACACTGCATTTGTTGGATTCTGTTCAGAGAAGAGCTGTCCGTCTGATTGGAGACCCGGAATGACCGGCGGCCTTGATTCGCTAGAACATCGAAGAACGGTTGGCGACTTGAGTCTGTTCTACAAGTATTTTCATGGAAAGTGTTCGAAGGATGTAGCCCGCTTAATTCCTTCCAAAGCGGTGCATGTTAGAAATACACGTCGCGCTGGTGCTTTACATCCGTATGAAGTTCAGCTTGTTACTTCCGCGTACAACGCTTTTCAAGCAGTTTTTTATATGGAGAACATCATCCTTTTGGAATAATTTGCCAGCGCAGTGTTTCCCACCCAGTACAATTTACAGCGATTCAAGAACAACGTGAATCGCTTTTTCCGCACACATGCCGCTCCTGGAGCGCTTTAGGGATATCCCTGCAGCACGTGTGCTAGCCCCACAAAAAAAAAAAAGGTTTTGTGAGCCAGAGATAACCAATAACAATTAAATAATTACCAAGTGCCTGGATCTAAGACTCAAAATGCATATTTCACTAACAAAGAGCAGGTTAAAAAAAGACATTTTAAAATACATCAAATAAGCCATCTCGCAATTAATATTTAAAAAACTTAACAGTGCCAAAGTAACGTAAGAAACGAAAGCAGCCATTTTTGGACGTATTGTCTAATACTGGTCAAATCAAAAATAAAAATAAAAATGTCTCCCACGAAATAGAAGAGTTAGAAATAGAGTTCAGTAATGTAAGTGCGTTTTTATGGTGGCTGATTAATTTCAAGAATTTTCCTAGGTTAGGAGAACTAGCTTTTAGGTTTCTTTCAACAACAGCGTCTTGAATATGTAGTGAAAGGCTAAGTTCTGGGGTTGAAAATATATAAGAAGAAAAAGGAACAGATCGTCATCTGAAAATGGTGAAATATTAACGTATCTACGTCAAAAGGGGGGGTGTTAAAGAAGGAATTTAAAATCGATGGCATATATTTACATCACCTGCGATTCGCAGATGATGTACTGATTAGCTAAGATCTAATCATGATAGAACAATTTAATCAAACTGCATAGAAGGTTGAACTCGACATGAACATTGAGAAAACAAAACTTCTAAGCCCACAAAACACAAAAATTAAGAAGAGATCGAGAAAGCGGAAGAGTATACATACTTGGTACATAAGATTAGACTGGATAAGGACAATTACCAAGGCGAATTGTTCTCAGCTGGACTGCATTTCAAAAATTGGGATTCATTTTAAAAAACAGATATGTCCCCATGGTCTTAACAAGAAAGCTACATACTTCTAGTAAGTACGTATTGGCTGGAATCCATGACCCTTAGAAAAAATAGTCTTTGTTGACTCCGACGTACGCAATGGGCCATGAAAAGACAGATGTTAGGTGTTAGTGTACGAGAACACATTAAAAGCGAGGATATCAGACGAACAACAAGAATTACAGAAATCAGTGACAGATTGGCAAAATTAAAGCGGCAATGGTGGGGAATATGGTTAGAACGAATGATGGTAGAGGGGCAACAAATTATTTAAATGATGATCTTGGAAGGCAGACGAGGTGTCGGAAGACGAATGAAAAGATGGACTGATAATATCAAGTCGATAGCAGGCAGTAGATGGCTCCATCTTACACCTGATAGAGATAATTGGACGAAACTTGAAGAGGCATATCTCCTGCAGTTTAGAAGTAGTGGCTTATAAAGAAGAAGAGGAAGATCACAATTTTGCCCGATTTTAAATATTAAAATATCTTTGTGTAAGTTTTTATACTAATATAAATAGTTTAGGTTTGTTGTAATATTTAAAACATTTCTCCTATGTACATTTTGAAATAAATGTTACTTTTAATTTGGTTTTACTCGTATTTTGCTTAAAAAATTTGGCAGAGTACTCGGTCGCGTAATAAAGTATCAGGCCAAATCGGGTACGCGGCAAAATTAGCCGAGTACCCTGTTTTGGCCTAGACCAGGTACCCGTTACATCTCTACCGCGAAAACCGAGCAAAATCTTGTTGAATTAATGCAGACAGTTGGAGATGAATAGATGTAAACAATATTTTTATCAGAGCCGTAAATACTTACACTTCACTCTGACCGAATTATTCTTCACATATATTTCTCTCTACAACACTAATGTTTTTAGTATATTCCCCGCAGAAGCCGGTGGGGGCCCGACCACGTAATTATTTCATGGCAGTTTAATGGACTTTAACACATAAATCAAAATCGTTCAAAATCCAAATTCTTAGTTTTTTGATAAGTTTTGCAAGTATTATTACGGTTGATGTTTTTATTATTTTGTTGGCGTTCAGAGCGCAGGGCGGCGTCAATTCGACATTTTTCGATATCTGTAGGCGCGACCACAAATTGAAATGTTGATAATATATTGCGTGTTTCATGCTTTCGCTTGGGTGCTGAAATGGGACGATATCTGAGAAAAAGAAAATAAAGGAATTAGCTTTTAATTTTAGTGAGCCCTAGAAATACAACGTTGATTAAACTAGCCAAAATTGGGGCGGCGAGTCCATATTTTAGCTTGTTTTATTTTTAAAAAAAAACCTTTTATTATTAACATCTTAATACAATCATACTAGGTTTTTAAAGCTAAAATACTCAATACAAAATTTGTATAGTATCTTACATATTCATTCACTTCTGTGGCCAGTTTTTGGTCAATTCATTGTAAGTACTGTATTTGTTTCTTTAATTTTTGCACATTTCCATGATTATAATATAAATTTGCAGTTTTTATTGGTTTTATTTGTAAGAGATGGTTTCTGTTGCCAATCTCCTGTCAGTTGTTTTGATACTTAGTTTGTTATTTGTTCCACTGTGAGAAAAATAGTCCAAAAAAAACTCAAGTTGGAAGTGTGACTAGGTACTAGGTATATTGCTATTATTAGTCACCTGTTTATTTTATTTAAATGTTTCATTCTCTTAGCACACTCTCTCTCTCTCTTACACATCTTTTCATTTATTCTCTGATTCTTCAGACTACTATTGTACTACATATTTTACCCAGGTAGTATGAGTATGTATGAAATGCGGATTTCAGACAACAGATGTGTGCATCAATGCAGTTTGTGCGCTATAAAGGTTTGACACTGGCGCCATTTTGTTGTGTCATCAACATTTCACCCCAATTTCAGACGCGCACGAGGGATAAATTGGAAAGTGTGATGACATAAAGTTTTGTATGTTGTATTCAATATGTCGAAAGTTTATACCGAACAAAGACGTATTTCGCGACAGTATTCCCATTTTTGTTTTCATTTGAAGAAAACATGCTGTTAATCATACTACGATTACTTCGAGAAGCTTATGGTGAACAATGCTCCATCGCTAGATACGTGTGAACGATTGGTATTCGGGCGATTCAAAAAGTGGTGACTTCGATGTTGCAGACAAGGAACGTGGAAAAAATCGCCAAAAAAATACGAAGATGTGAAAAAATTGCAATAGCATTGTTGGAGACGAAGATGATAACAAACACAAAAACATACGCACACGAGCAATTGGCGTTAGTCAACAAGCTGTTTCCAATCGGCTATGAGAAGATGGGGAAAAAATTCAGAAGCCGGTACCACATGAGTTGAACGACAGGCAAATGGGAAAAAAGAGCGCAAAAAACAGTGTGACATTTGATGCGCTCGCAGTACAAAAAGAAGTCGGTTTTGCATCGGTATAGTTACAGGGGATGAAAGGTGGATTTATTTGGGGATCCTAAGTGCAAAAAATCGTGGTAGAATCCCAGGCGCACCATCTACATCGACCGCAAGACGAATCGGCTTTGCGGCAGAAAGACGATGCTCTGTGTTTTGGTGGACCAGAGGGGGCGTGGTCTATTATGAAACTGTTAAAGCCTGGGGAAACGTTAATACTAAACGTTACCACAACAATTGAGCTACGAGGACTGGTTTGAAAAGTCCGTGCACAAAGTCGAGAGATGGGGACCACCGGCGCGTAATCGAGGTCAGGTTTAGTTAGGTAGCATCTCTTGAATAATCCGCTACACTAAGTTTCAGCCATATTGACTCTATTTCTTTGTGTTTGGCATTCGTGTATGAATCAAGGAAGTCGAAGTGATTTTCAAGAAATGGACGAAAAAAGAATTTCGTGTGGTGATTAAACATTACTTTATGAAAGGCAAAACAAACGCCTCAGGAGACTAAAGAGAGAAGCTTGATGAACATTATGGTGACTCTGCACCTTCGATTAGAACAGTTTTTATAAGTGGTTTCAAAATTTTTCGGGACTGGCCATATGGGCACAAGTGACGCTGAACGTTCTGGACGGCCTGTGGAGGTTACGACTTTTTTTCCAGAAATCATTGATCAAATCCATGATATGAGTGATAGATGAACAGAAGAGTTAAGGTGCGTGAGATTGCTAGTGCTGGTGGGCATCTCGACTGAACGTCTAACTGACGCGCACCGGGTACATAATATTTTGCATACAACATTTGGACATGAGAAAGCTATGCATCCCGCAAGATGAGTGCCGCGATTGCTCACGCTTGACCAAAAAAAAAAAAAAACGGAATCGTGTGATAGTGGGTTGCAAGGATGGTTTGCCAGTTCCCTGGTCCATCCAGAAGAATCCGGAAGGACTTTAAGCGTCGTAAAAAAAAGAAAAAAAAAAAGCGAAAAGCGCGTTTATCGCGTCACTGTCTGTGGATGAAACATGGATCCATACACAATATACTCCTGAGAAACCGCAAAAATACAATCTAAACAATGGGATTACCAAGGGAGAATCTGCACCCAAAAAAGGCGAACAGGAGAGACCGTTCCTGTTCCACTTACTTCCTTCCTTCCTTCCTTCTCCTCTTCGTCCTTCCGGGGGGGGGGCCGGAAAGGTTATGGCGACTGTCTTTTGGGATTCGCAAGGATAATCCTACATCGACTTAACTGGAAAGAGGGTTTTAAAACTATTACAGGTGAATGATATTCATCATTATTGGACCGTTTGAAAAACCGAGCTGCAAGAAAAAGATGCCTGACGAATTGGCCATAGGGGGGGGCAAGAGGTACTTTTTCCCTCACGACAAGCACCAGGCCACACAAACCTCAGCAGATTGTGGTCGCAAAATTAATGGAAATAGGATTCCAAACTTATTTACACGTCACCCCCATATTACTCGCAGACTTGGCTGCCCCTCGGACTCAGACTATTTGTTCTCCCAATTTGAAAGAAATGGCTGGCGGGACAAAGATTTTATTCAATGACGAAGGAGGTGAAATTGCCAGACACTCCAATGGGATATTTTGCAGGACTTTGGACAAATCCTATTATTACGGAAGGGATCAACAAAACTAGAACATCGTTGGACGAAGTCTATAAGCCTAGCGAAAGGAGACTATGTCGAAAAATAATAAAAAAGGTTTACCCCAAACACATAAGATAGTTATTATATTTTTAGTCACGAGACTTTTCAAAACCGAGGGGGCGCTCGTGAATTTGATAACGGCGGTTGCTGCTGCATTAGAAAAAATGGCCAGAATAAAACCGAAAAAAAAGAGGCAACACAAAGAACATTTTTCTTCATGACAATGCTCATTTTTTTCAACCCACATACGGCATAAAAGACGGGCAAAACTGTTGGTTGGACAGACACGTATAGAAGCACTCAGCTGGGAAGTTCTCTACCTCCCATGTGGCTTACTCACCAGACTTGGCATCCTTCACGATTACCACTTGTTTGACATCGAATGGGGTCATGCACATTGCTGAGACAGAGCGCTTTGGATTCGTACGAAGATGTGAAAAAATGGCTCGAAGTGAACGGTTTCGCAGCAAAAAGGGGACAGATTTTTTACTGGCCGCGTGATATTCACAAATTTGCCCGAAAGATGGGGGAAAAATGCGTAATAACAAGCGATGGAGCCACAACTTTTTGAAGAAAGCACTATTTAATCATTCTTAAATCTTACTTCCGAAAGTCTAACATGTTTTTTTAGAAAAATAGGATGCGCGATTTCATTACGTGTCGTATACCATGGTACATATTGCAAACTGTAGATTGCGCTTCTTATAACCATTTTTTTCTTAGATGTAGTCTAACTTATGTATAGTTTCATTTAAGACTGTATTGTTTTAATACACGACACGTCAACTAACCACTATAAGTTTATTGAGATTATTATACAACTGTCGGAATTGAAAGCTTAACATATGCTAAAAACTTCAAAATTTATAAACTATGACTAGATTATATATGGCACATTACTGTCAATCAAACATAGAAAAGTGTACGCGTTTTCACATCGGTGGAGGTGACTTCGGGACAGTGGAGGTGGACATTTGGACAATAGGTTAATTCGCATAATTCCTTATTCAGTATTTTTTACCGGAATGTATGCATTTTATCGAGCCACTGCTTTAATGCAAGCTACTACTATTGCCATATTCATTCAGACCACGGTGGCGGGTGGGTCGACGCTTGTAAGCTAAACTATCGCCCACGTGCTACACTTTTACTGGAAAAAACTGAATTTAGTGATTACAAAAATAGTGCAAAAAAGTAAGTAATTCCAGCACAGAAACATACTTAAAATCTGCAACGATTTCACGACTTTTTGGCTTTATTTATTACATCTATTTTAAAAATCATTTGATATTAGTATAGAAAAGTTGTTAGGAGGCCGAATAGTTATGAGAACTGCAAATCAAGATAAACCTAAAAAAGCTATAGAAGAATGTTAAAAAAAAAACCGAACAAAGCCCACCCCCCCCCCCCCCCCCACCCACCCTCTTTTAAGAAAAGAGTCAGAATTGCTATTGTGTGTTTCAAAATAATCGACCAGTAAAGAAACGAGTTGTCAATGAAAAACATACAAAAAAGCAGGCGCAAAGTGACTTCTTAATGTTGTCGAAGAAAATCGATCCTAGGTTATACTGTTAATACAAAGTGCCTGTAGCAATGTTTATTCCCACTAATTGAGTATCGTATCAGAAGAAATAGTAAAACAATACTTGAAATAGGAAAGGTGATTAATATTGAAAAAATTCCATGACATATATGCCGGACGCAGTTTGGACTAAATCCTTTTCTGCGTCTCCCGTCATTAAGAATTAACTGTAAGATTATAGCCAAAATATAAAAACGGCTTCGTGACGCAAGTTTCTGCTCGCAAACTTAAAACTGAATAATTTTAACGGAAACTAGAAAGAGCATGTAGAGAATATTGATGCAGGCCTAAAGACAAACATTGTTAACTCATGACGAGGACCTGAACTTTAGCGATGATACCTGGTTAAATGCACAAGGTCGTTTGAAAAACGCGGTGCGTGTTAAAAACACTGTGACAGAATTAATGGATTCAACAAAAGACAAGCACAAAGTTGTGATGATGTCTGAAAGTGCGTGAAACACTTTTAAACCCACAGTTTATGTTTTATACAAGGCTAAGCATCGAATATGGCAAGAATGTTGAGGAAATGGTCCTACCTGGATGTGAACAATAGCCTTAGTTTTTCTTTATATGTCGGCGCTTTTTCGTGAGCCAGCAACGTTTTCTACGAGTGTTTTAGGTAAAATACTATTGCCATATTTTCGAAACAAGGAAGGCAACAAGCTACGAGGGGGAGATTGAGATAACCTTTCCAGCCATTTAACCATAAAAGTTTGTAGAGGAATGTCATAAAAATGATATAAAATTCATTATTGTATTGACCACCAAACTCGACACAGTTTGTGTCAAACAAACCACTTGAATGTGTTCCGTTTTTGATGGGCCTATTAAAGAAGGGGTTGGCGCAAAAACATATTTAGACGGAATGGAACATACCAGAGGTGAGGTGCTTTTCAGAAATCAGACTTTCCACAGCCTATTGCAAGAGAAACACCGATACAGTATCATTCAAGCTAAGTCCGAAGCAAAAATATATCTTTCTGGATTTCCCGAGGATGTCGAATATAGTATCCCGTTTAAATCAAACCCCAAGCGAAGTTCATCAACGTTTACCAAATCATATGAGAGAGTGATGACAGAAACAGGATGATTGGTTACAAGTCTTTATTGAGATTTTCATTAAAAGGAAACAGAAACCACTCAGGAAAATAACAAAACCGGATAACAGAAAGCGGATAAATGTACCACCCTGGTCGAGAATGAAATTAGTAAAGAATGATATAAAAATGCAGCTTATCAAGAACTTCAACTTCAGGTTGTTTGTCAAAAAACAACAAAAATTTTCCAATACTATATTGCTTTCGAGAGTTCGATCCTTACATAGTGATATCGGGATTCGGAGTCAGAATGCCATTTGAAACACATCATTACCACAGTCAAAGAAGGCGAAGACAACAGAAAACTGCAGAACTACAAGTTAAACTAATTTTGGGATCATTGACTATTCCTGTAAATTTAACTCCATGGAGAAAAAATATTATGTAGGAAAAAATTATTAGTAAAACAAGTAAATCATAATACATCGTGAAGTTTCTAAGACAAGAAGAAACAAACCGGAGATAGGTTGTGTTTTTGATATTTTCCCAATCATAGATGATGAAAGCCACATTGTCAGCAGAAGGGACCAGTTGTTAACAATAAATTAATCATACACGAGCAACGCAGAGACCGTTATAAACTTTTAGAAAATTTGCACTATGAATACACAGGCCCCACAAATAAAAAGAGATCTGGGGGGTATACTTATTGCGAATGCGATATATCAGATCCGTAGTATTTACTTGCGACCCGCTGATCACGAATCTGACGTCAGAATATCGCCATCACAACATCTCAATCTTTTTTCTAACCTCAAAAAGCATATGGTATCAAATCTAGTACAAATTAAGAAAAATATACTCCTAAAAAATTGATTCAAGCTTTTTCATGAAATTCCAAAGAATGTATGTAGCGAAATGTATTACGGACACGCTAACATAATATTACCTATCGGTTGGATTGAGCCATACAAGCTTTACTGTATTTACTTTTCATAACCTCATATAAATCAAGACAGATATAGTGCTTACTTCGTAATGCAAAAGACGAACTCAAATAAAAATTCAAAACCGATCCTTACCAAATAATGGTACAACGGGGATTTTTTGGGCTCGGCTGAATCTCACAGAATCTGAGGTATGGATTTGCAAAATTCACGGGAAGGATGGCACAGATGTTTTACGCGCCATTTTTGAACGCCGACGAAGAAATTTCTTCGGTCGAAGTGTATTCTTTAATGCATCCAGGGTCACCTCAGTGGGGCACGGTGTTATCACTTAGCGGAGAGTCCTGGATAACGGTCTTAGATGTGTCATGGAGGTAGAAGAAAGAGAATTACGATGCAGGGACGGAAACAGTATCGGCGGTTGGTCAGGGTGGAAAGCGGGCTCGCAGCTACGTCGTCATCCAGCGAGTAGCTCTTCATTGTGGGTGCTTGGTCTTGTAGGGTATAATGCTACAAGAAAACGGTCTCACGGTACAAGGACTTTTCATAAGTGCGATAAAACAGTGATTCATTTTGTTATATTTGCTGTCAATACGTATTGAGTAAAATGGGGTCACTGATAACGGATAAGATTAAAACCTTATATAAGGATTGTTTTAACATTGAAATACAGCACCAGGATACAGATTGGGTTCCCCACATCATTTGCAGTTCTTGCAAAATAATGTTGTACATCAATAAGAAGGCGATTAAATATTCCAGACCAGCAATATGGAATAGACCATACAGTGAAAATGATTGCTACTTTTGTATGAATCTTGTATCTAGGCATAACCGAAA
>CM032455.1:7886477-7940759 GCA_019049505.1 Pachyrhynchus sulphureomaculatus | reverse complement strand
CCTCCTCTACTTCGGATGACAGCCTTTATGCGCCTAGGCAATGCTTCTAATTAAATTTTGGATAAAATCTGAGGAATTTTGACTTACATTTCTTGTGATAAATCTGCCATTTTCAAGTTCCCTCAGGTTTCTAGATAGCAGGTACATGACGTTCTCACATTTTTCCCTTAAGCTGTGATCCCATACATGGTTCTATTCGGAATCAGATCCGGGCTTTTTGGTATCCATTGCCATAATCGGTATATCAACTCTGATTAAGATAATCGAGTACCTCCCTAGCCACGTGAGGTCGAGCGTTGTCTTGCATAAACAGGAAAAATGGGCCCCACAAAATGAACCGAAAGGCATCACATGTTCTATTACAATATTCTCAAGATAGTAGTCAGCATTCATGGATCTTGGTACGGACAGGAACTAACTCTGTGCGAGCTTCAAAGCAGATGCCACCCCAGAACATAACAGAGCCACCGCCCGACTGGAATCCTTGCAGGGATATTGCAAGGAAGCAAAACCTATCTCTGGTCTTCGCCATACTCGCTCACGACCCATTATGGATGTTTTGAGACTAAAACCTAGTTTCATCTGTGAAGAAATATCTTGTTTCCAATCATCCATCAGACCTGGTTTCACGCTGATTTCGAGCAAGATACGTAACCTGGCAACTCTGTTTCTCTCTAGTACAGCAAGGGCGCAGTAGTCTGGTCCTCCTACTCGTTTTTAATCCAGCTTCATTTAACCTGTCTGCTAAACTGTTCTGAGAAGAAATAGTGACTATTGCGAACAGCTTCGAGTTCGTTTCCTTATTATTAGAACTAGTTGACACAGTCCTGTTTCTTAAACCATATTGTCTTATAAAACGGTCATATCTAGGTCGCTAGTGCACATCGTTTTCGCCCATTGCCCTAAGCCATTCTACAAAAAAAAGAATAAGTTCCTACTTCATTCAAGCACTCTTTACCATACGACTTATTGTGGACCGATGTTTGCCCTAACAAATTGTCAACGTATACTCTGACAAATATTCCCTGCGTCCAATAAGCACTCGAGGGCTCGCACTCTTACCTCTAGTGTGATTCAGTTATAATATTCAGTGAAATCCTTGTTCGATTCAATTTTTCTACATTCTTTACGGGAGAGTCCCAACCACACAAAAAGACGTTATGTACTTTGAAAAAGGGAACAATTTATAAAGCTTAACTTTTAAAGAAAATCTATCGCATTATTACAGAAAACTGTTTATCTTACTAAAAAAATTCTTTAAATACTGTAAATTCTAAACGAATTGTTTTGATTTCTGTACCATGAACAACGAAACAAAATATGCTATAGCCTACTATTTCAAATACTCGATAAAACTTTAAAACTGGAACCATAAGAAAAAGATAAATTAATGTTTCAGATTGTTGCGTTAATTTTGGTCCAGGAGTTTACTTATTTTTTGTTTAAGGGTTCAAGAGGCCAGTTTGCTCTTCTTGAGGCTAAATATAGTAATTTCAAGCCAACCATTTTTTAGCCAAACGTTCTATCCCGGAAATCATTTTACTATTTTTTCTGGTTCTTCACAATATATGGACATTCTGACGTAAATAACAGAAGAGCTTTAGAAAGTTTCGACGGCACATTGCTTGGTTTTTTTTTTGTGCTTAATATAAAAATCCTAGAACAGCGAATCAATGATTCTCTTATAATCAGCCATGATCGAAGGAACACAGTACAAATAACGTAAGAGTTTCTACCTATTTTATTAGAGACAATGGGGACGAAACTTTAAAAAGCTACAAGAGACTTAGAAGTAAATAACGAAGCATATTTTTCTATATGCCCAACAACATTGTAGTAATGGACTTTCCCTCAAAGTGCAAAAGATCTGCATTGGTATGTTAATAAGTGTCAGAAAAAGGATCGTAACTCATTTAAACCACAGTCGTCTCCTTCCAGAATGAAAATTAGAACAAAATCCGAGAGAAATTTTAATATGGGAGTAAAAAAATAGTATAAGATGGTACACCTACCACGCTGGAGTTTCAACACATATAGCATCTATTGGGAAAGGCTGTTTTTGAACAAAGAAAGAGCTGTCAGCTTTGCGTGTGTGCTGCTGAATATGATTCACTTTTTTCTTTGCCACCAAATCAGTTGGAAATTCAATTATAACATTACTGGAGCGTTTTATTTGAATAAACTACCAAACCATTAAATAAATAATATTTTTAATAAAAAATCGCGCTTCCTGATTTTTTCGATCTTACTGGTAATTCACTTGTGCGCTCTAATGTGAAACCAAAGGGTCAGTCCGATCGACCTTGCACGGTCAACTATCTTATCCTGGGGTACGACTTCTATTCCCGATTTAGGCGTAAACTTTGGAATCATGTCTTTTTGTCAGATAACTGACCTCTCTCTGTCAACGAGAAGAGGCTCTACTAGCCCCCACAACTTGATGTTCATCTTCTTCTTCTCATTTAGTAGGCAGTTTTGCCTGGTCTTTCTTCGTGCCCCTCTGCCTAGTCTGGGTGGGCAGATTATCACTCCAACGTTTTCTAGGACGTCCTATGCTTCTACGACCACCAGTGGCTCGATTTTGTCCCGCTCGCCACTCTAACGTTCCTTGTCTCATCCATTCGACTATTTGCTCGTTCCATTCCCTTTTCCTATTGAGTACCCAGTCATTCAACATTTTTCCACCCATGCATGATCTTCTTATGTTTTCATTTCTTTACTCTGTCAGAAGTGTCTTTCCAGCAATCCCTGCGGAGTATTTTCATCTCGGTTGTCCCTATTTGTTGCCTTGTTTTGAGATGTTTCGGGGCGTCGTTCTCAGCAAGTATATGTCATTATTGGTCTAATGGGCTGTCTTGTATATCTTGGCCTTAACTGCCATCCCAATAAAGTTATTTTTCTCCATATTGTGGTGTTTAGACAGGTCCGCCTACTTCTTGTGGCTTTAGTAGCTTGTTCTCTGACCTCATTCTCAACGTGTCACTCATATGCGGATATCTCTATTCAAGGTATTTAAAATGCTTTTCTTGTTGTGATTTATTTTCCCATCTAGAACTATATTTGCATCTAAGCGGTGTTTTGGAGGTTGTCATACACTTTGTTTTGGAGGCTGATATTATCATGTTAAGGGATTTAGCTGTTCGATTGAATATGTTTTAGAAGTCTTTGCAAATCATCCTCGTTCTCTTGCCATCAGTACTGGCGTCGCGGCATAGCACAATATTGGGTACCCTGCTTGTCCTCCTATTCTGTAGCCCTTCTGTTTTCGGACTCTCTTGATTATTTAACGTCGACATGATAATATTTTAAACAAGAAGAGGGCTCAGAGAGTCTCCCTGCCTTATACCATTGCCAAACCGGTATTGGCTTCAGTGAGCTCACAGTTTATTTTAGCTTGTATCTTGTTGTTCGAGTATATGTTTTCAATAGTTTTTAATAAGGTCATAAGGGATTTGTCCTATCATATAGTTAGGTGCGAAATGTCCCCCAGCTGGGACGCCGATCGAATGCTTTTTCCAAATCTATGAAGCACGCAAGAAATGCTAGTTTGTTGTATTCGATGAGGATTTTTCAAAATATTTGTCTAAGATAAACACCAGCATCCGTACAGGATCTTCCGGATCGAAATCCTTGCTGTTCATCCGGATCAAATTGATTAAATTATTGATTTTGTTTGTTAATTATTTTAGTTGTAAGTTTCAGGGTAGTGCTGAGAAGGTTTATGGCCCCTGTTTAATTCGCACGGTGTTTTTCCTATCCCCATTTTTTAAACATGAGGTACGTATTGGGTGGTGCTGGTTCTCCATTCATTCGCGTGGTACTCTTGTTGAGCGAGTATTCCACGGATCAGGAAAGTCAGCTGGATGTTCGAGGTTCTAGTCCACCATGCTAAAGAAGCTCGTTTGCAATATCATTCAAGCCCTGGGCTCCATTCCGATTCTTTAGCTTTTTAACGGGCCGCCTAGCTCTATATCTGATGTATCTATTCTGTGTTATCTCGTTCGATCTATTATTTCGCGGTGTATTCAATACGATAACGTCGTACTTCATTTTTGTATCTATTTTGTGCAGCCGTAGTCAACCCAAGTTTCTTGTTTATCCCTGGATTTGTTTCGCTAAGTTTCATTTACCTCTTTTTTTTGCGTTCTAAATCTTTCGCCATATCTGTTTCTGAAGACATAGAAATCATATTCCATGTTCTTTGAAAAAGAAACTCTTCCCAGTATCTGTTTTTGATTTGCCTTACTAGTGCTGTTGTTTCGTTTGCGTATCCTCGTGTACTGTTTGATAGGCATTCCGGAGTTCTTAGAGGGTGGGATCTTAAACTTGAGGTAATGCCGAATTTCTTTTTTCTTTATCATTTTCTCTTTGACTTCTCACAAGATACCATGGGCGGCTCTTATTTGGAATTCTTTTCACCAGTATTTGTTGTTCGGATATCGAGCGATTCATGGGCAGCCCTCTTTGATATTTTGCTTAAGTTTTCCCAATCTAAAGGTTAAACATCATTCCCCTCGATATCGGGTTTATCTCGATTTTTTGTCTCTGAGTCTATTTTTGGTACAGTTGCCTCTTTATCGATGGATGGGTTCCACAGAAGCTCGATTTTAAATTTTTGAGATTTGAATTGTTGGTATCCTGTTCTTTATTGGTTTCAATTTTTAGTTCATATCTTCCCAAGTAGTAGGCTGTGGTCACATAAAACTAAACGAATACTAAATCAAAAACCTACATTGGCTTGCATTTAGGGTTTCTAATAATCTAGTATTTGCAGTGGAATGAAATGCCCATCTGTTTGCGTGGCTACGTTGATCTGATGACCTCGCGAGACATTGGCGCAAATGTGTATTTATCTACTTTTGCTTGTGAGTCGAAAAAGGGTAATTTTTAATTTCTTAGTTCGTTAAAAGTAGCATAGGTTATAATCATTTAGTTCTCCGTTTTCATTCAGGACATCTTCTCATTGAATCTCTGCTTAACACCAGGAACTATTTCATTGCCTATGCGTGCATTGAAGTCATCTCAAGTATTATCGTTTGTTGATCGTTGGTACTAGCTCAATTGGTGTCATTGGAGATGGTTGTAGAATTTTTCCTCGTTCCTGTTTCGGTTTGTTTTCTTTCGGGAGCATATATCGACAGTAACGTTTTATTTTTTAGGTCGTTCTACCTTAATTCGAACGACTATAATTCGAGGAGAATATGGAGTTGCATTCTTCTATGTTTTTTATTTTGGTCATTTTCACGTGAATTGCCAGGGCTATAATAATACGCCTTCTGTTTGCTCTTTCGTGGCTTTCTCTACACTCGCTGTCTGAATACGATATAAGGCTATGCAAGTTGTTTTTGGCCCTTTACCTTTAATTTTTATTTCCTGCCAATGCACATATATCTATTGCAATTTCTCTCAGTTCACTTCATTGTTTCCTGATCCTTTGTTATGAGCGATTTTATGTTCCAGGTTGCAAATCGCATTCAGGTCGCTTGTTCTTCCGACTCTTAGTCCTTGTTCTAGCGTCGTGTTGTCATATTGTAATCAGTCCTGTTCACAGAGGCAAAGGGTTTGCGTTCTTCTTTTTACCTCAGTGGGAGCTAACCCGCTCCTGTGAGAAACCCTCTCCTCTTTATAGCGCGGCTTGGGACCGGCAGTGGCATAGCCATTGGGTTACTCAATCCACCCACGCATAACCTAACCCCAGGCGGAGTAAAAACTTTGATATCATATGTGGGTTAAATATACACGTCTCAACCATAACCAAAAGGTTCATATGTATCCTGTATCGACCACCAAGTGATACCAATTTTACGAACACTTTTCGCTGAGTCTCTTGACAGAACCATTCGATCATTTACAAATTAACTATTTCAAGTGCGCCAAATTGCCATCGCTGGGCGTACTTTATGTTTAACAATATCAACTAATGGGCTTAATTTTCAAATACTACCGACGAGCTAGCGTCGTGAAAGCTGAATCATTTCTTTCAATCAGTCTGTGGCCTAACTCAGCTTACTGACGAACCAAAGCACGGGTCCCTGATCGATGACGGGCCGAGTTTCGCCAGTCTGCTTGATCTGTTTTTTAAACCATCAAATCCCGAGAGATTTACCACACGGTCACCGTAAATCCCGCGTTAGGTTCTTCCGACCATAACTGCTTTACGACAGTCGAGTATCCTGCCAATCAGTGACAGAGAGGCGCCTAGGTCACGCAAATTAAGATTTGGCATTACAAATCTGGCTAAATGAGAAAGATCTCATGAATACTTCGAACCTTTCCACTTGGATGGGACGTTTGTTTTCGATCCGATAACCCATCTGACTGCGCCAGGGAGGTCTCCCGATGTTATTTTGGCTGGTATCCTATGGAAGCTTAACATCCCTTTTTTCGAAGAAACGCTCCTCCTAACGGCAAGCTTGGTTAAATCTTTGCAAAGCTCAAATTCGACCAACTTATGGAATACTGCTCCCACCGTTTTGGGGCTCCGCTCCCAAACATACACATGCATTTGTTGGATTCTGTTCCAGAGAAGAGCTGTCCGTCTGATTGGAGACCCGGAATTGACCGGCGGCCTTGATTCGCTAGAACTTCGAAGAACGGTTGTCGACTTGAGTCTGTTTCTACAAGTATTGTCATGGAAAGTGTTCGAAGGATGTAGCCCGCTTAATGTCCTTCCAAAGCGGTGCATGTTAGAAATACACGTCGCGCTGAGTGCTTTACCATCCGTATGAATTCAGCTTGTTACTCCGCGATAGCAACGCTTTCAAGCAGGTTTTTTATATGGAGAAACATCATCCTTTTGGAATAATTTGCCCAGCGCAGTGTTTCCCACCCAGTACAATTTACAGCGATTCAAGAACAACGTGAATCGATAGCTTTTTCCGCACACATTTGCCGCTCCTGGAGCGCTTTAGGGATAATCCCTGCAGCACGGTGTGCTAGCCCCACAAAAATAAAAAAAAGGTTTTTGAGCCAGAGATAACCAATAACAATTTTAAATAATTACCAAAGTGCCTGGATCTAAGACTCAAAATGCATATTTCACTTACAAAGAGCAGGTTTAAAAAAGACATTTTTAAAATACATCAAATAAGCCATCTCGCAATTAATATTTAAAAAAGGATGACTTAACAGTGCCAAAGTAACGTAAGAGAACGAAAACAGCAGCCATTTTTGGACGTATTGTCTAATACTGGTACAAATCAAAAAAATAAAAATAAAAAATTGTCCTCCCACGAATTAGAAGAGTTAGAAAATAGAGTTTCATGTAATGTAAGTGCGTTTTTTAATGGTGGCTGTAGTAATTTCAAGAATTTTCCTAGGTTAGGAGAACTACTAGCTTTTAGGTTTCTTCTTTCAACAAACAGCGTCTTGATATATGTAGTGAAAGGCGCTAAGTTCTGGGGTTGAAAATATTATAAGAAGAAAAAGGAACAGATCGTCATCTGAAAATGGTGAAAAATATTAACGTAAGTCTACGTCAAAATACGGGGGGGTGTTAAAGAAGGAATTTAAAATCGACCTGGCATATATTTACATCAACTGCGATTCGCAGATGATGTACTGATTAGCTAAGATCGTAATCTATGATAGAACAATTTAAATCAAAACTGCATAGAAGGTTGAACTCGACATGAACATTGAGAAAACAAAAAAAAAACTCTAAGCCCACAAAACTCAAAATTAAGAACGAGAATGACGAGAATAGCGGAAGACTGTTCTACATACTTGGTACATAAGATTAGACTGGATGATAAGGACAATTACCAAGGCGAATTGTTCTCAGCTGACTGCATTTCAAAAATTGGGATTCATTTTAAAAAACAGATATGTCCCCATGGTCTTAACAAGAAAGCTACATACTTCTAGTAAGTACGTATTGGCTGGCTCATCCATGACCCTTACAAAAAATAGTCTTTGTTGACTCCGACGTACGCAATGCGGCCATTGAAAAAGGACAGATGTTAGGTGTTAGTGTACCAGAGAACACATTAAAAGACGAGGATATCAGCACGAACAACAAGAATTACAGAAATCTCATGTGACAGATTGGTCAAAATTAAAGCGGCAATGGTGGGGAATATTGGTTAAGGAACGAATGATGGTAGAGGGGCAACAAAAATTATTTAAATGATGACCTCTCTGTGGAAGGCAGACGACATCGTGTGTCGGAAGACGAATGAAAAGATGGACTGATAATATCAAAGTCGATAGTGCAGGCAGTAGATGGCTCCATCTTACACCTGATAGAGATAATTGGACGAAACTTGAAAGAGGCCATATCTCCTGCCAGTTAGAAGTAGTGGTTTATTAAGAAGAAGAGAGGAGATCACAATTTTGCCCGATTTTTAAATATTAAAATATTATTTGGTGTAAGTTTTATTTTTCTAATATATAATAGTTTAGGTTTGTTGTAATATTTAAAACATTTCTCCTATGTACATTTTGAAATATTAATGTTTACTTTGTAATTTGGTTTTACTCGATATTTTGCTTAAAAAATTTGGCAGCGAGGTAACTCGGTCGCGTAAATAAAGTTATCAGGCCAAATCGGGTTAACGCGGCAAAAATTAGCCGAGGCAGTACCTGTTTGGGCCTAGACCAGGTACCCGTTAAATCTCTACCGAAAACCGCAGCAAAATCTTTGTTGAATTAATTGCAACAGTTGGAGATAATAGAGTAAACAATATTTTTATTGTGCCGTAAATACTCACTTCTGCGAATTTTATCTTAACATCTATATTTTTTTCCTCTACAACACTAATGTTTTTAGTATTTTCCCGCAGAGCGCCCGACGTAATTATTTCATGGCAGTTTAATGGACTTTCACATAAATCGCCCAAAATCGTTTCCCACCACCCCATCCCACCCTTCAAATCCTAAATTCTTAGTAGGTTTTGATAAAGTTTTCAAGGTATTTATGGTTATGTTTTTTATTTTTGGCGTTAGCGCGGGCGGCTTCTTCGACAATTTTCGATATCTTGTGGCCCACAATTGAAATGTTGGATAACTATATTGTGTTTTCTTCGCTTGGTGCTGATTTGGGACGCTATCTGAGGAAAACCGAAAATAAAGGAAAATTAGCTTTTAATTTTAGGAAGCACTAGAAAATACAAACGTTGATTAACTATCCTTCAAATTGGGGCGAGTCATATTTTAGCTTGTTTTTTTTAAAAAAAAAACCTTTTATTATTAACATCTTAATACATCATAATAGTTTTTAAAGCTACAAATACAAAATTGTATAAGTATTACATATTTCATTCACTTCTGCTGTCTGTTTTTGGTAAATTCAAGTACTGTATTTTGTTTCTTTAATTTTGCCTATTTCCATTGATCTATAATATAAATATTTGCCCAGTTTTTATTTTTTTATTTTTCGGAGATGTTTCTGTTGCTCCTGTCCGTTTGTTTGGGGGGGGGGGGGGGGGGGGGATACTTAGTTGTTTTTTGTTTCTGTTGAGAAAAAATATGTCCTCCAAAAAAAAGAAACTCAAGTTGAAGTGTGCAGGTACGAGGTATTTTGCTATTTAGTCTTGTTTATTTTTATTTATAATGTTTCATTCTCTTCACTCTCTCTCATCACTCTTAACAAAATTACAAACATCTTTTCATTTATTCTATGATTTCTTCGACTACTATTGTCTACATATTTACCAGGTAGTATGAGTATGTATGAAATTGCGGATTTTTCAGACAACAGATGGTGGCATCAATGCATGTTTGTGCTATAAAGGTTGGACACTGCGCTATTTTGTTGTGTCATCAACAAGTCGATCAGACGCGCACGAGTGATAAAAAATTTAAAATAAAAAAATTGGAAAAGTGTTGTGCATAAAGTTTTGTTGTATTCTAATATGTCGAAATTTTATACCGAACAAAGAGTATTCGCGGACAGTATTCATTTTTATTTGTTTTCATTTGAAGAAAACCTGCTGTTTAATCATTACCGATTACTTCGAGAAGCTTATGGTGAAACATGCTCCATCGCAAGATACGTGTGAACGATGGTTTCGGCGATTCAAAAGTGGTGACTTCGATGTTCGCAGACAAGGAACGTGGAAAATCGCCAAAAAAATACGAAGATGTGATAATTGCAAAGCATTGTTGGACGAAGATGATACACAAACACTAAAAACAACCCACCGAGCAATTGGGCGTTAGTCAACAAGGCTGTTTCCAATCGGCTATGAGAGATGGGAAAAATTCAGAAGCCGGTACCACATGAGTTGAAACGACAGGCAAATGGAAAATAAAAAGCGCAAAAACACGTGTACATTTTGATCGCCTCAGTACAAAAAGAAGTCGTTTTTGCATCGTATAGTTACAGGGGATGAAAGGTGGATTTATTTTGGGGATTCCTAAGTGCAAAAAATCGTGGGTAGATCCAGGCGCCAACCATCTACATCGAACCGCAAGAAAGAGAAATCGCGTTTGGCAGAAGAAAAAGACATGCTCTGTGTTTACGGTGGGACCAGAGGGGCGTGGTCTATTATGAACTGTTAAAGCCTGGGGAAACGGTTAATACTAAACGTTTACCAACAACAATTGGCTACGAGGCTGGTTTGAAAAGTCCGTGCAAAGTCCGAGAGATGGCACCACCGCGGCGTATCGAGGTCATGTTTAGTTAGTAGCATCTCTTGAATAACCGCACACTATGTTTCAGCCATATTGCTCTTTTTCTTTTGTGTTTGGCATTCGTGTGAATCAAGGAAGTCGAGTGATTTTCAAGAAATGGACGAAAAAGAATTTCGTGTGTGGTGATTAAACATTACTTTATGAAAGGCAAAACGCCTCAGGAGACTAAAGAGAAGCTTGATGAACATTATGGTGACTCTGCACCTTCGATTAGAACAGTTTATAAGTGGTTTCAAAATTTTCGGACTGGCCATATGGGCAACAAGTGACGCTGAACGTTCTGGACGGCCTGTGGAGGTTACGACTCCAGAAATCATTGATCAAATCCATGATATGGTGATAGATGAACAGAAGAGTTAAGGTGCGTGAGATTGCTAGTGCTGTGGGCATCTCGACTGAACGGTGGGTACATAATATTTTGGCATACACATTTGGACATGAGAAAGCTATCCCAAGATGAGTGCCGCGATTGCTCACGCTTGACCAAAAACGGAATCGTGTGAAGTGTTGCAAGGATGGTTTGCAGCTGTCCAGAAAATCCGAAGGACTTTAAGCGTCGTTTCGTCACTGTGGAATGAAACATGGATACATCACTATACTCCTGAGACCAAACAACAATCTAAACAATGGGTTACCAAGGGAGAATCTGCACCAAAAAAGGCGAAGACCGTTCCTTCGGCCGGAAAGGTTATGGCGACTGTCTTTTGGGATTCGCAAGGGATAATCCTCATCGACTATCTGGAAAAGGGTAAAACTATTACAGGTGAATGTTATTCATCATTATTGGACCGTTTGAAAACCGAGCTGCAAGAAAAACGCCTGCGATTGGCCCACAAGAAAGTCCTTTTCCATCACGACAACGCACCAGCACACACCTCAGCAGTTGTGGTCGCAAATTAATGGAAATAGGATTCCAACTTATTTCACGTCCCCCCTATTCTCCAGACTTGGCTCCCTCGGACTACTATTTGTTCCCCAATTTGAAGAAATGGCTGGCGGGACAAAGATTTTATTCAAACGAGGAGGTGATTGCAGACACTAATGGATATTTTGCAGACTTGGACAAATCCTATTATTCGGAAGGGATCAACAAACTAGAACATCGTTGGACGAAGTCTATAAGCCTAAAAGGAGACTATGTCGAAAAATAAAAAAGGTTTACCCCAAACACATAAGTAGTTTTTTATTTTTGCACGGACTTTTCAAACCAGCCTCGTAATTTGAACCGTTGGCTGCTTGAAAAAAGGCCAGAATACCTGAAAAAGGCAACACAAAGTCATTTTTCTTCATGACAATGCTCCATCACATACGGCAAAACCAGTTGGCGACACGTTAGAAGCACTCAGCTGGGAAGTTCTACCCCATGTGGCTTACTCACCAGACTTGGCTCCTTCCGATTACCACTTGTTTGCATCGATGGGGTCATGCACTTGCTGAGCAGCGCTTTGGTTCGTACGAAGATGTGAAAAAATGGCTCGATGAACGGTTCGCAGCAAAAGGGGAAGATTTTTACTGGCGTGATATTCACAAATTGCCCCCGAAAGATGGGAAAAATGTATAACAAGAAGATGCGATGGAGCAAACTTTGAAGAAAGCACTTTTTATCATTCTTTTTTCCGAATTTAACATGTTTTTTTTAGAAAAAAAAATCCGCATTTCATACTTATATACCTGGTACATATTGCAACTGTAGATTGCGTTCTTATACATTTTTTTAGTGTAACGTCTAACTTATGCTAGTTTATTTAGCTTATTTTTAATACACGCACGTCACTTCACTATTATGTTATTGTATTATTTACACTGTACAATTAAAGCTTAACTATGCAATTAAAATTTATAACTATGACTAGATTATATATGGCCATTATGTCAATCAAACATAGAAAAGTGTATCGTCAAACGGGGTGACTTCGGACAGTGGAGGTGACTTTGGACAATAGGTAATTCGCTAATTCTTATTCGTATTTTACCCGAATGTATGCATTTTATCGCCACTGCTTTAATGCAAGCTAATACTTGCCAGTATTCTTTCAACCACGGTGGCGGTGGGTCGCGCTGTAAGCTAAACTTCGCCACGTGCTACACTTTTACTGGAAAACTGAATTTAGTGATTACAAAAATAGTGAAAAAGTAAGTATTCCGCACAGAACTACTTAAAATCTGCACGATTTCCGACTATTTTGCTTATTATTACATCTATTTAAAAATCATTTGATATAGTATAGAAAAGTGTTAGGAGGCCGTAGTTATGAGAACTGCAATCAAGATAACCTAAAAAAAGCTATAGAAGAAGTTTAAAAACCGAACAAAGTCTTTAAGAAAAGCGTCAGAATGCTATGGTGTTCCAAAATCGACCATAAGTAACGGTGTCAATGAAAAACATACATAAAAAAAGCAGGAGACAAAGTGTTCTTAATGTTGTCGAAGAAAATCGTCTAGTTTTGTTAATACAAAGTGCCTGTGCATGTTTATTTCCACTAATTGAGTATCGTATCAGAGAAATAGTAAAACAATACTTGAATAGGAAAGGTGTTAATATTGAAAAATTCCATGACAATATGCCCGGACGCGTTGGGGACAAAATCCTTTCTGTCTCGTCATTAAGAATTAACTGTAAGATTAAGCCAAAATATAAAACGGCTTCGTGCGCAAGTTTCTGTCCAAACTAAAACTGAATATTTTACGGAACTAGAAAAAGCATTAGAGAATATTGATGCAGCTAACATTGTTAACTATGACGAGACCAACTTTAGCGATGATACTGGTAAAGCCAAGGTTCGTTTGTAAAACGCGGTGTAAAACACTGTGACAGAATTATGGATTCAACAAAGACAAGCATAAGTGTGATGATGTCTGATGGAGAAACTTTTACCACCTTTTGTTTTATACAAGGCTAAGCATCGATATCAAGAATGTGAGGAAAATGGTCCTCCTGGATGTGAATATAGCCTTAGTATGTCGGGCTTTTCGTGGCAGCAACGTTTTACGAGTGTTTTAGTAAAATACTATTGCCATATTTTCGAAACAAGGAAGGGAAACCAAGCTACTGATTGGAGATAACCTTTCCAGCCATTTAACCATAAAAAGTTTATAGAGGAATGTCATAAAAATGATATAAAATTCATTTTGTTGCCACCAAACTCGACAACAGTTGTGTCAACCCCTTGATGTGTCGTTTTTTGGGCCTTTAAAGAAGGGTTGGCGAAAAATATTGACGGAATGGAAATACCAGAGGTGAGGTGCTTTTCAGAAATCAGACTTTCCACAGCTATTGCAAAGAACACTACAGTTCATTTCAAGCTAAGTCCGAAGCAAATATTCTTTCTGGATTTCGAGGATGTCGAATAGTTCCGTTTAATCCGCAAGAAGTCATCAAACGTTTACCAAATCATATGAGGAGTGATGAAGAAACAGGTGCTTGTTCAATCTTTATTGGATTTCTTAAAAGGAAACAGAAACCCTCAGGAAAATAACAAAAAAGGAAAACGAAAGCGGATAAATGTACCACCTGGTCGAGAAATTAGTAAAGAAGATATAAATGCAGCTCTATCAAGACCTTCAACTTCAGGTTGTCAAAAAACAACAAAATTTTCCCAATCTATTGCTTTTTCGAGAGTGATCCTTCATGTGATTCGGATTCGGAGTCGATGCCATTGAAAACACTCATACAAAAAGTCAAAAGAAGGCGAAGACAACAGAAACTGCAGAACTACAAGTTAACTAATTTGGGATCATTGCTATTCCTGTAAATAACTCCATGGAGAAAAAATATTATGTAGGAAAAATTATTAGTAAACAAGGAAATCATATACATGTGAAGTTTCTAAGAAAGAAGAACACCGGAGAAGGTTGTGTTTTGTATTTCCAATCATAGATGATGAAAGCCACATTGTAGCAGAAGACATTTTTCAAAATTAATCATACTCGAGCAACGCAGAGACCGTTATACTTTTGAAAATTTGCCTATGAATACACAGCCCCACAAATAAAAAGTGGGGTATACTTTTGATGCGATATATCAGATCCGTAGTATTTTTGCCCGCTGATCACGAATCTGACGTCAGAATATCGCCATCACATCTCAATTTTTTTTCTAACCTCAAAAAATTGGTAAAAATTAGTAAAAATTAAGAAAAATATACTCCTAAAAAATTTGATTCAAGCTTTTTCATGAATCCAAAGATGTATTAATATGTATTCGGACACGCTAACCTAATATTCATCGGTTGGATTGAGCCATACAGTTCTGTTTTCTTTCTAACCTCAATAAATCAGACAGATATAGTGCTTCTCGAATGCAAAAACGAACTCAAATAAAAATTCAACCGATCCTTACCAAATTTGGTACACGGGGATTTTTTGGGTCGCTGATCACGAATCTGAGGTTGGATTTGCAAAATTCAAGATGGCAGATGTTTTCGCGCGCATTTTGAACGCCGAGAAAATTCATCGGTCGATTTTTATTCTTCTACCTGCATCCAGGGCACCTCCACGTGGGCAACGGTGTTACTCCACTAGCCGGCAGAGTCCCTGGATAACGGCTTAGATGCTGTCATGGCAGGTAGAAGAAAGAGAATTACGATGCAGGGACTCGGAAACCCAGTATCGGCGGTTGGTCAGGGTGGGAAAGCGGCCTCGCAGCCGTCGTCATCCAGCGACCGTAGCTCTTCATGTGTGGGTGACTTGGCTCATGTAGAGTATAATGCTACAAGAAAAACGGTCTCACGGTACAAGGACTTCTTCATAAGTGCGATAAAAACAGTGATTCATTTTGTTATATTTGCTGTCAATACGTATTGAGTAAAATGGGGTCACTGATAACGGATAAGATTAAAACCTTATATAAGGATTGTTTTAACATTGAAATACAGCACCAGGATACAGATTGGGTTCCCCACATCATTTGCAGTTCTTGCAAAATAATGTTGTACATCAATAAGAAGGCGATTAAATATTCCAGACCAGCAATATGGAATAGACCATACAGTGAAAATGATTGCTACTTTTGTATGAATGTTGTATCTAGGCATAACCGAAAAAATAAAAGCACTATTACTTATAACGATGTTTCGACAGTAACAAGACCAACTAAACTAATTCCGTCTCCTGAACCACTTGATGCTGATGTTATGGAAACAAATGATTTCACCTTATCAGTTCATGCCGAAAACATTGAGACTGTCGAAAAAGATTCAAACACTGTTACTAATGTATGTTCTAGTGACAACCTATCATATACTAGTGACACAGATAAAGAATTTTCTACCATACAACCGTAAACCAGAACCAATACTCGTATCACAGTCAGAACTTAGTGATCTAGTCAGAGATTTAGGCTTATCCAAAGATGGTTCAGAGCATCTTGCTCTTTTTTAAAGAAAAGACATTTACTGAAGCCAGAAGTTACGATTTCTTATTATAGAAACAGAGATGAAGAATTTCGAAAATATTTCACAATGGACGAGGAATTGTCACTTTCATATTGTACCGATGTAAAAGGTCTAATGGATGAATTTCAAAAATAACTCATACGATCCCTGAAGAATGGAGACTGTTCATTGTTCTTCTAAACGGAGCATTAAGGCAGTTTTGCTGCATAATACCAACGTTTACGCTCCCATTCCGATGCTCATTCCACAGTTATGGAAAAAGCAATATGAAAAAATGAAGCAGCTTTTGATAAAAATAAAATATGCTGATCATAACTGGAAAATTTTGTGGAGATCTGAAAATTGTAACAATATTGCTTGGTCAACAGTCAGGGTTTACACCTTATCCCTGTTATAAATGTCTGTGGAATAGCAGAGACAGGAAACGTCATTATAAGAAAAAAATTTGGCCAGCAAGAGAATCGTTCACTCCTGGTGAAAATAATGTATTGTTTCCACCATTGGTAGATCCAGGAAAAGTTCTTATTCCCCCGCTTCACATTAAGCTTGGACTTATGAAGCAATTCACGAGAGCATTAGATACAAACGGCCCATGTTTCAAATATTTGCATAAAAAATTTCCCAAATTTTCTGAAGTTAAAATTAAGGCAGGCGTATTTGACGGGCTACAAATAAGAAAATTGTTTCAAGATTCATTATTTGTTACTAAAATGAAATAAGTTGAAAAAGCTGCTTGGCTTAGTTTTAAAGAAGTCGCAACAAACTTTTTGGGAAATAATAAAAGTCCTAAGTACAAAGAAATAGTCGAGAAAATGGTAAAAAAATTTTCAAACATTAGGTTGCTTAATGAATCTAAAATTACATTTTCCTGGACTCCCACATCGATGATTTCCCAGATAATCTTGGTGACTACAATGAGGAGCAAGGGGAACGTTTTCACCAAGATCTGAAAATCATAGAAAATCGGTATCAAGGACGATGGGATGACCATATGCTAGCGGACTATTGGTGGCCGCTAAAAAGAGAAACAAGTCCTCAAAAGCGTTTGGGCAGAAAGCCTTTGAATAGGTCATTCGCGGAAAAAAAGAACAAGATACAGCCAAAAAAAGGAAAGTTAGGCGCGGGTCTAACCTTCGCAATTCTAGGGCTTAAGGGTCTACTATTTGAGAGTATATGGTTTAAAAGTCCTGGTTTTGAGTATATTGGGTCTCATTTTTAAAGTTACAGGGTTATTGGTCTATTTTTTGAGGTTACAGGGTGTGGGAGTCTAAGGTTTCAGGGTTTAGGGTTTAAGAGTATCAGGTTTGAGGATTTCCCAACTGTATACCAAATTTGGTAGGAATCGGTTGGTTTTCAAAAATTTTGTCCGCCATCTTGGATCCGCCATTTTGAATTTTGCAAATCCGACCTCAGATTCATGATCAGCAACTCAAAAAACCCCCCGTGTACCATATTTGGTAAGAATCGGTTGAATTTTAATTTGAATTCGTTTTTTGCATTCGAGGAGCACTATATCTGTCTGATTTATTGAGGTTAGAAAGAAAACAGAACTGTATGGCTTAATCCAACCGATGAATATTAGCTTAGCGTGTCCGAATACATGTTAATACATCTTTGGATTCATGAAAAAGCTTGAATCAATTTTTTAGGAGTATATTTTTCTTAATTTTTACTAATTTTTACCTATTTTTTGAGGTTAGAAAAAAATTGAGATGTGATGGCGATATTCTGACGTCAGATTCGTGATCAGCGGGCGAAAATACTACGGATCTGAGACATCGCATCAAAAGTATACCCCACTTTTTTTTTGTGGGGCTGTGATATTAATATTGAATAACTACAGTTCTTATTAAACGCATTTGTTATGTATATAAAAATATGTGTTATGTGTATATAAAATATGTGTTCGAAGTCATCCCAGCGGTGCGGAAACATCGAAACCTGTACGATTTACATATGTGTCCAAAGTCACCCCACCCTACGAGGTGACTTCGGACACTAAAATAAAAATTTCCAATGGCGTAAAATAAAATCTGTGCTAGTATTTGGATTCTACGATAATTGAACTACAGTTGGTAAAAATATAGTCTGGGTATTAATTCACCCAGTTTATATCTTTAAGTTGTTGAATTGTATGTTATACTTCTCTATGTTTTCACTGAATTGAAGAATTACTGTTAGCCTTTCCAGCTTGAATTTACAATTTTTAAGTAAATGTGTTAGGTCTGTTATTTATTTTGTCATTTCCTGTCATACCTGATATTATAATTGGCGGTGATTTCTGTTCCTTCAGTATAGGAGCACCATCTGGTGTGTCTTTTATTTTGTCTTGTCTTCTTTCTAGGGTTGTACGTTCATTTGTGGTTGTTTAAATGTTTGTTTTGTCATCTTCTTCCATTATTTCGATATCCGTATCAGTTTCTTTTTCTAATGGCTGGAATCTGTTTTTTATGTAATCTGTGAAGTATTTGTAATGTTTCTCTTTGTAAAACGAAGAGAAAAATCTTCATATTCACGCCTGTACGGGGGGTTGTCTACGTCGTCTGCCATTCGATTGTATGTTGTTGTTTTGCCCAAGATCATTGATTTCTGGTTCTAGTAGGACTTCGATTTGGTTTTCCCACATCAGACTCTGCGTACTGTTAGTTTTGGAAGACGGTGGGGAAGTTTCAGGAATGTCGGCCCGCACCCTATGAATCGCTCTTAAATGCTTGGTTATCACTTGTCTGTACTTGATGTGTTTCTCTTTTACACTGTACTTTTTGTAAAAAGATTTTGACTTGGTACACTCTCTTTTGTAATTTATTTCACGTTTTTTTTTTGAATTTCAGCAAGTCGCCACTTTTATTTATATCTACGTTATTGGCTGGCACTATGTCCAAATGTTCATTGTCTTTGGCGTTTTATTTTTCTGGGGTACTTTTAACACCTCCACAGTTACCCATTGGCGTATTCTATTTATTTTAGTCTATTTTAACACTTTATACAATTCATTTTAGCAAGGTATCCGAGTTTCCTTATCTTGAATTTTATTTTTTATCACAAAAAATGCTCAGCGGAAACCAACCGGCACCGCTGAACGCTTGTACCTTATTTTAGCAGTTTTGTATACGTAGGTGGATCGCTCTGCCTAACGGTAATTTTTGGCGAACTGTGACTATGTTCTTGTCAAGAATTCTTCTGCCGGCCTGTGTCTTGAACAATTTTTGGCAGAAGGCAGTATGCTTTCAATATTGAGCTCATCCCAGAAATATATACTAATTGTATCTTACTGATACATTGAATTAGTACAGCGATAAGTACTTTGTTTACTGTTCACTTCTCTGTCGATCCTAGTTCGGTTGAAGAGTCATGTGAGACAGATGAGAGAACAGTAAATAACTACCTAAATATGATTGAATTTTTTTTTGTTTTTCTACCTTACCTTTTTGTTTTCTTATGGACTTTAACAGGTTTCACGATTTGTCCGCTCTTGGGAGTTCTCACTGTCAAACTAGATCTTCTTTTTGACCTTCTAGATTCCTCTAGCCTTTCCAAATCTAATCTCCAGAAACCACCCTTTCCCGGTTCGTCTTTTGAGCGGGCTTGTTTCACGAAACATTTGTTAAGTGACAAATTGTGACGTATAGAATTCTAGAAAAACATAGAACATACTTATGAACGGTGTAAACAGATATGTTTATCAGACTAGGCAAAAAAACTTATACTGGTTTAAAAATACAGAAAGTGATTTAGCAAATATGTAGTTTTAAAATAAACATTAAATTAGAATATATCACATTTGTGGACGTTATATCATTGGTCCCTTTTTTATCGATGAAAATTTTACGGGACAGCGGTATTTACAGTTACTCTAAGAGCAAGTTATTCCAACTCGTGCAGTTTTTTTCCTTATGAAAAATAATTTGGATACCCCTAACAGGAATCTGTGATATCAACAGGACAAAGCACCTTCTCACTATGAAATCAATGTTCGTAGATATTTGGCTGCGATTTTTCTAATCGATGGATAGGCAGAAGAGGTGCTGTAGAATGGCCTGCAAGGAGTCCCGACCTTACTCGACTCTGGGATTATTTGAAAACCAAAGTTTACCGAAGTCGACTTGAAACTGTAAAAGATTTACAACAAAGAAGTCAATATGAAGTAGCACAGATCATCCAAGATTCTCTGCAAAACTCTGTTCAGGCTGTTTATGACAGATTGGGTCATTGCCTCGTTGTTAACAGTAGACATTTTTAGCAATTGTTACCTTAAAAATAAACCTAGAGTATTTATTAATAATTTTTTATTTTTTTTTTATTTTAAATTTCAAGTGACAATAATTTCAAAACAGTTCAATTTAGACATATAGTATGTTAGACAAATAATATCTAGAATTTTTAGTAGGATTAAAAATAAAATAATATACAGGGCTTTCCATTCAAAAAAAAATCAAGATGGCGTAATTTTTTCGAACTGACAGTTCAAAACATTTTATTTGTCAACGTCAGCATGTGCGCCGTATAACACCCTATAACTTTTATTTAAACATTTTTTTTGATACACTGATTAATAAATGCTGTGGAGTCATTATTTCATACATATGGGGCACCTTGTATATTACGACATCCTTTTAGCCCCCTACCTCATCCCCTTAACCCCATATATATTTTTTACTACAGAACAATTATTTTATGTTAAATATCCAATATCCCAATTAACAACCAGGAAAAATATTTCTAATAATATTGAACAATACAATATGACAATGACAATAACCTCTCACCCCTTTTATCTTCTTCCCATGTTAACAATGAAAATAACAATAAAAAATGTAATAAAGTTTATATTCCTTAACTGACAGAACTCCAACAAAGACCTATAACAAGACAAATACGAAATCACTTTTCTACCGCCCTTCTACATCCTTTTAGCACCTTATATGTTTAAATATATACTTAAAGTTTTCCTCCAAAAAAACCTGGAAAAGCTGCCATAATACTATTGAACATAAGATTCGCACACCTTTTTCACCACCTTCCCGTATCAAAATTGATAGTATTGAAAAAAATAACTTAATTTTCATGTTCATGCAGTCTAAGAATCCTGAAAAGGGTATAAATGTTTATGCAAAATATGTTATTTGTTTATTATCTGGCTAAAAAACAGGAAAAATTACGATATTAGTATTAAAACCATACAAAATTTATCCACCTCCACTCCTTCACTCCCTTCGCCTTAAGCTCAAGAACTTTAGTCCCTTATATATATATATATATATATATATATATATATATATATATATATATATATATATATATATATATATATATATATATATATATATATATATATATATTAATATATATATATATATATATATATATATATATATGTATATATGTACAGATATATATATATATATATATATATATATATATATATATATATATATATATATATATATATATATATATATATAAATTATCAAACTTTATTGGGAATGCGGTCTAAATAAAGGTAGAAATTAAACTCTTGGTGTTCACTGTCAAGCTTTCGATAATGTTTATTATCTTCTTCAAAGACACGTTTAACACATGAGTCCTAAAACAAATACCATTGCATTTTCATCGGAATCGCCGGAAAAATCAGCAATTTCACATCGTACCTCGGTACTTTTCCTGTCACTTTTGTTACGACGTGCATCGTATGAAAATGTAAATCGAATATCATCCAAGTGAAATTGCTGATTTTTCCGGCGATTCCGATGAAAATGCAATGTTATTTGTTTTAGAACTCATGTGTTAAACGTGTCTTTGAAGAAGATAATAAACATTATCGAAAGCTTGACAGTGAACACCAAGAGTTTAATTTCTACCTTCATTTAGACCGCATTCCCAATAAAGTTTGATAATTTTTAGTGTTCCGTACGGAACACTTATAAGATCACTTCGGTGTCTGTCTGTCTGTCTGTCTGTCTGTCACACCCGATTTTCTCCGAAACTATTTGACATAGAAAGGTGAAATTTGGTAATAATATAGGAATTGATGGCCTCATCAGAGCCATGTAGTTTTGAGAATTAAATTTTGACTTAAGGGGTTAGTTTTGGGGGGTGAAGTCGGAAGTGAAAAAAAAATTTTTTTACTAGGTCATCGAGTGTGGTGTCAAATGAAAGCTTGTAAAAACACGAGTAAAAAATATATATATAATATTATACTTGCGCGCACTTTTCTTTGTATTATTTTTAAAAATTCGCGAAAAATCGCTGTCCCGGGCCTTATCTCGAAAACTACTTATCAAAAAATTTCGAAAAAATTTCTGGAATATTCTCCACGGGGTGTAGATTGAACGAAAATTATCACGAGTGTATTACCTTTAATAATTTATATGGTATATAAAAAAAACAAAAATTTCAAGGTCATCAGATTTCAGTAAAGATTGGAAACAAACTTTGTTGAAAACTCATTTGGGGTGTGTTTTGTGAAGTCACTGATCATTTTATACCACCGTAACATAAATTTTAACTTAAGGGGTTCGTTTTGAGGGGTGAAATCGGAAGTGAAAAAAAAATTTTTTTACTAAGTCATCGAGTGTGGTGTCAAATGAAAGCTTGTGAAAACACGAGTAAAAAATATATATATAATGTAATACTTGCGCACACTTTTCTTCGTATTACTTTTAAAAAATCGCTGTCCCCTACCTTATCTCGAAAAGCACTGATCAAAAAATTTTGAAAAAATTCTGGAATATTCTCCACGGGGTATAGATTGAACGAAAATTATCACGAGTGCATTACCTTTAATAATTTATTTGGTATATAAAAAAAACAAAATTTCAAGGTCACCAGTTTTCAGTAAAGATTGGAAACAAACTTTGTTGAAAACTCATTTGGGGTGTATTTTGTGAAGTCACTAATCATTTTATACCACCCTAACAAAAATTTTTATTTTAAAAACAATCAACGTACGGAACACTAATTGTGCAAGTTCAACTTGCACTTGACCGGTTTTTTATTCTACAAATCGGTCAAGATTCATCTCCTGTGATATATATAAAACTAAAGTCAAATATTGAGCAAGAAGTAGGTGAAAACTACTCTATCAGTGTGCCAAGCAAAAAGCGACCATGTATAAAAATTGTGGGAATCGGTAAAGAATATACACATGATGAACTCATTAATAATTTACGAAAAGAAAAATCAAGGAATTGTAAGTGAGGAAAGCAATTTTTTAGTAAAAGTTGTTAAAAAAATGGTAAACAAATATATGGCAATAGTGGAATGTGACACAAAAACATTTCATAATGTGATGGACAGAGCTGAGGGAAGACTTTATGTAGGGTATGATGCATGCCGATGTTACGAATACGTTAATATTATGAGGTGTTATAACTGCTACGGATTTAAGCATTTGGCAAAGGAATGTAAGCATGGAAAAGGGTGTGGAAGATGCTCAAACGGAAATCATGAAACTAGAAATTGTAATAGTGATTTCCTGCAATGTGCGAACTGCAAATCTAGTAATGAGAAGTATGAGCTGGGATTGGATGTAAAGCATTCTGCCTTTAGTATGGATTGTCCCACATACCTGCACTGGGTCAAAGGTGAGAGAGCCAGAATCAATTATGTGGAAGTTCAAAAATAGCAATCATTTAAAGTAAGCGGGGGGGGGGGGGGGAAGAGAAAATTTATGCAGATACCACTGGGTCTTTAAGAGAAATCACTATCCTACATCAAAATATACAGTGTATACGAACAAAGACTTTGGAAATGCAAATGTATATAGAAAGCATGAATAAAAAACCTGATCTAATTTGTCTGTCGGAGCACTGGATGGAAAAAGAAGAAGAAACTTTTATAAGGATTCAAGGGTATAAACTCGGATCTTCTTTTGCAAGACCTAGCATGAAGCATGGAGGTGCATGTATCTTTGGAAGGGAAGACTTTCATTTTGAAGAAGACAAGAATATTGTGTAAAGTAGTGTTGAGGGGTCTATAGAATGTGCTGGTGTCGTAGACAAAGACTTAAGGTTACTAGTTGTTTGTCTATATAGGAAAGGATTGGGGTCGTTTGAGACATTTATAGACAAATTGGAAGAAATATTAGATTATATTAGGGTAAAGTATGTTAAATTTAAACTTGTATTGGCCGGAGATTTTAATTTAAACATGTTAGTAAGAACGATTAAGAATGACCTATTTATGGATCTATTGTCGGGTTATAATTTGAGGCAGGCTATTTTTGCACCGACAAGGGAGGTAAAGAACTCATCCACACTTATAGATAATATTTTTGTAAATATTGATAGTTTTAGTGCTGCTGTGATTGAAAATGCTCTCTCGGATCATCATGCGCAGCTTATTTCATTTCACTCGGAGCAGGTTGAAACGTTAGATTACAAGTATATTAAAAAAAGAATATTTTCAAGAAAAAGATTACTTCTGTTTAGGTGGGAGCTGCAGACTGTTGACTGGAGCCCCATACTGGAGTCTAATGACGTCGATGTATGCTATAATACATTTATAAATATAATAAAATGTCTAATGAATGTAATTTTTCCAACAAAAAAATATAATTGTAAAAAACTTCATAATGGTTGGATAACTAAAGGTATAAAAATTTCATCTAAAAATAAAAGGAAACTATACTGTGAGAAAAAGAAAGGTAAAATATCTAACGATGAATTCAAGAGATACGATAAAATTTTAAAGAAAGTTATATTGGAAGCTAAAAGAAAATCAAATACTGAATTTATTTTGAATTCTGATAATAAAACTAGGGTAACCTGGTCATTGGTAAGGAATATATCTGAAAATTCTCAAAAAAATTCAATAATCGACACTTTTGCGCCGAAATATGGGGATTCAGTGACAGCATTGAATGCTTTAAAAACCATTACTTCATTAATTCTTGTCCAGATGTTGATGGTAGTGGGACAGTTGACTCATTCCCTATAGAAGGGTGTCAGTGGACGATATTCTTAGAACCAACTAGCACTGAAGATGTCTGTAGATGCATAAAAAATTTGAAAAACAAAAAATCCGTAGGAGAGGACCAGATGTCTGTTTCGCTGCTGAAGGAGGCGGCAGATATTATATCTATACCTTTGGAACATATTATTAATGTTATGTTCTCGACAGGAGTCTTCCCATACCAATTAAAGCTTGCACATATAAAAGCAATATATAAAAAAGGTGACCGAGCTGAAGAAAAAAATTATAGGCCGGTATCACTGCTGTCAAATGTAAATAAAATTTTTGAAAAAATATTATACTCCAGATTGATATCCTTCCTTGAGCGAAACAATGTCCTGGCTGATCAGCAGAATGGCTTCAGTCGACATAAATCTACTATTAGAGCTATTTATCAAGCCATGTCAGAGATTCTTAATTCTTTAAATGATGATAGGGTGACTGTGGCCATGCTTCTCGATTTGTCAAAAGCATTTGACTCGGTAAATCACTCAATACTTTGCTTAAAACTAGAGAAGTATGGAATTAGAGGTGTAGCTCTTCAGCTCATAAAATTATATTTACAAAAACAGAACCCAATGTGTGTTATTGAAACAGACCCTTGTGGAAAGCTTGCTTGCTCTGAGAAGATCATAATAAAAAGGGGTGTACCTCAAGGTTCAATTTTAGGACCCCTGTTATATATACTGTATACTAATGAATTGCCTAAAGTGTCGCATGACTATATAGTGCTGTATGCCGATGATACTACTCTGATCTTTAAAGAGGATAATAAACATCTCTTACTTCAAAAAATGGTTAATACTCTAAACCTATTAAGGCAATATTTTACTTCGAATGATCTACTTTTAAATATCTCAAAAACACAGATGATTCTATTTTCTAACAGAAGTAATGAACGTGTAACAGTAACATATGACAACATTGATGTAGTTTCGGGAGATGAGATTTTATTTCTTGGAGTGATTGTGGACAGGAGACTTGACTGGAAGTGTCATGTCAGTGCTTTAGCCAATAATATGGCTAAGTATTGTTACGCGCTAAGAGTCATTTTAGATTATGTTGGTGAAGACGCAGCACTGTCTTCTTATTACGCCTACATTCATTCGCGTATGAGATATGGAATCATCTTTTGGGGAAATTCCTGTGAGATAAACAGAATTTTGGTTTTGCAGAAAAGTGTCTAAGAGTAGTGTACAGAATAAAGGCAAGAGATAGTTGTAAAAACGTATTAATTTCAAAACGGATTTTTACTGTAATAAGTTTATATATATATGAAGCAGTGTTATTTGTTCATAGTAATAAAGACCTATTTCAAGAAAGCATAAGAGTGCATGAACATAACACTAGGTTAAAAAATGATTTAAAACCAAACAAAAGTAAATATTCCTATATACAAAAGAATGTACATTTTTGTATTCTAAGATTGTACAATAGTTTTCCTAATCATGTTAGAATTTTAAGAACGAACTTGCTGAAACTAGTAATTAAGAATTATTTAGTCCGTAAGGCATTTTATAGTTTGGAGGAGTTCTTTGCTGATGAACCTCGGCTATTTTTATGTGTGTAACTAGAATATTTGATAAAATGCAATATTTCTTAGTTTAAGAACATTTGACATTGTTCCACGCTCCTATATGGAACTTTGTAATTTACAAGGAATAAATAAAAACATTATCTATCTATCTATTCTATCTATATATATATATATATATATATATATATATATATATATATATATATATATATATGTATGTATGTATTATATATATATATATATATATATATATATATATATATATATATATATTATATATATATATATATATATATATATATATTATATATATATTATATATATATATATATATATATATATATATATATATATATATATATATATATATATATATATATATATATATATATATATATATATATATATATATATATATATATATATATATATATATATATATATATATATATTTATATTTATATATATGTAAATAATAAAAATGAAGGTTAACTACCGGGAACGCGCTCGTGAGAAAAATAGAGATGAGCAATTAAAGATCTTTACGCTCTAATTTCTGTTTTTTATTTTTCAATTAAGCTTTCGCTGCCTAAATGGTAGCTTCTTCTGGATACTGCAATGCAAACAAACAACAGAAGGAAAATTAAGATGTTCATCAGGAAGTGTGATAATTAACTTACTGTAAGCAATATAATAGTATTCTTACAAAATTGTAACAGTTTTTTCTCTAATTAAGTATGCAGGTTAAGCATTTCATTAACCAGGTAGCGACATAATCATTTAAAACATGAGAACAACGCATTTGGAGAATTACAACAGTTTTGTATGATTATGTCGCTACCTGGTTAGTGAAATGCTTAACCTGTATACTTAATTAGAGAAAAAACTGGTACAATTTTGTAAGTATACTATTATATAGCTTAGCGAAGCACAGAATACCAAGGATCGCTCTGGAAAAAAAAACAAAATCAGCGGGCAAACGTCCACCGGTGAGACCACTAAAAAGATGGAGGGATGGCTGGCAATCTACCTCTCAAGAAATCACACAACCTCGGAATTACCAGATCATTAGGCTCTATAAAAAGTATAAGAAGAAGAAGATTAGTTGTTAGAAATGTTTATCAATATTTGGTGTATCGGCAATTTTAATTTTATTTAGTACTGGTGGTAAATTTAGCGCTTTTTCTTGGATATCAAATTAAAAGATTTTGTAATTACTCTGCAAAATCTAGAGACCGGATTATATGCGACATAAAAATCTTGAAATATGCATGCAAATATGCATGAAAAATGCTTAAAATATGCATGAAATGGGTCAAAATATGCAATATTAAATAATAATAAAAGTAGTAATTTTTAGTTTTTTTTATTTCAAAAATCAGCATAAAATTAACAAGTCATCGACGATATTTAAATTTAATTAATAATTATTTAACATTTTTTAAAATTATTTAACATTTGTATTGTGTCTTCGATCACTTAAAATATTTTTATATATAAGTGGAAAAAGACCGTTCCACATCCACTGAGGTAACTCGGCAGTATTTCAATTTGGGTGCTATGTTAGCACTTATTGTTTCTGGCAAAAGTTCACCCGTCCCATTAATAAAACTATCAATTTGACACAAAGGTTCAAAGCCTGGGTTATTGCACAAAATGTTTTCAAACTCTTCTTTAACTCTACGCGGGAATACATCTGGCAATGTGGAGTTTATTTGACAGATTTTATTCATTAACTGAATTGATTCGGTCAACGCCAAATCTCGAGTTTCAAGCTTTTTGATACCCGCAGGTATGTGGTGAGTGCTAATCAAAACTGTTTTTTTAATATCAGAATCATTAAATGCTTCCTTGGATTCACGTACTGCCATAGCCTCTGCACTATCGAAGTCATTTACTACACCTTTGATGGCCTCGAATTGTTCATTGTAAAATAGTACAGCTTCAATCCATGTTCCCCATCGAGTTACCACTGGTTCGGGAGGTAAAGGCACATTTGGCAGTTTTTCTTTTATAGGCGTTATTGTGAGCAGGTGCCTTAAAAAACACTTTCTTTGCTGATGAAATCAGTTTATTTACATTTCCAAACGTGAATCGTACTTCTTCAGCGAGTCGATGGACTCCGTGAGCAAAGCACGTCACATGAATTAAATTTGGATAAAATACTTTGGCTGCCTTGATCATATAGGGAGCAGCATCTGAGAGAAATATAAACACTCTTTCATCTGCAGAAGATTCAGGAAATATTTTTTTAATACCCTCATTCACAAATCTGGCGATCGAAGAATGATTTGTCTTGTCAAGTTCTTTGCAGGCCACCAAATAGGAAGAAGAAGGCTCTAATCTTAATGCACCCACAATTAAATTCGCAATATAGCGACCACAACTGTCGGTAGTTTCCTCAGCTGAAATCCAAATAATGTCATCCGTAAGTTCAATACGTATTTCTTCCAGAACATGTTGGTAAATTGTTGGTATGTAATTTTTACGCAGTGTTGATTCGTCTGGTATTTCTTGATTCAAGTAATATTTTCGCAGAAAATCTTTGAATGTAGGATTTGTAAGTTTTTGGAGAGGAATATTACTTGCAAGCAATGCTTCACATAAATCCATGCTAAAGTGGTTTTTTTGTTTGCCTATAGAAGTGGAATCACTGCTAATTGTTGCTGTTATAAGTCGTTGTCGTGGGCCTTTTTTGGCAATCCTGCGATATGAAGACTTGTCTTGACATGCTGGTCAATTTGAAACTTTTTTGTGCACGAAACATTTTTCTCGCAAACTCGATAATACAAAACATTTCCGTCGTATGTAAATGTTCCAGGATAATCAGCTACCTACGAAGAGACACTTTTTTTTGCGGGTGGCATGGTACACGTTAAACTTTAACACAACATGTTAAAAATTGCAAAAAGAATACACTGATGCAAGCGCGTCAACAATAATGTTAAAACTGATATCTTGTTTTAAAATAAAAATTCGTCTTCGAGTAAATTGTTTATTTGATCCACGCTCAAACAAATATTTTTAGAAACTAACTACTTATCACTTAATATCCCGACCAAGAAACAAAGGAATAAAATACCGTCGTAATTTTGGGTATTCCCTTCTCACTATAACCTAATCGAAGTTTAGACTATTGCAAGTAATGTCCCGGCGATAAGATCGGTTCCAGACGGCGACATTAACAATACCCTGAGCAATTCAATTGCCTAGTAATACCGAGAAATATTATAAATATAGGGAAAATATGCATCATTACTAGATTTTAGGTAAAATATGCAACAATCGGTGAAAATGGTCTAAATATGCAAATGCATATGAAAATATGCAAATGCATATAATCCGGTCTCTAATATTTACCTTGCGACATCCATGAACGTGTTTCGGAAGTGATAAGCAAAAGTACATATAACTCTAACAAAAATATTTAAATCTCGCTCATAGGTAATTAGGTATGATAAATGACACATTCTTAGAATATTATTCCTGATAAGTATGTAGGGTATCACCAAAATGTTAGTTTGGGTTACTAGTAGGTATTGAAATTCTTGTTACTCGTTTTCTATTCTGCATGCAAATCGTGTAATTGACACGGGAGGAATCGCGAGCATAAGCGAGTCTATGAATGGAACGAAATTGTAGTGCAATGTGCATTTTGCAATTTTTCTTAGATTGTAATTTAAGGGACTGTTATATTATTCATTCATTGATTCATTTATTTTGTTGTGTGATTGTCTGTTTATTCTGGTAGCATTCTGAAATAACTACATGTTTACGAAGTTGTTTTTCCAACTCTTATTGCATAATAAATTTAATCGTCGGGTAAAAAAATTCCTGACGTCCAAAAAGTAATTAATGTCATTATTACCAACTATATTTAAAGAATTGACTTTTCCTTTCAAAATACTTACTTGCCAACTTGGATGTGCTTTTCTATAATATAAGAAATTTTCTCTGATCCAATGATAGATGGCGCTAAGCGTCATCCGATTTCCGTTCCTGCCCATCGCCATACAAATTAAGGTGGCGTAGGAAAATGGCGGTTTCTTGTCGCCATTCTTCTTGTAGAAAGTGATGTCTATAGTTAAATCTGCAGTTTTTGGTCCTTCGTCTTTTAGATCGGCTGGGATATTCGAATTGGAGCCACGTGACCTTGATTTCGGTTTTGGGGATACTGGTGGAGTTGGTAAATTGGGAACTAAAAACATTAGGTTAGTTAGGCAAAAAAATACCATTTTACGATCAAAAAAGACCGCGTACATTTCTTAGAGAAATTGGCTTTAGGTCAAATTAGTCAGAAATTGGATATGCTGTAGGTTTTGACTTCCTGATCGAAAGTTCTCATGGGACCAACGTTCGAAAATCGACAGTTTTTGAGATTGAGTTATTTATGGGGGTTGAGATAAGCTGCATTTAAATATTTTTATTGGTAATATCACTTAAAACATTCTAATACGAAGATATGTTAGTATGGTATTTAGTCGAATTATAATGTAAAAATTAACTAACCGACCAGTTATTAACCTCTTCACGACCGAATTTATTTGGGAAAGTAGGACCAAAATGCCCGATTTTTTTTATGGTATGTGTTAAATCTGCAAATAGGACTTACCAAATATGTTTTTTTCAAAGTTTCAAAAAAACAAGTGTTTTCAACATTTTAATTCTGTTCTTGACATCACCCGAATTAACTCGGCTAATTTGCGAGCCAAATAACAAAAAAGTGGCTTATTTTATCAACTAAATAGTACTAACTGTATGATATACTCTAAAGCAGGGTGTAACACAGAGCGGTACGTCACAAATAGGGCAGTAGTAGCGTGTTTCCTTTCGAACTTTTTTGCCGCGGGCATCACGCACTCTACAGCATACACCACATTGCCGAGTTGGAAATTGTTTTTTTTTTTCGGTTGCCGGGATACACTCAGGGAAATGACGACCTGTCAGTCTAAGTGGTGTAGGTTGGCTTGAAGGTCGTCCTTTTCTAGAAGAAAATTCCGTGCGGTGATATTTTTTCCATGATCTGTTTGATTAGATCCAACCTATAAACTAGTGCTGACTTTGTTCCTCCAGTTTTTTCGATATAACACAAAAGAGTTCCACAGTGCCAAATCTAATAAATGAAAAAAATATTTTTTTGTAATACTTTTTTCCACGCTTTCTTGGAAGGTTGTAGTCTGCTAAGTGTTGATCCACCCGATCAACACCGCCCATGGTGTCGTTATAATCGATGACAACTTTCGGCTTTATTATAATCTCTCTTGGTTTTTCTACCTCTACACAGGTGTTCGTATGAATGGTTGAAATCAAAGAAACATCTTTCTTGTCTTTCCACTTTAGGACACAAACTTTACCTCTTTGAAAGGCTACAACTTCTCCTTTTTTCAGCTTCTTTTTTTTAGCTCTGAAGGAACTTCTTTCCGTGTTAATTTTAGTGTTCCATAAACGTCGGTTTTCTTTGTAATAAGTAAATCCGCAAGCTGGGGGGAGTTATAAAAAATTATCCATCGTTATGCAAATAGCCCTTCTCTAACAATGGCTTAGACAGCGTCATGACAACTTGCGACGAAATTGGTAGATTTTCATAGTCTTTGTCAAGGTTGGTTTGTTTTCCAGTGTAGATGATAAAATTCCATACATAACCACTTTTAGATTCACACAGTAAATAGGTTTTTATACCAAATCGAGCTCTTTTTAGTGGAATGTATTGGATCCAACCAAGTCTACCCTTATATAAAAGGAGACTTTCGTCAATAGACAGGTTTTTTTCAGGTACGACCAGTTCTTGAAACTTGCTAACCAATTTTTCGTATATTGGCCATATTTTATTAAGTTTTGAGTTTGGATGAGTTACTTCATCAAATTCATCATTATTAGAAAAATGGATGTTTTGATGGATAGCCTCAAATCTATTTCTGCTCATACAACTGGCAAAAAAGGGCGTCACCAAAAGAGGATCGGTTGACCAGTATTGACGCAATTCTGGTTTTTTTATAACGCTTTGTAAAATTGTCAATCCTAAAAAGACTCTAATTTCTTCACTAGTCACAGGGTACCACATTTTTTCCTCTTTTTTTTTTTTGCTCAGCATACCTGTTGGTTTCTGTTACTATATGGCCAACCAGATCGTCGTCAACGAACTGTTCAAAAAAATCCAACATGTTCCAATCATTGCAGGATACACAATTTATAGACAGTACAGCCGTAAAAGGGAATGATGGTGGGGCTGGGGAATCAGGTTGCAATTCAAACCAATCACGTGCTTCAAGTAAATCCGCCGAATTATCTGAATCTACTTGAAATATTGCCGTAAGATGTATCAGAGCCACTTTCGTCTATTGGTTCGTCAACTTCTGACTCATCTGACAGATCATAATCGTGCCTGTCCATGATATACTAAGTACTTGGGTTTCAGCTACTAAAATGTAAATAACAGGTATAATAAATATATTTACTTATTGTAGACAAAAACTCACGTAAAATTTAATTCACAGAAGCAGCGCAACAAAACTTATCAAGTCGCAACACAAACTAAATTTACCCGCTGGCAGCTTATTTTGCCTCAAGATCAAATAAACAGTCGCAAAAATCCAACAAGACCCGAGGGGTTTGAGTTAAATGTGTAAAAATGCGTATTCCCGCTTTTCACGAGACAGTTCGGGTGATGGCGCATAACATCCATAAAAATTAGAGATGCCCGAGTTAGGCCCGGGCATAGGAAAATCGAAACGTTGACCGTGCCCGAGTTATCTCGGGTACAGTCGTTAAGCGGTTAAGTCAGTAAATATCTTTTTTTGCCATTTTTTTTTCACAGGTAATTTATTAAAAGGCGATATCAACTTAACATATCGAGGGTTGTTGGTTCAGACTAGGTAATTGCTTTATTCTGTTTTGAATTTTTTTTTTTATACGTTAGACGAGTTTTGTTTTATTATCATTTATCTTGGCTTGTCATACCCGAAAATAGTTGTTATTTGTGCGTGTTTTTAAATTTTATTTTTTTTTTTTTTATGGGTCTAGCACGCGTGCTGCAGGGAGGTCCCTAAAGTGCTACAGGAGCGACACGTGTGCGGAATAAGCGATTCACGTTGTACTTAAATCGCTGTAAGTTGTACTCGGTGCGAAACACAGTCCTGGGCAAATTATTCTAAAGGGATGATGTTCTCCATATAAAAGACGACTTGAAAAGCGTTGTACGAGGAGTAACAAGCTGAACCTCATACGGATGTGAAGTATCAGCGCGACGTGTATTTCTAACATTCACCGCTCTGGGAGGAATTAAGCGGGCTACATCCTCCGAACCATTTCCATGAAAATGCTTGTAGAATAGGCCAAGTCGCCAGCCGTTCTTCGATGTTCCCGCGAATCAAGGCCGCGGTCAGTTCCGGGTCTCCAATCAGACGAACAGCTCTTCTCTGAATAGAATCCAACAGATGCAGTGTATGTTTGGGAGCGGAGCCCCAAACATGGGAACAGTATTCCATAGTTGGTCGAATTTGAGCTTTGTAAAGAATTAACAGTTGTTGTGGAGTGTAAAGCTTTCTGGTTCGAAATAATATTACCAACTTTTGAGAAGCTCTCCTTGCTATGCCTGCAACATGCTCATGCCAGGACATATTTGCTCCCAAATTAACGCCTAACAAATTGAGTGACGATGTTAGGGGAATGGAGTGCCCCGCCATAACTATGTCGGGTTCAGCAATGTTAACTTTTTTAGAAAAAACTGCCTCCTGGGTTTTTGTAGCGTTAAATTCCACTTGGTTATTGTCATCCCGAGATAGAATTTCTTCCAGGTCTTTGTTAAGTTGAACGACTTCCCGCTGTCTGCGGACACTCGCCTGAGCAGTCGATGTCCGAGCGTTCAAAGTGAATGAAGAGATAAGCGTGCTGTCATCTGCAAAGATGTAGACTGAATTTCCGATCTTTTCCAGCAGATCGTTAATGTAAATGAGAAAGAGAGTAGGAGATAGTATGGAGCCTTGGGGCACGCCGGCGTTGATAGTGAAGGTGTTAGAAAGAAATCCACCGACCGCCACTCGTAAGGAACGCTCACTGAGGAAACATGAGAGCCACTAACAGAACTTTTCAGACATACCATAAGAGCACAGCTTAGCCAACAGTCCATCGTGCCAAACACGATCGAATGCCTTGGATATGTCAAGAGCAACCGCTCGAGATTCTCCAGAGTGTTCAATTGCGTTGTTCCAAACATGTGTTACATAAGTCACAAGATCTCCTGTTGATCTATGTTTACGAAAGCCATATTGGTGATCGCTAATAATGTTGAATTCTTTTTAAATTTTATGGTTTGCTTGCTTTCAGAAGACATTTTGGTGTATATATTGTGTTGTTGTATATGTGTCGCAAGGACAAGCTTTTTAGAAACTTTGTTGTTTATGTTTGCAATATGACCATGCTAAGAAGGTTTGTTCTCAAGAGATAACAGTTAGCAAATTGACGGACAAATCTAGTGCGATGTAGTAATCGAACATATCAAGTTCTAAAACATAATCATTTCACAAAAAATTGCTCCCTCTTCATGACAATTTTTAAAAAATGGAAAATTGTATCTAGTTAGTCCTAGGAAAAAGAGCACTTTTATGTTATTAAACCTGCATTTAATGTTCTTTTCTCTACAAATGTAATAATATTTTAAAATATAAATTCTATGTTTTTTCTTTCTCTACTATTCTAATAAATAATAATAAATAATGAACTAAAGTAATTTTCTTTCTTTTCGTTCATATTTCCTATAAAATAAATAAATCATATCAATTTGCCAATAAAAAAATATGTTTTAAAAATTAATTTCGATTAAAGTGATTGATTGATTGACAAAATATATCATATTTTATAAAACTAAATATCTGGTTGGCGGTAAATAGTTATTATGTATGTATATATATATATATATATATATATATATTATATATATATATATATATATATATATATATATACCAGGTGTACAAGTATGAAATGCGGATTTTTTTTCTAAAAAAACATGTTAAATTCGGAAGAATAATAAAAAGTGCTTTATTCAAAGTATGCTCCATCGCTTCGTATACATTTTTCCAATCTTTCTGGCAATTTGTGAATACCACGCCAGTAAAAATCTTTCCCTTTTGCTGCAAACCAATCATCGAGCCATTTTTTCACATCTTCGTACGAACCAAAGCGCTGCTCAGCAAGTGCGTGACCCATCGATGTAAACAAGTGGTAATCGGAAGGAGCCAAGTCTGGTGAGTAAGCCGCATGGGGTAGAACTTCCCAGCTGAGTGCTTCCAACGTGTCGCGAACTGGTTTTGCCGTATGTGATGGAGCATTGTCATGAAGAAAAATGACTTTGTGTTGCCTCTTTCGTATTCTGGCCTTTTTTCAAGCAGCGAACGGTTCAAATCGGTCAATTGTTGTTGGAAACGTTTAATATTAACCGTGTCACCAGGTTTTAATAGCTCATAATAGACCAGGCCCCTCTGGTCCCACCAAACACAGAGCATCGTCTTTCTGCCGGAGCGATTCGGTCTTACGATCGATGTGGATGGTGCGCCTGGGTCTACCCATGATTTTTTGCACTTGGGATTCTCAAAATAAATCCACTTTTCATCATCCCCTGTAACTATACGATGCAAAAACGACTTCCTTTTGTACCGAGTGAGCAAAATGTCACACGTGTTTTTGCGCTTTTCCATTTGCCTGTCGTTCAACTTATGTGGTACCCATCTACCGGTCTTCTGAATCTTTCCCATCTCTCGTAGCCGATTGGAAACAGCTTGTTGACTAACGCCCAATTACTCGGCGAGTTGTTTTTGTGTTTGCGAATCATCTTCGTCCAACAATGCTTGCAGTTCCACATCTTCGTATTTTTTTGGCGGTTTTCTACGTTCCTTGTCTGCAACATCGAAGTCACTACTTTTGAAACGCTGAAACCATCGTTCACACGTTTCTTGCGATGGAGCATGTTCACCATAAGCTTCTCGAAGAAATCGGTATGATTCAACAGCAGTTTTCTTCAAATAAAAACAAAAAATTAATGCTGTCCGCGAATGCTCTTTGTTCGGTATAAATTTCGACATATTTAACACAACAACACAACACTATGCACACACTTTTCCAATTTATCACTCGTGCACGTCTGACACCTGTTGATGACACAACAAAATGGCGCAGTGTCAAATCTTTATAGCACAAACTGCAATGGTGTACCATCTGTTGTCTGAAATCCGCATTTCATACTTGTACACCTGGTATATATATATATATATATATATATATATATATATATATATATATATATATATATATAAATTTGTATCTAAAACTAAAAAGCATACCATCCCTCAATCGGAAGCCGTCTACGGCCACAGGCCGACAGAGGAATGGTCAGCAAATTACCAACTTTCACAGCAGGCAGCGCGATTCGACAAGGGTTCCACTCCATGCAGATGTGGTTCCATGTAAAACTACTGAAAATGGACAAAGTCCCGCCACTATGCGGAGTTTTTATCCTTCTTCTTACTATCTCCCTGTTGAAACATATTGATGAGGATGTCATAATATCCGTCACTGTTGTCCCAGGTGCCGAGACATTCATGTGTATTACACTTCGTTCACTTTCGGGACTTTTAAGACAACGCGGTATTGCTACCACGGGCGTTATAGCATAACATTAACTACTGTCTAAAAATACAAATACAACACCCAGCCGATTGCTGGAGTCGGACCAGCAACCATCGATTTAAAATGCAGACTCAACCCTCTACACTACTGAGATGGGCATATATATACATATATATATATATATATATATATATATATATATATATATATATATATATATATATATATATATATATATATATATATATATGTGTGTATATAATTTAATTCAACCAATTTTTACCTGCCATAATATTCGTATAATTTTGTAACCAATTGAGACTCGTCAAATCGGTCTCGTTTTGCTCCATATCGGCTTCACTCTTAGGACTGAGCAACGTACTAGTTCCCTGAAGGTGGTCGTTAAGAAATTTGTCTGAAACGTCGCTTTTACTTAAAGTAGAATTCGAAGATTCTTCGTTAACGTTTAAGAGAGCAATCTCTGGTTTAGTTAAATTAGAAGATGATACATAGTTGGAGATTATGTTAATATTTTTTAAATTAGGTTCATTCGTTGTTTTTGAGATATCTAAATTTGTATTCCATATGTTAAGACCATTCTCTGTACTTTTGTATTCTTTGGGTAAGCTAATAATAAAATTGTTTGCGAAAAACTCGGTGTTTTCTAATTCCCCAATATCTATCGCTTCATTTGAACAGTCATTTTTTAAGTCTTTTATTTGAATAATAATATTTGTGTTCTGCTGAGGTATAAGTTCTGTAGAATCTTGCATAAAATCTGAATGTCCCTTTGATATTTCGCTGTCTGAATTACTTAAACATATTTCTATACTTTGATTACTTATGTTTTCTGAATTATTCTCAAAATGTTCTTGTTCTATAGTAAAATTTTCAGTCGAATTCGTATTAATTGTTTCTTCATAAATCTGATAGTTCATAGCGTCATAGGTTTGATCTTGGTTTAGGTTCATAAATGTGCAATTTTGAGTTTGTGTGCCTAAAAATAAACAGAAAAGAGATAATTTTGAATCCCCTATTAGGCGAATCTATCTACCATCTGTATAAAATGTATGTAACTAATGCAGAGTATGGGAGCAATTAGTTAGCTTATTATGTCTGCTACGTGATCATGATAACATATATACGAGGGAAGATCGAAAGTCTTGTAAAAAAGCAAGGTAAATACAATTTTGTGGCAAAAACAAAAATTTATTTCTCAATATAATCTCCATTAAGCTCAGTAAAATTTTTTTATTCCATCCGAAAAAAAAATTGTTTCTAACTGTGCATATAGTGTAGTAAAAAAGGTCAAAATAATAATGAGATAGACATAGTTTAGATTCATCAATGTTAAGATTTCATCCTCTCTGGGGTATCACCAGGAGTATTGTCATGAGTTTTGGACCTCGAAAAACTTGTGCTTTTTTTGTTTATAAACAAAGTTTTCAAAGCGCGTTTTTTGAGGTTAAAATCTGAATAACTCCGGTCATATAAGTCGCATCGAGACAAAAACAAAACAAACTCTTCGTAATGAAATTTCCAACAAATCCTCGTTGGTTTTGGGTCGCTCAAGTGCGTAGATAATCTACAAAATTGAAAAACCAGGTCGACTAAATAAACCGATGGGATTGAAGCTTTCATAAAATATGCCTTTTGTTATAGCAAAAGTACCCTGAAATTTTGGTACAAGAATATTTAACCCAGTGAGCACAATTGAATTTGCTATTAAAAATTTGAATTATCCTCCATTTTATGCCATTTAGTCCAAAATGTTTTTTTTTTTCAAAATTTAGGTCTCGACGTCAGATTTCCGATGCCATTCAAAAATTTTTTATTGGAGTCATTATAACCGTTTCTTTTACATGTATGTTAATAAAATAACAAATGCGTTTTTTTCTTCTATTTACTTCTGAAGAAGCCATTGTATGGTGAAACAATTGTCAAGTGACTTTAAATATTTTGGAAATTAAAACATAGTGTTGTTTTTTATATAATTTTACAAATTTCCAAGTTTTGCATGATAATCGTTTTGAGGCGATTTTCGAGAATTCCAGTTGAAGTAAGAAGTCATTTCAAGTTTCTAGGGATTATGAACATTCCTAATGACATTTTATGATAAAAAACTATGCTATAAATACCATTGCCCTTTTGGAAATTAACCATTCGCAAACAGTACTTTGTCACTGATACAGGTTCAATTGTTTTGTGAAAATGCCAAAAAACGAAAGAAGTTTCCGTTGAAAATCGGGCTCTGATAGCGAGACATCAAAATGGTGACTCGAGTGGACAAATTGCGAGTGATATGCGGATGCCAAGGAGAACGGTGAACTACATCGTAAAAAAAATTTTCTGTGGGGCATGCAATTCCCAACCAAAAACGTTCAGGAAGGAAACCACTTCTTAGGCAAGTGAATAAACGTAAACGATTAGAATGGGCCCGAGAACATGAAAATTGGACGTTAGAACAATGGAATTCCATCTTTTGGAGCGATGAATCTAAATTCGAAATTTTCGGGTTTACGTGCGGTGGTCAGCTGGAAAGAGGATGTTGGAAGCTTGTCAGTTGCCTACAGTAAAATATGGTGAAGGTTCAGTAATGGTTTGGAGTTATTTTGGCAACGGTAAAGTTGGAAAAATGTTTAGGATAGAAGGAATCATGCGAAAAGAACAGTATCAAGAAATTTTGGTAACTCAAATGCTTCCTTCTGGAAGAGATATTTTTCAGGGGAAATTTATTTTTCAGCATGACAACGATCCTAAACATTCTGCTAAACAAATTAGAGAACTTTTGGATCAATGGAAATCCGATGACGTCCTGGAAGTGGTGACTTGGCCTCCACAATCACCCGACTTGAACCCCATCTAATTGCTGTGGGACCATTTGGACAGGTGTGTTCGAAAACTCGACCCAACATCAGAACATCATTTTTACAAGCACAGTGGATTAAAATAACCGAAGAAACTCTGAAGAAACTACTGGACAGAAAGCCGACACTTTGTAAAGCGGTAATTAAAAACAAAGAGGGTCACATAAATGAGAAAAATCCTGGAAAATCATGAATATTTTTCTGATTTTCTAGACTGTAAAAAATGTGAAAATAAATAATAATTCATTAAAATTAAAGAAAAAAATATTATCTGGGTTTTTGTTGTCTTGGGACTGAAATAATTAGGTGGGCACATACTTTCTGACGGTAGTATACATAACATATTTCCCTATATATTTCGAAGCATCGATGCAGATCTAGAAAAAGTATAGTATGAAACATGTGCAAAAAATACTCTTTAGACTCGTATTACTTATGCCACACAGCTTATACAATACGTGGAAAAGTGCCATTTCCAATACTTCTGTAAAAATCTGTTATTATATACTTGCCTTGATTATTTAAATTTAATTGTCTAGAGATATCTTCTTCCATAATAAAGTCGTCATTTGAAATGGTCATGATATTGCTTGATTCAATTTCCACACAGTTTTGTACTTCGGGCAGATATTCGGTTTGTTTTAGGCTGAAATCTGAAATAAGAATGCTGTTAACATATATAGGATGAAACTAGCGGACCATCAAAAACGAGACAAGAAGTTCATGTAAATATACCTCAGGTTTTTGTGTAATATCCTCAAGAATATTTGAAACAAAGACACCATCAATTTTTTTAGTGTTCCGTACGGAACACTTATAAGATCACTTCGGTGTCTGTCTGTCCGTCTGTCTGTCTGTCTGTCCGTCTGTCACACCCGATTTTCTCCGAAACTATTTGTCATAGAAAGTTGAAATTTGGTAGTAATATAGGAATTGATCGCCTCATCAGAGCCATGTAGTTTTGAAAGTTAAATTTTGACTTAAGGGGTTAGTTTTAGGAGGTGAAATCGGAAGTGAAAAAAAAAATTTTTTACTAGGTAATCGAGTGTGGTGTCAAATGAAAGCTTGTAAAAACACGAGTAAAAAATATATACATAATGTAATACTTGCGCGCACTTTTCTTTGTCCAGTCCACCCGCCTTATCTCGGAAAGTACTTATCAAAAAATTTTGAAAAAATTCTGGAATATTCGCCACGGGGTGTAGATTGAACGAAAATTATCACGAGTGCATTACCTGTAATAATTTATCTGATATATAAAAAACAGAAATTTCAAGGTCATCAATTTTCAGTAAAGATTGGAAATAAATTTTGTTGAAAACTTATTTGGGGTGTGTTTTGTGAAGTCACTGATCATTTTATATCACCGTAACATACATTTTGACTTAAGGGATTCGTTTTGAGGGGTGACATCGGAAGTGAAAAAAAAAATTTTTTACTAGGTCATCGAGTGTGGTGTCAAATGAAAGCTTGTGAAAACACGAGTAAAAAATATATATATAATGTAATACTTGGGCACACTTTTTTTCGTATTACTTTTAAAAAATCGTGAAAAAATCACTGTCCCCTACCTTATCTCGAAAAGTACTGATCAAAAAATTTTGAAAAAATCCTGGAATATTCTCCACGGGATATAGATTGAACGAAAATTATCATTACCTTTAATAATCTATCTGGTATATAAAAAAAACAAAATTTCAAGGTCACCAGTTTTCAGTAAAGATTGGAAACAAATTTTGTTGAAAACTCATTTGGGGTGTGTTTTGTGAAGTTGCTGATCATTTTATACCACCCTAACAAAATTTTTTATTTTAAAAACAATCAACGTACGGAACACTAATTGTGCAAGTTCAACTTGCACTTGACCGGTTATTTTTTTATTTTTACCAGGTGTACAAGTATGAAACGCGAATTTCAGACAACAGATGGTGCACCAATGCAGTTTGTACTATAAAGATTTGACACTGCGCCATTTTGTTGTGTCATCAACAAGTGTTAGATGCGCACGAGTGATAAATTGGAAAAGTGTGTGTATATTGTTGTGTTCAATATGTCGAAATTTATACCGAACAAAGAGCATTCGCGGACAGCATTAATTTTTTGTTTTCATTTGTAGAAAACTGCTGTTGAATCATACCGATTACTTCGAGAAGCTTATGGTGAACATATTCCATCGCAAGATACGTGTGAACGATGGTTTCGGCGTTTCAAAAGTGGTGACTTCGATGTTGCAGACAAGGAACGTAGAAAACTGCAAAAAAAATACGAAGATGTGGAATTGCAAGCATTGTTGGGCGAAGATGATTCGCAAGCACAAAAACAACTCGCCGAGCAATTGGGCGTTAGTCAACAAGCTGTTTCCAATCGGCTACGAGAGATGGGAAACATTCAGAAGCCGGTAGATGGGTACCACATGAGTTGAACGACAGACAAATGGAAAAGCGCAAAAACATGTGTGACATTTTGCTCGCTCGGTACAAAAGGAAGTCGTTTTTGCATTGTATAGTTACAGGGGATGAAAAGTGGATCTATTTTGAGAATCCCAAGCGCAAAAAAATCATGGGTAGACCCAGGCACACCATCCACATCGACCGCAAGACCGAATCGCTTTGGCAGAAAGACCAGAGGGCGTGGTCTATTATGAGCTGTTAAAATTGTTAATACTAAACGTTACCAACAACAATTGACCGATTTGAACCGTTCGCTGCTTGAAAAAAGGCAAGAATACCGAAAGAGGTAACACAAAGTCATTTTCCTTCATGACAATGCTCCATGACATATGGCAAAATCAGTTCGCGACACGTTGGAAGCACTCAGCTGGGAAGTTCTACCCCATGCGGCTTACTCACCAGACTTGGCTCCCTCCGATTACCACTTGTTTGCATTGATGGGTCACGCACTTGCTGAGCAGCGCTTTGGTTAGTACGAAGATGTGAAAAAATGGCTCGATGAATGGTTTGCAGCAAAAGGGTGTATGTACGAGGCATGTTTTTTTTAAGTAAGTACCGTTTTGGAATTAAAAAAAGACGTGCAAAGATATCGCTATAATTTTATTTTTACATGAAAGCCTGTACCTTAATCTACTTTTCTACATAATTTCCGTGAATATTGAGGCACTTGTCATAACGTGGCACCAGTTTTTGAATACCCTCCTCATAAAAATTCTGCCGCCTGACTTGTTAACCACTGTATCACAAATGTTTTGACTTCGTTATCGTCTTGAAGACGCTGATCACCCAGGTGCTTCTTCAAGTGCAGGAACAAATGGTAGTCGCTGGGCGCCAGATCAGGGCTGTATGGAGGATGATCTAGAGTTTCCCATTTAAAAGATTTGATGAGATCTTTGGTCCGATTAGCCGCATGTGGACGGGCATTGTCATGCAGCAAAACGATACCCTTACTCAACTTGCCACATCTTTTGTTCTGGATTGCACGACGCAGATTGTTCAATGTCTCACAATAAGACGCTGCATTGATTGTCTCATTACGAGGCAGAAACTCCCACTAGCAATACTCTTTTTCTGTCCCAAAAAAACTGTGCACATGATTTTGCGGGCAGAAATTGTTTGCTTAAACTTCACTTTTTTTGGGTGATGATGAATGTCGCCATTCCATGGATTGTTGTTTCGATTCTGGTGTGACGTAGGCCACCCATGTTTCGTCACCAGTAACAATTTGGTCTAAAAAATGTTCACCTTCATTGTGGTACCGCTCAAGGAAAGTCAATGCCCTGCCTAAAACGTTGGGTTTTGTGCAAATCCGTCAACATTTTTGGAACCCAACGTGAACACAATTTCCGGTAATTCAAGTTCTCGGTCACAATGCGATACAAAACACTACGAGAATATTGAGGAAAGCAGTCGCACAATGATGAAATTGTAAAGCGTCTGTTTTCTCTCACCTTTTCGTCCACTTTCTGCAACAAATCTTCATTAACGACCGAAGGACGCCCACTCCGTTCTTCATCATGCACATTTGTGCGGCCATCTTTAAATGCTCTCGCCCATTTCCTTACCATTCCATCACTCATAATGTTTTGTCCGTAAACTTCACAGATCTCACGATGAATATCGATCGGTTTTACGCCTTTAGCACTAAGAAATCGTATAACAGCCCGTACTTCACAATCGGCGGGACTCACGATTGTCGGAGGCATCTTAAACACTCAGTAAACAACGTATACAATGAAGAATCAGACTGTAATGGCGTCAGTGCGTAGACATGAGATGTAGGTTACCAGCGCGCATGCGCGGAACGCCGACCGTATCGCTGCGGCGGCGGAATCGCAAAACGGTACTTACTTAAAAAACATGCCTCGTATAACAAGCGAAGGAGCCTACTTTGAATAAAGCACTTTTTATCATTCTTCCGAATTTAACATGTTTTTTTAGAAAAAAAAATCCGCATTTCATACTTGTACACCTGGTAAAAAGATATTTTCCAAGCCCAAGTGGAAATACCTAGGATAACTAAACCTCCACTTTTTCATTTTTGGTTTTCTAGTTCCAAAGTTAATTATTTCATGTTTTCTGTGCCAAATGATTTTAATGTTAGTAAAGGATCCCTACATTTTTAATTTTAGTAAAATGTATTTCAATTAAGGAATTGTATCGGAAACACAGAAATAAAAACCAACAAAAATCATTACGTATGCTATAAAGTAATATATTATGTTTCACTTATGTTTTCATTCTGAAGTTTGTACTGACAGAAAATTTATAGTTCGTTATAGCGATATATTTTGGATTCAGAACCTTCTGTTTCACAAAACACTGTCTATGTCATGTTTATAAATTACATATATAATTTCTTGTACTCATTTTTTGACATCTCGACTTCAAAAAACCTTCTAGAATGGGGCTAGAATAAAGTAAACGTGTCGTTTTTTAACAAATTATTAATTTATAAATATTTAAAAACTGGACATCCCATAAAACAAAACCAATATTATTTGTGGTACGTTTTTAAAACTAAAATAACCGGTCAAGTGCAAGTTGAACTTGCGCAATTAGTGTTCAGTACGTTGATTGCTTTTAAAATAAAAAAATTTGTTATGGAGGTATAAAATGATCAGTGACTTCACAAAATACACCCAAATGAGTTTTCAACAAAGTGTGTTTCCAATCTTTATTGAAAAGTGATGACCTTGAAATTTTTTGTTTTTTTTTTTTATATACCAGATAAATTATTAAAGGTAATGCCCTCGTGATAATTTTCGTTCAATCTACACCCCGTGGAGAATATTCCAGAATTTTTTCAAAATTTTTTGATCAGTGCTTTTCGAGATAAGGTGGGGGGACAGCGATTTTTTGCGATTTTTTAAAAATAATACAAAGAAAAGTGTGCGCAAGTATTACATTAAATATATATTTTTTACTCGTGTTTTCACAAGCTTTCATTTGACACTACACTCGATGACCTAATAAAAAAATTTTTTTTTCACTTCCGATATCACCCCCCAAAACTAAGCCCTTAAGTCAAAATGTAATTTTCAAAACTACGTGGCTGTGATGAGGCCATCAATTCCTATATTATTACCAAATTTCAACTTTCTATGACAAATAGTTTCGGAGAAAATCAGGTGTGACAGACAGACGAAAAGGCAGACACCGAAGTCATCTTATAAGTGTTCCGTACGGAACACTAAAAAGCTTTCACCTCGTCCGGTATTTGATTTGGACTTTTCGTCCCAGTCTTTTTCAACATTAGTGGTATAAGGACGAAATTTATATTTTATACATTTTATATTAAGTTATCTACTTTCCGTATCTTCACAGTGTTATTTTATGTCTAAAATTGATGCTTATCTATGATGATAATTAATCTATTTAATAACAATGTAATTTGCATATTTCCTATAACCTCCTTCCCCCCCTTATTAATTCTTTATATGTTTGACGATAACTAATTAAAAATAATGAAAAAAACAGCAAAATATGCAAATCCCTTGATTCAGATTTCTGAAAAGTACATTAAACATGATATATACGAAATAATCTCCCTCTTTCCCTACTTTATTAATCCCTGATATATTTGACCACAAAGAAAACTAACATAATGTTCAGATTCCTCTTCTCTGAGAACTCTTAAAAAGATGTATAACACGATATGTACGAAACAACACCCCTACTCCTTTTACCCTTTTTATTTATGCTTAAAATTTGTTCATTATCACAACAAAAAATTAAAAAAATTCGCATTTGAAAAAAGACACACAAAAATTTTGAGCCATTACAAATATGTGGGCGTCTCTTTCAGCTCTGGTCACACGAGTGTCTCCAAAATTGCTTAATTGTTTTCTTTGCTACCAGGTGTACAAGTATGAAATGCGGATTTCAGACAACAGATGGTGCACCAATGCAGTTTGTGCTATAAAGATTTGACACTGCGCCATTTTGTTGTGTCATCAACAAGTATCAGACGCGCACGAGTGATAAATTGGAAAAGTGTTTGCGTAGTGTTGTGTTGTTGTGTTCAATATGTCGAAATTTATACCGAACAAAGAGCATTCGCGGACAGCAGTAATTTTTTGTTTTCATTTGAAGAAAACTGCTGTTGAATCATACCGATTACTTCGAGAAGCTTATGGTGAACACGTTCCATCGCAAGATACGTGTGAACGATGGTTTCGGCGTTTCAAAAGTGGTGACTTCGATGTTGCAGACAAGGAACGTGGAAAACCGCCAAAAAAATATGAAGATGTGGAATTGCAAACATTGTTGGACGAAGATGATTCGCAAACACAAAAACAATTCGCCGAGCAATTCGGCATTAGTCAGCAAGCTGTTTCCAATCGACTGCGAGAGATGGGAAACATTCAGAAGACCAGTAGATGGGTACCACATGAGTTGAACGACAGGCAAATGGAAAAGCGCAAAAACATGTATGACATTTTGCTCGCTCGGTACAAAAGGAAGTCGTTTTTTGCATCGTATAGTTACAGGAGATAAAAAGTTGATTTATTTTGAGAATCTCAAGGGCAAAAAATCATGGGTAGACCCAGGCGCACCATCCACATCGACCGCAAGACCGAATCGCTTTGGCAGAAAGACGATGCTCTGTGTTTGGTGGGACCAGAGGGGCGTGGTCTATTATGAGTTGTTACAACCTGGGGAAACGGTTAATACTAAACGTTACAAACAACAATTGACTGATTTGAACCGTTCGCTGTTTGAAAAAAGGCCAGAATACCGAAAGAGGCAACACAAAGTCATTTTTCTTCATGACAATGCTCCATCCCATATGGCAAAACAGTTCGCGACACGTTGGAAGCACTCAACTGGGAAGTTCTACGCCATGCGGTTTACTCACCAGACTTGGCTCCTTCCGATTACCACTTGTTTGCATCGATGGGTCTGAGTAGCGCTTTAGTTCGTACGAAGATGTGAAAAAATGGCTCGATGAATGGTTCGCAGCAAAAGGGGAAGATTTTTACTGGCGTGGTATTCACAAATTGCCCGAAAGATGGGGAAAATCTATAACAAGCAATGGAGCATACTTTGAATAAAGCACTTTTTATCATTCTTCCGAAATTAACATGTCTTTTTTTAGAAAAAAAATCCGCATTTCATACTTGTACATCTGGTACTCTCTAAATATTTTTCCTTTTCGGATTCGACTAATTTACAGGTATCATAAATTTCACCTATTACCATAGGTAAAAACAAGAGTAAATATGTTCAGATAAATAAATTTGTTGGATTTACTTATACATATTTGAATATTTAGTTTGCTATTTTATCGATGGGTCGGGATTTACGGAACTGCTACTTTGGAACAACTTTTTTATGAGCACGACACACTTGTTGCAGATTAATCCATAAATCGCTACAAGAGTAGGTCTTGAGCTGTTACAGATTACACCAGATGGGAAACGCAGCCTTGGGCAGTTCATTGTAAATGTCTCGATATAACTATGTCCGGTTCGGTAACGTTAACTGTTTAAAAAAAAACTACATTTTTGTAGATAGCCAAATTTTATTAATGATATGACATAGATAACAGAACAGTATCTATAATATATATAAAATGCAACGTCTCTCTGTCTGTCTGTCTGTCTGTCTGTCTGTCTGTCTGTCTGTCCGTTAGTGACCTTATCACTGGAGAACCACTTATCCGATTTACGTACTTTTTTTTTTTAAAACATACATATGTTCTCTGGCCAGGTTATAGGCTATATTTCATTACGATAGGTAGCATAAGGAATGAGCAGTTACGTAAAATAGTGAGTAAAGTCGGAAAAAAGTTTGCCGCTAGCGCGTTCCTTTGCAATACACACCCTAAACCGTTAATTATGGAACAATATTATGTAGCAGAGAATATCTATAATCTATAATCTACAATATATATAAAATGCAATGTCTCTCTGTCTGTCTGTCTGTCTGTCCATTAGTGCGTTTATCACGAGAGAGCCACTTATCCGATTTACGTGTCTTTTTTTAAATTCATACATATATTCTTTGGCCAGGTTATATAATATAATAATAATAATCTATATAAAATGCAACGTTTCTCTGTCTGTCTGTCTGTCCGTTAGTGCGTTTATCCCTCGAGAACCACTTATCGGATTTACGTGATTTTTTAAATTCATACATATGTTCTCTGACCAGGTTATAGATATACATTTTATTACATCTATAATATATATAAAATGCAACGTATCTCTGTCTGTCTGTCTGTCTGTATGTCCGTTAGTGCGCTTATCACTGGAGAACCACTCATCCGATTTTCGTACTTTTTTTTTAAAACATACATATGTACTCCGGCCAGGTTATAGGCTATATTTTATTACGATAGGTAGCATAAGGAATGAGCAGTGACGATAATAGTGAATGAAGTCGGAAAAAAAGTTTGCCACTAGCGCGTTCTCTTGCAATACACAATTTAAACCATTAAATATGGAACAATATTATGTAGCAGAGAATATCTATAATCTATAATATATATAAAATGCAATGCCTCTCTGTCTGTCTGTCTGTCCATTAGTGCGTTTATCATGCGAGAACCACTTATCCGATTTACGTGTCTTTTTTTAAATTCATACATGTATTCTTTAGCCAGGTTATATGCAAATGCAACGTCTCTCCTTCTGTCTGTCTGTCTGTTCGTCCGTTAGTGCGCTTATGACTGGAGAACCACTTATCCGATTTACGTGCTTTTTTTTAAATATACATATGTTCTCTGGCCAGGTTATAGACTATATTTTATTACGTTAGGTAACATGAGGAATAAGCAGTGACGATAATAGTGAATCAAATCGGAAAAAAGTTTGCCGCTAGCGCGTTCTCTTGCAATAGACTGCCTAAACCACTAAATATGGAACAATATCATGTAGCAAAGGATATCTATAATATATATAAAATGCAACGTCTCTCTGTCTGTTTGTCCGTTTGTGCGCTTATCACTGGAGAACCACTTATCCGATTTACGTGCTTTTTTTTTTAAACATACGTATGTTCCCTGGCCAGGTTATAGGATATATTTTATTACGTTAGGTGACATAAGGAATAAGCAGTGACGATAATAGTGAATCAAGTCGGAGAAAAGTTTGCCGCTAACGCGTTCTCTTGCAATACACTGCCTAAAGCATTAAATATGGAACAATATCATGTAGCAAGGAATATAATATATATAAAATGCAACGTCTCTCTGTCTGTCTGTCCGTTAGTGCGCTTAACACTCGAGAACCACTTATCCGATTTACGTGTTTTTTATAAATTTATACATATGTTCTATATAATTCGAAATAAGCCTAGATAATGGGAGATAAGGTGAGATAATGGGAGATAAGGAGAAATAATGGGAGATAAGTCGAGATAAGCCTCGATAATGGGAGGTAAGGTGAGTTATGAGAGATAAGTATAAATAATAGGAGATAAGGAGAAATAATGGGAGATAAGCAGAAATAAATCTAGATAATGGGAGTTATGGTGAGATAATGGGAGATAAGGAGAAATAATGGGAGATAAGGAGAAATATTGCGCGATAAGTCGAGATAAGCCTAGATAATGGGAAATGAGGTGAGATAATGGGAGATAAGGAGAAATAATGGGAGATGAACAGAGATAAGCCTAGATAATGGAAATTATGTAGAGATAATGGGAGATAAGGAGAAATATTGGGAGATAAGGGGAAATAATGGGAGATATTTTATTACGTTGGGTAACATAAGGAATAAGCAGTGAGGATAGTAGTGACTCAAGTCCACGCGAGCGGAGCCGCGGGCCCGGCTAGTTTATATTATATAATAATAGTAATTAAAAGTAACTACCGATATTAAGTGCCTAGAAATTTTAGGGGTAATTAGCACTAAAATTTATAGAAATCATTAGTCTTATTATCAATAAGATATTAGTGGACATGTCATTATTTAAAGTTTATTTTTTGAGAGATAAATTAGATGATTTTATAATTACAATTAAGAAAAGTAAAAAAAAAATCACTTTAAAACCATAATTACTTTGCGATATCTATAAAGTAATTAATAAACAGAAATGCAGACACCTGTAACAAAAAACACAAAATATAATTGCGTGGTGCGATCTACAAAGTTATTTTGGAAATGTATGTACAGAAATGCAGATACCTGTAGGAAATACATAAAAATCTCGCACATAGTTAATCGAGTATAATATAGATGATGGGACGTCATGTGAATTAACTAATTTTATACTGAACAATTTTGACCCTGTGTCCGTCTTTTTTTTTACACAGATTTAAAAGGGACGACGCTTTTTAAACAACCAAGCCAAATACGAGTATACGAGTTTTAATTTGACTTAAAATGTTAAAAACCGCGTCATTATTTTTAGTAATTTTACATTATTTTGTTGGTTGGTACTAAATGGTGTCCATATTATTTTTAGTGTTCCGTACGGAACACTTATAAGATCACTTCGGTGTCTGTCCGTCTGTCTGTCCGTCTGTCCGTCTGTCCGTCTGTCACACCCGATTTTCTCCGAAACTATTTGTCATAGAAAGTTGAAATTTGGTAGTAATATAGGAATTGATGGCCTCATCAGAGCCATGTAGTTTTGAAAGTTAAATTTTGACTTAAGGGGTTAGTTTTGGAGGGTGAAATCGGAAGTGAAAAAAAATTTTTTTTTTTTTTTACTAGGTAATCGAGTGTGGTGTCAAATGAAAGCTTGTGATAACACGAGTAAAAAACATATATATAATGTAATACTTGCGCGCACTTTTCTTTGTATTATTTTTAAAAAATCGCGAAAAATCGCTGTCCACCCGCCTCATCTCGGAAAGTACTTATCAAAAAATTTTGAAAAAATTCTGGAATATTTTCCACGGGGTGTAGATTGAACGAAAATTATCACGAGTGCATTACCTGTAATAATTTATCTGGTATATAAAAAAAACAGAAATTTCAAGGTCATCAATTTTCAGTAAAGATTGGAAATAAACTTTGTTGAAAACTTATTTGGGGTGTGTTTTGTGAAGTCACTGATCATTTTATATCACCGTAACATAAATTTTGACTTAAGGGATTCGTTTTGAGGGGTGAAATCGGAAGCGAAAAAAAAATTTTTTTACTAGGTCATCGAGTGTGGTGTCAAATGAAAGCTTGTGAAAACACGAGTAAAAAATATATATATAATGTAATACTTGCGCACACTTTTCTTCGTATTACTTTTAAAAAATCGTGAAAAATCGCTGTCCCCTACCTTATCTCGAAAAGTACTGATCAAAAAATTTTGAAAAAATCCTGGAATATTCTCCACGGGGTATAGATTGAACGAAAATTATCATTACCTTTAATAATTTATCTGGTATAGAAAAAAACCAAAATTTCAAGGTCACCAGTTTTCAGTAAAGATTGGAAACAAACTTTGTTGAAAACTCATTTGGGGTGTGTTTTGTGAAGTCACTGATCGATCATTTTATACCACCCTGACAAAATTTTTATTTTAAAAACAATCAACGTACGGAACACTAATTGTGCAAGTTCAACTTGCACTTGACCGGTTTTTTTTAACTAATTTTCAAAATAAGGCAACCTAATCATTAAGGGTATAGAAAATAAAAAACACAGAAGTTCTGGAAAGAATGTACAAAATAAAGAAATTACAAACAACCATAAAAATAAGAAAAACTCAATACTTCGGACATATAATGAGGGGCCCGAAGTACGAATTACTAGGTCTAATATATAAAAATCTCGCACATAGTTAATCGAGTATGATATAGATGACGGGACGTCATGTGAATTAACTCATTTTATACTGAACAGTTTTGGGCCCCAAAGTACGAATTGCTAGGTCGAATTATTGAAGGCAAAATAAACGGCAAACGATCGATCGGAAGACGACAGAATTTTTGGCTGAAGGACATGAGAAGAAGGTTTGGATGTGCTTCGAGTGATATTTTTCGAGCAGTAGTTTCTAAAGTTCGTTTAGCTCTACGGATCAAAAACTTTCGTGAGGAGACGGCGCACATTGGGACCGAATGCCGAAAAGGTGGCCATAAGTCCTTAAAATGAATGTTCGATTGAGGGACTTTTCAGGCTCTAGGTATGTGGGTTGGTACCTGCGCTATTCGAAACGATCGGTTATAATAATCAAGTGTGCACACGTTGCTCTTGACACCCATTGTTGTTAGAGCGTCGAGCAGGCCAGATTCTGAGCTTGTTCTGTTTGACTTAGACAGGTAGATTCAATTGCGCTCAAATGTTTTGTATTTGAAGTTAATTTAATTTCGTGAAATGGATTCTCCGAATAAAAGTTAGTACATTTAAACGATATAAATTGATTACAATAAAATTTGATTACCATTTAATTATTGTAATGTTTAAAATATCACTGTTTTAGAACTTTTAGTTTCAAACATCAAAATTAAAATATACATAAGTTAAAGGTCCCACGACATCCCACTGTCAAACCAATTTTATCGTGTTTTCTAACTATTTTTTAATAATCTAGAAGCAAAATCAGCTGCCCGCACTTGCAGATTTTTTAAAAAAAGTATGAATAATGTTATATCTATCTTTATAATACATAATACTCAAATTCCTGTTAATTTTCATTTAACACTAGTTAACTGAAACGTATTGTTTTTAACATTTTTAATTTCAGATCCTTATCAGCGACATCGAATTTTCATGAAAATATGACAAAAATTATCATTTTTGTCCGCATATCGGATCCGCCATTTTGTTTTTCACATTGTTAATTTCAGATTCTTCATCAGCAACCTCGAAGAGCCCTATAGTCGAAATTTCATGAAAATATGACAATTTTTATCAATTTTGTCCGCCATATTGGAGCCGCCATTTTGTTATTTACATTTTTTATGTCAGATTGTTAATCGGCGACCTCAAAAAACCAGATATGTAAATTTTCATATAATTCCAATAACACCTTCATATTTTGGCCACCTTCTCAGGTTTTGGTCCCAATGTGCGGTGTCGTAAGAAGACGAATCATTAAGAAATTGAATAACAGGAAGAAAAAGTAATCGTAGCGGCTAGATTAGGTACACATGGTGAATGATTCAGTTGCTCTTTGGACAAAATCTCTCAATGGCTGAACTATGAGATGGTCGTTAAATCCTCGCAAATGCAGTTTACGAAGATCCAAGATCTCACATCAAAATATCGATCATTTCTTGAGGGTTAATTTTGCTCAGTTCTTTTTCTATTGGTGGCCTCCCCGCCTGAATAGGGATTACCCTCTCGGCGAGGATGTCATAATATACGTCAACCTTGTCCAAGCGCCGATACATACATGTGTATTTCACGGCACCTTCTAGACAACGCGTTAGTGCTGCAAGGGGTGTTATTACATTCCTGCAACAACTACTACCTATGTATGTATCCAAGCCACATATACTTAAATAAATAAGTGCACTGATCTGTCGGGATTGGAACCCGGGACTCTTGATACCGATAACCACGGACTCAATGCCGAAACACGCCTGTTTTAAACATCTCAACTTTTTGTCGTCATCAATCATCTCACTAGTTAAGTAGTCATCATCTCACTGGTTAAGTAGTCATCATCTTAAGCTGTTTGAGGCAGGTGATGTGTTTAACAGAAAAGTTAGTAGCATTTGCTTCGAGCTCGTCATGATATACTGTTTCTCTAACTACTAAAACTAGGCATATAATAGAACAAATTTTAGTTGACACATCTTAAACTCTTTGAAGCAGGTAATGTGTTTTCAGCAACTAGCTTTAACAGAAAAGTTAGGAGCAGCTATTTGCTTCGAGCTCGTCATGATATACTGTTTGTCTTACTACTAAAACTAGGCATATATGTTAATAGAA
>CM032455.1:7776477-7881477 GCA_019049505.1 Pachyrhynchus sulphureomaculatus | reverse complement strand
ATATATATTTCTAAAATAACATGTTAAATTCGGAAGAATGATAAAAAGTGCTTTATTCAAAGTATGCTCCATCGCTTGTTATACATTTTTCCCATCTTTCGGGCAATTTGTGAATCCCACGCCAGTAAAAATCTTCCCCTTTTGCTGCGAACCATTCATCGAGCCATTTTTTCACATCTTCGTATGAACCGAAGCGCTACTCAGCAAGTGCGTGACCCATCGATGCAAACAAGTGGTAATCGGAAGGAGCCAAGTCTGGTGAGTAAGCCGCATGGCGTAGAACTTCCCAGCTGAGTGCTTCCAACGTGTCGCGAACTGGTTTTGCCGTATGTGATGGAGCATTGTCATGAAGAAAAATGACTTTGTGTTGCCTCTTTCGGCCTTTTTTCAAGCAGCGAACGGTTCAAATCGGTCAATTGTTGTTGGTAACGTTTAGTATTAAGCGTTTCCCCAGGTTTTAACAGCTCATAATAGACCACGCCCCTCTGGTCCCACCAAACACAGAGCATGGTCTTTCTGCCAAAGCGGTTCGGTCTTGTGGTCGATGTGGATGGTACGCCTACGTCTACCCATGATTTTTTGCGCTTGGGATTCTCAAAATACATCCACTTTTCATCCCCTGTAACTATACGATGCAAAAACGACTTCCTTTTGTACCGAGTGAGCAAAATGTCGCACATGTTTTTGCGCTTTTTTCCATTTGCCTGTCGTTCAACTCATGTGGTACCCATCTACCGGCTCCTGAATCTTTCCCATCTCTCGTAGCCGATTGGAAACAGCTTGTTGACTAACGCCCAATTGCTCGGCGAGTTGTTTTTGTGTTTGCGAACCATCTTCGTCCAACCATGCTTGCAATTCCACATCTTCGTATTTTTTTGGCGGTTTTCCACGTTCCTTGTCTGCAACATCAGAGTCACCACTTTTGAAACGCCGAAACCATCGTTCACACGTATCTTGCGATACAGCGTGTGCACCACCTTCTTATTTCTCTATTGTAATCGTGAATTGCCTATTCATTATTGTTTTTATTATTCTTCGTTTCGTGGTCTACCTATGCTGCTCATTTCTACTGGTGATATGTCCTTTCTTCTATTATTTTATTCGATTTAGGTTCAATACTCAGTCATTTATATGATCTATTTTGCATGTGTCTACTGTTGTCACTTTGTTTTCTATCCAACAGGTTTTTTTTTTCTTTTTTCTGCACACTATTTATATTTCTGTTATTTGGTTAAGTTAGTTTTTCTTCACCGTACTTAAGTATGTTAGCTCAATAATAATTTCGTCTTAGCCTGAACCTTTTCTCTTTTCAAATTTTGGATGGTTGTAGCTTCTACTTGATGGAAATTAATTTTAAATATGTGTGGACAGTGTAAAATGTAGATCTGAAGAAGCTGCATCGACAGCGAAACGCGTCATCGCAATTTAAATAAACCAGTGGAAATTGACTAAAGATTATCGGGTGTCGGCCCGTATGAGGATATGAAACTCATTTATTTCTTACAACTCAATATTTCGTCAATTTATTGTTGACATCATCAGGAGTTAAGAAAATAAGGGTTAATCCATTATAAAACTCAACAAAACATATATACATACTGTACTGCAACCCACGAACCAACTAAAGATGTTTACCGTGTAAAATTTTATCTAGACTTAACTTTTTTAACTAGATACAATTTTACGTGAGTTGCAGTACAGTATATATGTTTTGTTCAGTTTATAATGGATTAACCCTTATTTTCTTAACTCCTGATGGTGTCAACAATAAATTGACGAAATATTGAGAAAATAAGAAATAATTGAGTTTCATATCCTCATACATATCGACAGCCGATAATTCTTCTGATTAATAAAAGCGTACGGCCGATAAAATTAAGCTTGAAAATGACTGGTCGATATCAACTTTTCTTCCTCTTCATTAAAAAGGTTCTAAGAAAAATTGTGAGAACTATAGAGTCATCGCTATGATGTCTCACTCCAACAAGATTTTTTTCCAAAAAAGAATGTGTATCCTATCTGTTAAATTGAATCTTAAAACTTTTATTAAAGTCCCTGTTTTCTATTTTTAACAGGGCTCAAAATAACCTCGATTGTACTCATTTATTTATTATTTAAAAGCAATTGTATTATTTTACTAAAATCACAATAATGGATTTACTAATTAGGTGAGATATATTATCATTAACGATAATTTGTTTTAAAAAGGTGTCATAAAGAATTGAAATAAAATAGACAGAAATCAACCTCCACTAGTCGATCGGTTTGTCTATTTGTCTCTCGCTACGATAACGCCCGAACGGAACGGAATGGAATATCGATTTGCAATTTGGTAGGAAAGTAGGAAAGAGATTTGTAGTTTTTGAGCCATATCGCTTCAGGTCCAAAAGGTTACAGGTGTAAAAATCGAGAAATTTAGCGTATTTTTCATGGTATTACAGAGATTTTTCCTTTTTACTGTCCCGTCCATTTAGGAAGAGATGGAGGTCTATTATGAGGATTTTTTCTTGTTTTTGGTTGGAATACTCTACAAACTTTAAGTATAAGATTCGTGGGGAGCGGAGATAGAAGGGTGGATTCGTGCTTATCTTGTTATTCATCTTTTGCAGAGTTATTGGAGTCAAAAAATTGATCGAAAGATTATTTTATCATTATTTTAAATTTTAACAATGATCGAATTTGCATAGAAAAATTATGAACAATAAAACATATTATTTCGAACTAGAAAATTTTACACTCCACAACAACTGTTAATTATGCACGAAGCTCAAGTTCGAGCAACAATGGAATCCTGCTCCCATGTTTGGGGTACTCTGCTCCTAAATACACCCTGTATTGGTCAGATTCTATTCACAAGAGAGCTTGAAGACTCAGAACTATCCAGCAATCTTGATTCATTGGAACATCGAAGAACGGTTGGCGACTTGGTCTACTCTACAACTATTTTCATGGAGAGTGTGCGATGGATGTACCCCGCTTGATTCTTTTCAAAGTGGTACATGCTAGGAATACATATCGTGCTAATACTTCATATCCGTATAAAGTTCCGCTTGTCACTTCCCGTACAATCCTTTTCAAGCAGTCTTTTATATGGAGAACCTCATTCCTTTGGAATGATTTGCCCAGAACTGTGTTTCCCACCGAGTACAATTTATAACGAATCAAGACCAACGTGAATCGCTGTTTCCGCACACGCGTCATTCCTGTAGTGCTTTATCCAAAAAAAATGACAATCATACTATCATCAGCAGACCTATGCTCAGAATTTTTTCTTTTTCACCAGATCGTTAATCTAAAGTAGAAAGAGAGCAGGAGATAGTATGGAGTATAATGGCGTTGATCGGTGTTGAAAGGAAAGCCATCAACATCCACTTCCAAAGAACAGTCTCTGAGAAAACTCGAGAGCCATAAACAAGATCTTCCAGACGTACCATAACATCTTGGCTCAGCCAATAATCCTTCATGCCAAACACTATCGAATGCCCTGAAAATATCATTTGGTCAGTTTTTTTAGTGCTCAATTTAAAATATGTGTTAGGATAGGCTGTCTGAAAACAATAACAGGCACTTTTGACTGCGTTCTTTGCGAGTGGCGGTCGACGCATTTCTTTCTGACACTTTCGCTATGAACGCTGGTGTGCCCCAAGGCTCCATACTCTCTCCTACTCTCTTTCTCATTTACATTAATGATATGCTGGAAAAGACCGGGAATCCAATCTACAGCTTTGCAAATGACAGTACGCTTATCTCTTCTTTCACTTTAAACGCTCGGACATCGGATACTTAGGCGAATATCCGCAGGCAGCAGGAGGTCGTTCAACTTAACAAAGACCTAGAAGAAATTCTATTTTTGAGTGACAGTAACCAAGTGGAATTTAACGCTACAAAAACCCAAAAAAGTTAACGTTGCTGAACCCGATATAGTCATATCGGGGCACTCCATTCCCCTAACATCGTTACTCAATTTATTGGTCGTTAATTTGGGAGCAAATATGCCCTGGCATGAACATGTTGCAGGCATGGCAAGGAGAGCTTCTCAAAAGTTGGGAATATTATTTCGAACCAGAAAGCTTTACACTCCACAACAACTGTTAATTTTTTACAAAGCTCAAATTCGACCAACTGTGGAATACTGCTCCCATGTTTAGGGCTCCGTTCCCCAACACACACTGTATTTGTTGGATTCTGTTCAGGGAAGAGCTGTTCGTCTGATTGGAAACCCGGAACTGACCGGCGGCCTTAATTCGCTAGAACATCGAAGAACGGTTGGCGACTTGAGTCTGTTCTACAAGTATTTTCATGGTAAGTGTTTGAAGGATGTAACCCGCCTAATTCCTTCCAGGGCGGTGCATGTTAGAAATACACGTCGCGCTAATACTTCACATTCGTATGAGGTTCAGCTTGTTACTCTGCGTACAACGGTTTTCAAGCAGTCTTTCATATGGAGAATATCATCCCTTTGGAATATTTTGCCCAGCGCTGGGTTTCCTACCGAGTACAATTTACAGCGATTCAAGAACAACGTTAATCGCTTGTTCCGCACACATGTTGCTCCTGGAGTGTTTTAGGGACGTGTGCTAGATTCATAAAAAAAAACAGTGGGAATAGTAGATGATGTTCTTTTCTGGAAATTGATCAGAGAGTGTAAAGTAAATAAGCTGATTTTTAAATAAATGTCGTTGCAATAACATTATCTGATGTGTAAGTGACGGCATAGTTTATTTAGTGAACTTCAGGCCAACAACCTTACGAACTGACTAAAAAGATCGTAAATCTGTTGAAACAGACAGGAAGTGTGTTTTAATTATCTGATCATACTAGCCATGCCCGCGGCTTCGCTCGCGTGGATTTGATTCACCTTTATCGTCACTGCTTATTCGTTATGTTTATATTATTATATAGCTCGAGGGGCCTTAGAGGTCCATGGCTTGGTTGCATACTTGTCTTCACTTCTTTTTGTCTCCTGTTACCTTTTCCCAGTGCGGGATTCCCATCAACTCCGGATCTTGCTTTACTATCTGAATCCATGTAGATCGAGGTCTACCCTTGCCTCTTCTTCCAACCACTTCTCTTATTAGGGCTTGCTTTGCCGGTCTTTCTTCCTTCATCCTTGCCACGTGTCCCAACCATCCTAAACGCTGGCTTATTATGATTTGGCTTATAAGGGGTTTCGTATATAGGCATTTTAATTCGTAGTTTGTTCTTCTTCTCCACAGTCCCTCTTATTTCCTTCCTCCGTAGATTTTTCTCAAAGTTTTCCTTTCCCACACCTCCAACGTCTCCTTTTCTCTTGCATTCAGTTTCCATGTTTCGCATCTATATGTCACCGTGGGTCTGACAATTGTCGTATATATTCTTTCTTTTGCTTTTTTTGATACATTCTTTGATTTCATTATTTGGATTCATTGCCCCCGAACATCTCTGTCCTTTCGCTATTCTTTCTTGTATCTCCGTCCTTTCTTGTCCACTCTCTGTTATTGTTACTCCCAGATAATTAGATTTGTCTACTTTTTCAAACATATATCTTTTCCCTAAGTTGTTAATTATATCTAAACTTTTGTTGTTTTTATTATCCTTCTTCTTTGTAATTTCCATGTATTTTGTTTTTGCCTCATTTATTTTTAGTCCTCTCATCCTTCCCCTTTCTTCTATCCTACTTATGGCTTTTTTGAGGTTCTCTTTTGCTCTTGCAATCACTGCTACATCATCCGCATAGGCCAAGCATTGGCAGGTTTGTTGGTATATCGTTCCGTTTGTTTTTATTTCTGACTCCCGGATTATCTCCTCTAGTACCAAATTAAATAGACATGTCGACACTGGTTCACCATGTCTTAAACCTCTTTTCACCTTAAACTTGTCTGATACTTTGCTCTCAACCAACACTCTATTTTCTGTGTCATTCAGGGTCATTCTCACCATGCGAATCAATTTACTTGGAATTTTTAGTTCTTCCATTATCTTGTAGAGTCCTTCGCTATTTACAGAGTCATATGCTTCTCTGAAATCCACAAAGACTAAGTGTAGTGCCAAATTTTGTTCTAAGCTATTATCTTGGATTTGCTTAATCGAAAATATCTCTGGTTTGTAACCGATCTATTTTTCCTGAAACCACACTGGTACTCTCCCAGAATAGACTCGGCTTTCTTTGCTAGTCTGTTTTTGATAGTCAACACTACTATCTTGTACACGACAACCAGTAAGGTTATTGGTCTATAATTAGCACATATAGTTTTTTCTCCTTTTTTGTATATTGGACAAATGAGCGACTCTCTACAGCTCACTGGCATCTTTTCTGATTCACATATTTCTTGCACCAACCGGCATATTTCATTTTCCAGATCTACTCCTCCGGCTTTTATCAGTTCTACAATTTCCACCCGGGGCTTTATTTTTTTTTGGGTTCTGAGTATTTCTCTTAATTCTTCTTTGCAGGGTTTATTTGTCGCCTCCTGCCCTTCAGTTAATTTTGCTTCCTATTTCTCATTCAACTCCTTTTCATCTTCATTTAGTGTTTCTTTAAAGTATTCCCCCCATCTATTCCGTCTTTCTGTGAAGCTTACTGCTAAACTTCCATCTTTTTTCCTACATATTAGCATTTTGTCTCTGTTTATTCCCTTTGTATTTTATAAAAAAAAAACACGTAAATCGGATAACTGGTTTTTGAGTGCTAAGCGCAGTAATTGATAGACAGACAGATAGAGAGACGTTGCGTTTTATATATGTTATAGATTTTTTTTGACAAATATTAAATTAAGAATTAAAAAAATCACTAAATCGGATAAGTGGTTCTCGAGGGATAAGACCACTAACGGACAGACAGAGAGACAGAGCGACGTTGCATTTTACATATATTATAGATATAGATTATTATTATTACTATATAACCTGGCCAAAGAATATATGTATGAATTTAAGAAAAGACACGTAAATCGGATAAGTGGTACTCGCCTGATAAACGCACTAATGGACAGACAGACAGGCAGAAAGACATTACATTTTATATATATTATAGATTATAGATATTTTCTGCTACATAATATTGTTCCAAATTTAATGGTTTAGGCTGTGTACTGCAAGGGAACACGCTAGCGGCAAACTTTTTTCCGACTTCATTCACTATTATCCTCACTGCTCATTCCCTATGCTACCTATCGTAATAAAATATAGCCTATAACCTGGCCAGAGAACATATGTATGTTTTAAAAAAAAAGTATGTAAATCGGATAAGTGGTTCTCCAGTGATAAGCGCACTAACGGACAGACAGACAGACAGACAGACAGACAGAGAGACGTTGCATTTTATATATATTATAGATGCCTCTTTGGTCGTGTCAATTATTTGTTTACGTCTGTTTTGGGCACTAGATAAGATACAGATTTTACTATTCGTATGTAAGGTATTTAGAAGCAAACGTTGATCAAACTTAGATATGCTATCCGAAGGATATTTTTTCGAAACGGGAATGTAAGCTTCCATGGTAGCCAAAGTGGCAACACAAACTTCCATAAGACAATGAGTAGTTTTGAATATACCAGGTTATAAGTATAACGGGGATGTAAGCTTCCATGATAGCCAAAGTGGCAACAGAATCTTCCATAAGGCAACGAGTAGTTTTGAGTACATCAGGTTATAAATTTTTCTTACGGTTCTTAGAATGAATGTATTTAAAAACCATATTATATTTTTATAAGTTTCAGTTTTACCCAAAATCTTACTTAGAGATGACTGGGATCTGACGAATAGCGTGACAAAAAAAGTTTTTTTTGTGAAGGGAATATTTTTTTAATTTTTTTATTTTATTAATTAACGGGCAATGCCCAATTTTAAAACATTACAATAAAATATCTTAAGACGACAATAAAGTAAAAAAGAAAATTTTAGAATAAGAATGAGGGAAAGAGAAAAAAGAAAATTATAATAATAATAAAAATAGAAAAGAAAATAATGACTGTAACAATAAGTAACAAAATGCACATCATACTTCACACAACTGTCTATAAAACACAGATCTTCCAATGAAAAAATCCAGACTGGGATGCTCATTAGCAAGGCGACATGACCTAGATACAAAATTATTGCATCCGTAGTTGGTCCTGTGGGATGGCACAAAAAAAGTGTGCCTCGAACGGGTCACCCTGGAAGGTACATGCAGACCAATTCTGACCAGCAGAAAGGGACAATGGTAGTTACTATGGAGAATATTATAAAGCATTTTGAGATCGATAGCAACTCTACGATCTTGTAAAGTTTGAATGTGAAGCTAAGCTTCTATCTGAGGGTAGGTAAGCTCAGGTCTATTGATCTTAAAGGCAATGTATCTCAGAATTTTGTGCTGCACTCTCTCAATGCATTGAACGTGAGTACCATAGCAAGGACTCCATACACTGGAGGAATACTCTAAACGAGCTCTAATCAGTGACCAGTACAGCTGCTTGATTGCAGCTATACTATTAAAGCCCAGTGTAATACGCTTAATAAATCCCAAAAGCTGGAGAGACTTGGAAACGATATTCTGTATATGAGGTATAAAAGTTAATTTTGAGTTAATAATAAGCCCTAGATCTTTCACTTCAGACACTCGTTCAAGAACAGCATCCCCGATCTTGTATGGATAATCTAACTGAATCCGGGACTTACTGAAAAAGACAGAATGGCACTTAGTCGCATTTAGCTCCATACCATTGTCCCTGCACCAAGTTACAAGCTGATTCAAATCTATCTGAACTCTGTTACAATCATCAAATGTAGACATCTCAATATACAACTTTAAAACATCGGCAAAAAGGAGGATCTCAGTATGTGCAAAACGATGAGTCAAGTCATTAATAAAAAAGTTAAACAGAAGAGGACCCAAGTGCGATCCCTGAGGAACTCCAGAGGGGACATGTATACTATCTGATAAGTAGTTATTAAAGCGGACAGTCTGTGTACGTCCAGTCAAATAGCAGGCAAGCCAATCCAACATCACACCTCCAACACCCTCCCTCCTCAACCTGGACAGAAGAACAACATGGTTTACCCTGTCAAACGCCTTGGAAAAGTCAGTATAGATCGAATGCGCCTGAGTTCCCCTCTCCAAAGCGCCAGACACAAAGTCGACATATGACAGCAGATTCAGATCCGCACTTTTGCCACCCTGAAACCTAAACTGACGGGTACTAATATTGGGACTTAGCTGAGTAGTCAAGAATTCAGTTATTATGTGTTCGAAAATCTTAGGAATGATACTTAATATGGTAATTGGTCGATAATTAATTACCTGATCACGGCTGCCTGACTTGTGAATTGGTGTTATGTAGCCCAGCTTCCAAAATTCGGGAAATACCCCAGTAGTTAAAGGTTCATTAAAAATAGTGTGCAGTGGGCGAGCGAGAACAAAACGGCAGTGCTTAAGTAACGCTGGAGGTAAGCCATCAGGGCCAGGACCCTTATTAATGTCTAAAGAACACAAATGGGAATAAACATCAGACAATCAAATGCTATGTTGAAACAAATTGACGTCACAAAAGGAAAAGTCGTCATTGTGATCACTAGAACAAGATCTATCACTGTATACCTGGAGGAAGTGAGCAGCAAACATATTAGCTATCTCAGGACCCGAATCACCAGTAACATCGTTGTAATAAAACACATTTGGAAAGTCACCGCTCTTCCTTTTAGAATTCACAAACCTCCAAAACTGCTTAGGGTTTGTGAGTAACGAACTCTCAGGGAATGAGACATAGTGGTTGTAAGATTCTGTAGATAACCTTTTGCATTTTTGTCGTAATGAAGAAAACTCGCGGTAAGCACTTTGCAGACCAGTTGCTTTATACTTTTATAAATAATTTCATTTAATTTCTTTATTTCCATTTACAAATACCACACTCTTGCAACTCTAACAAGGGTATAACTTAAAACTAGGGCAGTTTCTAGATAACTCATCGATATCCATCCCTTTCAATAGATCCATTCCATACAAAAAATAGATTTAAATTCCACATTTCTTATATGATTTAAAATGTTCTAATAATTAGAAATAAATATGTTTCCCATCTTCACCTTATTTAAATAAAATATTTTTTAAAAAAAACTTACTTTTCACTATATTTACACACTTTTAACACAAACACTACATTTACACCATTTTACAACATTACATTTTCAAAATGTACTGAATCTCGAAGAAGGGGATGCCAGAAGATAGAAATCGACCGTTGTGACGTCACGCAGACTATACTGACCGGCCCGGGTGTCGATCAATAATTTTCCCGGTGGTCTCGGCATAAATTCGTTGTGTAGGCGAAATTATTATTCTTTATTACTTTACTGGATGAATCATTGGTTAAATTTATTGTAAAAATTATGTGTTATTTATTTCACAAAAAGTAACCAGGTTGTATATCGTACACGGTGATATCATGTCATGTTGTGTTTTTTCACAATTTGCAAGACTGTGATTAACATTTTTCTGTAAGGAAAGTATTCGCTAAATAATTATTCGCTAAGAGTTCTACATTTCTTTATAGTGCAGTAAAAAAAGGTCAAAATAATGAAGAGATAGGCATAGTTTAGATACAGCATATTATGTTTTTTTCTTTCTGGTAGTGATGTCAAGTATCGGTACTTTCGAGTATTTAGGGTACTCAGTATTTCTTAAAAAAATACCCGTTACATTGTATCCGGTACAAAGTATCGATCTCGTCACGTAGTTGCCAACATACCTACCTACACTAGTCGGTGGCTGGCCAGATTATTACTGAACGACGTAACAGACTCAAATCATATCATGTAAATCAGGGGTGCTCAAACGGTCGATCGCGATCGACAAGTCGATCGCGAGTGCTTTTTGAGTCGATCTCGAGAAAAAAATTCCGATATAGAACTATTCACAGATTTTGTTTTAGGTAACTAAAACAAAATGTAATGAATAAACTACTAAAATTTATTCGATCCACAATTAGGCCAGAATAACCCCCTCATCACTTTCTTTTATCGTAATAACCCCCTGCTAGCGGCAAAAGGCGGCTTTATCAAAGGAACGCGCGGTACTTGTCAAAGAAAAGCCGCGTTTTTGATTCCCGCCGATTTTTCTAGAAACTTCGGGCGGCGTGTTTGACGGGAACATTCGAGACTTCGTTCGCGCCGATATAAATGTTGCGCCTGCAGGAATAGGAGTCAGTCTGAGTTGTAACTTGAAGGCGATACATCGATACAAAGTTTATTAATAAATAGTCCAAAATGAGTGCGGCGAAGAAAAGTAAAACTTATCATTTTAATAACGATTGGGAGGAAGAATCTTTCTTTTGTATAGTAAAGGATAAGTGCATTTGTCTCATTTGCCGTGCGTCAGTTGCAATACCTAAGCGTGGGAACTTAGAGAGGCATCATAAAACGGTTCATAAAAACTATGAAAAGGATTTTCCGTCACAGAGTGAATTAAGAAAATGAAAAGTACGTGATTTGATAACTTGTTTGAAAAAAGAACAAACCATGTTCACAAGACCAGCCAAACAATCAAAAGCTGCAACGATCGCTTCATTTAAAATATCTTATACATTGGCGAAACACAAGAAACCATTTGATGCTGGATTGGTTGTGAAGGAAGCATTTATTGAAGCGGGTGAGACTTTATTTGGAGATTTTAAAAATAAAACAGAGATTATGTCTGCTATTAAAGAACTTCAGTTATCTCGTCCGACTGTCACAAGACGTGTTAAAGTCATGAGTCAGGACATGGCAGATAAACTAAAACATGATATCATGGAATGTACATACATTTCTTTTCAGTTCGACGAATCCACCGATATGACAGACACTGCCCAGCTGTGTATTTTTATTCGAATAGTATTCAATGACATGTCGGCTAAGGAAGAGTTTTTGACAATGATTCCTCTGAAAGGAAAGACCCGTGGCGAAGATATATATGACGTTTTCTTCAATTTTGTAACAAACTACAAGTTACCAATATATAAACTAATGTGCATTACAACCGATGGAGCACCAGCAATGACTGGAAACGAAAACGGTTTTGTGGCATTGTGTCGAGCTAATGATGATTTCCCTTCATTTTTCTCCTTCCATTGCATTATACATCAACAAATTTTGTGTTCAAAAGTTCTAAACATGGAGAGATTATGGGCATTGCAATAAAAATTGTGAATTCTATCCGTGCACGTAGCTTGCAACGACGGCTCTTTAAATTGCAGTTGGAAGATAGTGAGTCAGGTGAACACACTGATTTAGTTCTTCACACGGACGTCAGGTGGTTGAGTCGCGGAAAATTCCTAGAAAGGTTTCAAGAATTATTGCCCGAAATAACAGCTTTTCTGGACGAAAGAGGTGATGACACTCAGATGCTGAAAAACGGAAACTGAAACGGATTTGGGATTTTTGACAGACATCACAATGCATTTAAACACCATTAATTTGGAGCTTCAAGGTAAAGGAAAAACTGTTATTGAGATGATTAGCGCAACAAACGCATTCAAAAGTAAATTGCAACTTATAATAGATCGACTGAAAAGAAAAGATCTGAAAAATTTTCCATCTTTGAAAGCAAGGATTCCTCAGTTGAATTATGATATTTATGAAGCAGAATTATCAAATATTTTGGGCCAATTCGAAATACGTTTTTATGATTTCAGTAAATTGGCAAATATCGCATCATTTCAGTTATCCTTTTTCGTGTAAAAACATTGAGGAATTAGCTACTGAAATAACAAGTCAATTTAACATGGACTCATGTTCTGTTGAAAATGAGTTAGTGCAGATTATATCAGATATACATCTCAAAGCCACAGCATCTGATACAAAATTCTGGTGTTTTATATCTGACGATAAATATCCGAATCTAAGCCAAATCGCCCTTCAACTGACGGCAATGTTTGAGTCAACTTACTTGTGCGAGTCTGCATTTTCTGAAATGAAGATAATTAAGTCAAAATATCGCAGTCGACTAACTGACGAACATATGTCATCATGCTTGCGATTAGCACTCGGTAATTACGTACCATCTTATGAAAAGTATGCTGAGGATATGCAGTGCCACGCTTCAACATCCAAAGTCACTCTTTAGTTAAGTTTAGACACTAGAACTCGTTTGTTTTGTAAGAACCAATAAACTCGTAATTTTGAATAATTATGAGTGTTTTCATTGACATTTCAGAGCAGACCTACACTTACCTTGACTAAAAAAAATGCATATTGTGCGAAAAACTAATATCTATGCCACGATACACCCTACCTATACGACAATCCTGCATCACACTTACTTGCAGCCTCTCAGAATCGATCGTCGTAGTCTAACAATATTGAGGTAGATCGCCAGCAGTTCAAGTTTGAGCACCCCTGTTGTAAATAAACTGATTTTTCTCAGTTGTAATCAGTTTTTGTTAAGTGTTTAGAAATGAAAAATAGCGTAAAAGTTCCCGTTGCTATAAAGTTTATTTTTGTTTAATATTCATTTACTTATTTTCATTGTTTTTAAGCACTGAGAGTATATATGTAGATACTTTTATAATTTTCTGTGTTGTATTTGTGTATTATATTATTAAAACATCTTTTTATTTTAATTTAAAACTATTCCCAAAGTCAAAGAATAAATTTTTTGCCAAAATTCCTGATTTATTTTTTACGTATTTATTATTGTGTCTAATTAATTCATTAGTTAAAAAAATATTCATATTCGATTCAAAATTCAATATGTTTACTTATATTTCATATACCTATTTAGTAAAATATTTCATGTACGACGTGCAAATTTTGCTTGCATTCCTAATTGTGCTCGCCCCGTTTGTATTTATCATCCAGTTCAATTTCGGGTATATATATGTATGTATAATTTATAATTGTATACACGCACCCATTCTTGTCAATCATTACTATTCATACCGAATGTACCGAAACCAAACGCCATCGATGAAGACGAGAATATATATATATATATATATATATATATATATATATATATATATATATATATATGTATATATATATATATATATATATATATATATATATATATATATATATATATATATATATATATATATATACAGTGACTTGCAGCTTAAATGATGCAGTCGCTATAAGAAAAGACTAACTGGTCTCAGTGCATCTTTACTTATTTGGAAAAAACAACTTATTGAAATTAAATTAGTAAAGAGTCTTCTAAAAAAGTATGAATTACTTTTTGTCTTAAATATGCCTTACTTAATTAACAATAAATAATTAATTAAATTATCTGCGATTTTAACGTCAGAGCTTAAATGATGCAAAATTCAATATACCAAAATTATTAGAGAAAACAAACTGTAGAATTTGAAATAAACCTGCTAATATCTGGTCGGGCCTCCCTCATTATCAATAACGGCTTGTAATCTTCTGGACATTGATTCAACTAACTTTCTAGTATACTCCGGAAAAATAGTGTTCCATGCTTCAGTAATTTTTACTTTTAATTCAGTTTTATTTGATATTGGGGCACTATTTACTTTATTTTTTAATGTCAGCCACAAACTTTCAATTACATTTAAGTCTGGTGACTGGGCTGGTGTTTTAATAATATTTGGACAGTTATAAAGCAACCAACTGCGGACTCGAAATGACGTGTGCTTTGGATCATTGTCGTGATAGAACCGATAATTGTTTTCAATATCTAATTTTTGGGCACTAGCGACGAGATGCTGCCTTAGTATATCCAAGTACACATATTGGTTCATATTCTCTTCGACGAAATGCATGTTACCTACTCCTGCGGATGACATACAGCCCCATAACATCACTCCACCTCCACCGTGCTTTACCCTAACTTTCATATTTTTCCATTTTAATTCTTCGTTAGGCTTTCTCCACACTGATATTTTTCCATCGGACCCAAATAAGTTTATTTTGGTCTCATCAGCAAATATTACTGAATTCCAGAAGTTCAAGTCTTTATTGATATGCTCTCTGGCAAATTCCAATCTCACGCGCCTATTTCTTTGGCTAATGAAAGGCTTATTTCTAGAAGTTCGACCGTGTAAATTATTATTTCGCAAAATCCGTCGAACTGTTTCGGGGTTACACCTTTTTCCAAACCGTCTTTCGAACTCGGCGCACAACTTTGGCGCACTTTTTTTGGGATTATTTGATACCTCTCTTAAAATCCATCTTTCTTCACGTTCATTGAAGATCTTATTTGGAGCCAACCTTGACTTATTCTCGACTGTATTTTCATTCCGGTAACGTTCAATGATATGCTGAACAGTTGACAGACATTTATTTACCATTTTGGCTATGTCTCTTTGGCTGTATCCATTCGTGTAATGAGTAATAACTAAATTTCTCTCAGAAATTGTAGTTCGACGACCCATTCTTAAACAATTTCGTTTTATTAAATGAAAAAATGTCAAATTAAACAAAAAACAATTGCACTAAGAAATCAAAGCAACGCCGCTTTCGTAAATTTCAAAATGCGATAAGTTTTGACCTCTGTTGTGATTTTACATCATTTAAGCTGTGACGTTAAAATTGCACATGATTTGATTAATTATTTATTGTTAATTAAGTAAGGCATATTTAAGACAAAAAGTAATTCATACTTTTTTAGAAGACTCTTTACTAGTTTAATTTCAATAGGTTGTTTTTTCCAAATAAATAAAGAGGCACTGAGACCAGTTAGTCTTTTCTTATAGCGACTGCATCATTTAAGCTGTGAGTCACTGTATATACTAGTGTAACTACTTAAAAATAAGGATATTTTTCTAGAATTTTTTTAAAGAAAACTACTGCATCAAATATTTTAAAATGTTGGGTACTTATTTATTATTTGTTTACAAATACACGCAAGTTTTTTCCGACCAAAATATTGAAATTTACGAGACTTATGCCCCAGTAATGTGCCAAGTGAAAAAAAAAGTAGATCCACTGCTGCCATGATTGGCTCCTGGAATAAAAAAAAAACAAAATGATCATGAAAATATATATAATTTTCCGTACCATCTACCATGGATTTTAAAAAGTATTGAAAATTGTACGAATGGCGGCGTTGAGAAAAAAGTATAAAATATTCGCAATGAAAGTGTCTGTTTTTTGCATGTCAAATTGACATTTTTGGTCTAATCAAAAAATAAAGGGTCTTCCATTTGGGACTTGACAACTTTGAAATTTCACTGTGAACGCACCCTTAAGCCAATCACCGAACTGTCAACGGCAAAACATTCAGTAAAGTCAACATTTTCATCATGGTGAAGTACACGAACGAACAACGTTTACATATATATATATATATATATATATATATATATATATATATATATATATATATATATATATATATATATATATATATATATATATATATATATATATATATATATATATATATATATATATATATATATATATATATATATCAATCGGTTTTTTAACGTCTTCCGTCTTCCGATGCCTAATTTCCACTCCTCCCGGTTTCTCCATCCCTCCTCCTCCAGATCTCTCTCTAGTACTTCCTTGTTGATTCCTGCTCTCCAGCTTTGGCGTGGTCTTCCTCGCTTTCTTTTTCCATGAGGGTTCCAATTTAAAATCTTTTTAGGCAGTCGGTCTTGTGACATTCTCTGTACATGTCCGTACCATACCAACTGTTCTGATTTCGTCCACTATATCGTGCTTTATTTTTAAAGCTCGCCTTATCGTGTCATTTGGTAGGCGATCTTTTCTGGATTTTCTGACTGCTCGTCTCCAGAAATCCATTTCTGTAGCTTTTAGTATTTTTTCTGTTCTTTCCTTTAATGGCCACACCTGGGAGCTGTAAGTTATTATACTTTTCACTATTGAGTTGTAAATTCTCTTCTTTTTTTCAATGGTTATGTTTTTGTCCCATAGTATACTATTAAGCATTGCAATCGCTTTTCTTCCTTGGATATTCCTCTCGAATATTGCTTCTTCCAGTGTTCCGTCCCTAGATATTCTCGTTCCCAAATACTTATAACTGGCACAGTGTTTGATGGTGTGTCCTGTGGCCAGTTTCAAGTCCTGCTGTTGTCCTCCGACGCACATGTACTCGGTCTTTTTAATATTGACGTCTAGGCCCCATTTTTCATATTCATCCATAAGTTTTCGTGTCATGTATTCCATATCATCGATGTCCTGAGCGACTGCTACCTGGTCATCTGCGAATGATAGCGTGTACAATGTAGTATCGTCATCCAGTGGTAATCCCATACTGCTGCATTTCCTTTTCCAGTTCTTCAGTGCACTCTCCAAATAGATTTTAAATAGCGTTGGGGATATACAGTAGCCCTGTTTGAGACCCTTTGTGACCGGGAATCCTGTTGTTATACCATATTTGGTTTTCACAACGTTTACAAATAATTAAAATTTACTACCAAAATTTGGAGTCGGCGACTGCAACTTTAAGAGCGTTAACGCCAATTTTTGGTCGTAATTCTCGTCCCAGTAAACAAGCAATTCATAGTCTAGTGAAAAAATTTGAGTTAACATATTCGCTGCTGGATGTTCCCGTGCCAGTGAGACAACGGGTTGGTCGAAGTGTTCGGTTCAAACGAACCAAAACAGTCGATTTCACGGCGTTCTCAAGAATTGGGCATCGCTCAGACCACACTATGGCGAATTTTGCGAAAGGATATTGGCCTGCACCGTTATAAGTTAAAGTTAACTCAAGAACTAAAGCCACTCGATCATATGAAGCGACGTACGTTCTCGAACTGAGCTCTAGAAATGTTGGAAGAAGAAGACCAATTTCATCGCAAAATCATCTATAGTGATGAAGCGCATTTTTGGATTAACGGCTTCGTCAACAAACAGAATATGCATTATTGGTCAGGTGAAAACCCTCATGTGCTTGAAGAAACATCACTTCATCCACAAAAAATTACTGTTTGGTGCGGTTTTCATACCGGTGGTGTCATTGGGCCGTTCTTTTTCGTTGATGAAAATAACCGTCACGTTACAGTCAATGGAGATCGCTACAGAGGCATGTTACAACGTTATTTCTTTGATCAATTGCATGGGTTAGACATTAATGATATGTGGTTTTAACAAGACGGTGCCACAAGCCACACAGCGGGTGTAACAATCGACTTACTGCAATCTAAATTCGGTGAACGTGTTATATCGAGAAATGGTCCCGTCGAATGGCCGCCTAGATCGTGTGATTTAACACCTCTAGACTTCTTTTTATGGGGGTACGTTAAATCATTAGTCTATGCTAACAAGCCTGCGTCGTTAGAGGAGCTCAGAGCTAATATTGAAAGAGAGATAGCGGCCGTTTCCGTCGAAATGTGTGGCCGAGTCATCGAAAATTGGGTTCAACGAATCGACCGCTGCAAACGTGCCCGTGGTGGACATATGAATGAAGTCGAATTGCATACATAAATGTTTTGATTGTACTTCAAGCCGATAGTAAAATTTTCGAAATGTCTCAAATGGGTTGCGTTTTATTTCAAAAAAAAGTTGTCAAGTCCTTAATGGAAGACCCGATACATGGTTCATGGTACGACAAAACATGTTTGTAATTCTTTTCCTATTGAAAATTTTTGATTTCTGCAAAAACATTCTCAAAGCACTTTTTCACGTGGATTTCAATAGTGTTACATTTTTTAACACTAATATTTTAATAGTTATTAACGCAAAAATATATTTTTTAAATGGGATACCCTGTATATTTTTCCTTATCCGAATAGAGCTTTAAATTATCATTCTAAAAATTTAGCACGCTTATATTTTGCTTAAATCTACTTCAAAATATCTCCTTTAGATAAAGGAATTTACCTGTAAAAGTGTCCAATTTGGACCACCCTGTACAGTTTAGTAGATGTATGCCTCTGTAGTTATTTGGAGCCTCTTTTATAGTTATTTGCAGCCTCTTTTTCTCCCTTCTTGTGCATTAGTATAATTGTCGTTGTTCTCCATTCATCTGGGATTCTGTTCTATCTTATAATCCTCTGTATAGGTGTCTGAAGTTGCTTAACCAGAGAGTGTCCCCTATATCTTCATTAGCTACTTGGTCTTTTCCAGGAGATTTACGGTTTTTTAATTTTTCCAGTGCTTCTGTTACGTCTTCTTCCATTATATATGTTTCTCCGTTTATCGTTATATCTGATGTTTCTGTCAGTGTGATACTCTGTTCCTGTTTATAAAATTGTGTAAGATATGTTACTCATGTTCTTTTCTTCACATGTGTATACTCTATTAGTTCTTTCATCTCAGTTCTCTGCTGTCTTATGAATCTCCAAATTTGTTTTTGTTGACCATAGAAGCCTGATTCTAATTTTTTTGTGTATCTCTCCCAGTATTCCGTTTTTGTTCTTCTTACTAATTCGTGGGTTGTTATTCGTATTCTTTTATGTCTTTGGTAGGTTTCATCTATCCTGATTGACCTGAACTTTAGATAGCTTTCTTTCTTTTCACGGCATTTCTCTGTAATTTCTGCACCCTGATGTTTTTGTTCTCCATTTTTTATTTTTAGCGACAGTTTTAGACCCTAATGCCTCATATGCAGCTTTTAATATATTTGTTCTTATTTTTAACCAACTATCATTTATGTTATCATTGTCATTTATGTGATTTCTTCTGATTTTTTCTTTCTGTCTTCTCTGGTACAGGTCTCTCGTTGATTCTTCCTGTAGATTTTCTTTTTCTTATCTTTGTTTCCAGTTCCTTATTTTGATGTTGCTTTGTGTTTTTTATGTTCCACCTTAGTTTACACATAACTAAATTATCTGATATGGTAAAATATTTGATCTTATATCAAAATTGCCTGGGTGCTAATACCATGGTATCACAGTCGAAAGTTGCTGCGTCATTTTCCCTTCTGCATATTTTTTTGAGTTAAAAATTGTGTTAAATTGGTATTGAGTTATTTTGAATTCTTTGTTTCAAAGGTATTTATTTTACTTTTGCGTGATAAATGTGCTTTAAAAATGAAGAATTAGAAATGTATAATAATTTTAAAGGCAACTAAGCTGAAATTAATGATATATATTAGTTAGAAAAAAAAATGTCCCTAATTATTTGGCACTATTTTGTTTATTCTTAGAAAAGTTATATTGACTTGGAAATATGTGGTATCTATACCCTCTAACGAACTTAGTTTTAATAGAAAATAAAATTCAGGTCCATAATAATTATCGAAATTATTTATTTTAATAGAGAGTTTCTAAACGGGAAAGAATACAGAATAAGGAAATAAGACGACGTATGAACAAAGATAATACTATTCTAGAACACATACAACAAAATCAATTAATATGGTACGGACACATTAATACGTTAGTTCTTAACCGCTTGGTCGCGACCCACAAATGAGCCGCCTCGGCTTTTTTGGGAGGTCGCCGATTATCAATTTTAAGAACCAAAATTAAATTTTAAAATTTAAAGGTAGGTGTTAAAATGTTAATAATTTATTTATGCTTGGCAACACACGAGACATGCGACGTAATCAGTGGACGGCTGGCGCAAGCACCTCTCCTTATGCCTCGTGGAATCCGATTTATTTAAGTGATATCTTAATTCAATTAAACAAGCTAAATTTGAAACTGCAGGGTAAGGAAATGCAGATTATTCGCTTCAGAGACCAAATGTCCTCCAGAATATTATTATTCAATTCAGGCCACAAAAATTCAGTTATCATCTCACGATATTGAGGACCATTCACAGTTACAGTTTCACCATCATCATTTTCGAAGAAGTATAGACCAATGATACCTCCTGACCATAATCCACATGAAACAGTGACTCGTTCAGGATGTAAAGTTTTCTCATGAATCAATAGTGGATTTTCCTCACCCTAAATACGGCAATTTTGTTTATTAACGTAGCCACCAATTTGAAAATGTGCTTCATCGGAGAATATCATTTTTTGAGAAAAATCATCTGGTTGTTGTTTGATCCAATGGCTTTACGGTGTTTTCAATGATCCAATGGCTTTAATTCCTGTGTTATTTGAACCTTATATGTCTTCAGAGCTAAATCTTTTCGTAAAATACGCCATTCACTTGTTTTGAACGTCGACTAATGAATATTTCTGGGTCTTCCGCAACACTTTCCCAAACCAAATGAATATGCTCTTGTGAACGACCATTAGGACTATATCTTTCTCTTCTTTTATCTTCCACCGAATCAGTTCCTTGAAATTATTGAATTCGATGGATAGTGCTTTTAGATGGACGATTATGCAAACCGTAAATATTACGTAATTTTCCAAATTTTCCATTTTTCACTGAATACCCATTTTCATAAAGTAATTCAACAATTTGAACGTGTTGTATATTATAGGACTCCATTTTTATAAATGTCATACATTGCACTTTTCAAATGTCACAACACCTAGGCTATTTCATAACGTCATCTGTGTCTTATTCAAGAATTAAAAAACCCGCTCGATTTGAAAGATCCTTTATAATTATCATCTTGTTAATTATGAATAATTGAAGTGATCATATAAGGACGGATACATTTTTTAATTTGGCATAGAAAGAACGATAGGGGTATATTAGGGTAAGTTAAATTTTTTTTTTTAAATTTTCTTTGGTCCTACCACCGCAAAATGTTTAATTCTATGAAAAATTGAAGCCCTTAAATTTTTAGAAAAAAATATTAATATTTAGAGGTAGCATCCATCGACTGAAAATATATTTTTTCTTCTCAATCATTTTTTCCCCTTCAGCAGCAGCTTAGACTTCTGATTTGAATTTAAGGAATATTGTACATTTTTTGATGCTGAATCCGCTTCCAACAGCCGTTTCCCCCTAAAAGTTTTACGCAATGCTCATTAAGAGTGAAAAAATGCGTTTTCCTTTCAAGAAAGTTCCGCAAAATTTATGGGAAGTATTGTAGGTCAAGTTTTATGATGCAAAATTATAGATATGATACAGATCTTTGATAAATTTCATAGCGCACGAGTAATATGAGACAAAGACAGCGAGAACGAAGCGCTTTGTTGGAAAAAAAATTGGCACACCTAAAAAAAGTCGACAGACTTCAGAAAAAATGTTTCAGATAAAAGTTTTATTATTTTTTCCTGGAAATTGATGGAAATACATATTTGAATTCAACGAGAATTTTACGGATAAATAGGAATAGTGACAAGGGAATTGAGTTTCGGATCGTGAAGTATATGCATGTGAATCGAACGCCCGGCAATGGTCAACTCGTTCAACGAGCATTATCACGGTAGTGTTTCGATCTGTTTAATTATTTTGTCGATCGCAAACGAGAGGGATTAGAAATAAAGCAGAATGTAGTGTTAGAATTAAGACAATAAGCAAAAAAATTTAGAGCTTTATGAGAATAATTCTGTGAAATTATATGACGCTAACGACCTGGATCGTTTTACTGCGTGTAAGGTGAGCGAGCCACCGGAGAACGGTGGTAAGAAGTATAAACCACAATTTTTTCTTTTTCTGTCGTGTTTGAAAATAGAATATACGAGGAGCACACGTACAGTTTTTATTACAGAAAGAACAATGGATAGCGATGATTATACATCAGGAGACTCGAAAAGAGGAAGAGTCGAAGAAAAAGAAGGGCCAATGGGAATATTCAAGAGGGGTAAAAAGCTGATAAGAACACTACAGAAAGAGAAAAACGAAAGAGTAGATAAGATATACAATTTAACAAAAATGATCAAAGAGCTAATGTCAGATATAAAGGAAATAAAAGAAGATCAGAAGAGATACCAACAAGAGTTGAAGGAACTTAGAAAGGAGAATGAAGTATCGAAAGAGGAAAATAAGATAATTAGAGAAAACATACGAAGTATGGATTTGAAGATGAGTAGGCTGGAAAAAGACAACGTAAGGAATAATATTGTAATATCGGGAATGAGATTTGAAGCGAATAACCAACCCGATCTGAAAATGTGTGTAGCACTTTTTATGGAGAGGAGTATGCACACAAAAGTACAGATTAAAGATGTGATAAAAATAGGAGCGACGAAACTCCGGAGATAAGGAAGCTATGATGAAAAATAAAAACAAACTGAGAAATCTAAGAAAGAGAGTTTACATAAATAACGAACTAATAAAAGATGAACGGGAAATTCAAAAGAAATTGAAGCATATAGCAGAGAAAAAAAATGGAAAAAGAGTGAAATATCATCATCAATCATAATCGAAGAGAGAATATAAATGGGACATTGAGGAAGAAAAACTGAAAGAACAAACAAAGAACACTACGACCATCAAGCCAAAAAATTGAGAAAAAGGAGAGAGATAGGTAGATTGACGACGACCCTGGCAAAGATAAAGAATACGGAAGAGAGGACTAATGAAAGGAATGCAAATAAGAAGATAATCAAAGAAACAGATAGGAAGAAAGAAATGGGAAATAATTATCGAGTTGTTAGATTGAGAACAAGATACAGAACTCACACAAACAGAAGAAATTAATACAGAAGAAGTAAAAGAGGCAATCGGCAATTTAAACAGGATAGAAAGATATAGAAGGAATTATGGAAAAGATAAATATAGAATAACTCAGCGCCACGGGCTTTACACTCCTAAAAAAGGGGTAGAAAGGCATAAGGATTAAGTAAGTAAGTAAGTATGGAATGCTACACTGGGCGAACGAGATTTCCGCGGTTTCTTAATTGCCATCTTTCTTTTCTGCGATATCGCTTTCGTTGTATGAAGTTGTTGACGAAATGTTCACTCATTCCAGTGAGGTTTTATCGACTTTCCCTCGCTTTCGCATAGACAAAATATTGCACACTATTCTCATGGCACATATCATTAATTTCAAACAGTTCGTATTCTTTTCGCTATTACAAAAATTGAATGAACATTTTTCTGTTTTTTATGAAATAAATTTCCGAATATATTTTTTCAATCTTCGGGATAATATTTCTTTTATCTCTGATAAGTAATCCAAAACATGTCCAAATTTTTCAGTTTCCATCGATACAATGGCAGCACTTTCTCTAATTGTACGCTTCAATGATTATGAAGAAACAATCTTAAAATATAATTATTCAACGGCAAGGTATTTGCAGAAACGCACTTGGAAGAATCCTCCAAACATGATTCCATCAACGAAAAATCAGTAATCTTTTCCTTGTTCACGTTACGACTTTTATGATTTCTACACGATATTTTTAATCACGGAAGCAAAGATTACTTAAACACCGATCATTATGTTCTCAAAATGCGTCTGGAACGACGCGAAATATTGGCTTGTCACTCGATTTTTTAATTTAATGATTAGCTTTTAACACGGATATAGTTCTTTTCAAGTGCCGCTTGTTATTGCAGTTCTAATGAAATCAAAATTTAATGTTTACTCGGATGTAAAATTTTCGCTGAATTCAAATATACGTGTATATTAAAGGTATTCGGTTTCAGTTTAAATTTTTATTTTTAGGACTCCTAGAATCTCAACAGAGTGTTTGGCCTAAAATCTAATAAGCCTATTCAATTCCCAGGAAAAAATGCTAAAACTTTTGTCTGAAAATTTTTTTCTCAATTTGCCTTCCTGTCGAGTTTTTTTAGGTGTCTCAAACTTTTTTCCAACAAACCGCTTCGTTTTCGCTGTCCAATATTACTCATGCGCCATGACAATTTCTCAAAGATCTGTGTAATATCTATGATTTTGCATCATAAAACTTGATCTACAATGCTTTCAGTAAATTTTGCGGAACTTTTTTGAAAGGAAAACGCATTTTTTTCAACCTTAATGCGTACTTAACATGAGCATTGCGGAAAACTGTAGAATTTTCGGGGTAAATGGCCCTTAGGAACGGATTCAGCATCAAAAAATGTACAAGGAAACACCTTCATAATCCTTAAATTCAAGGATTATGAAGTCTAACTGGAGCGGAGGCTGTTGAAGGGGAAAAAACTTTTGAGAAAAAAATATTTTCAATCGATAGCTGCGACCTCTAAATATTAATATTTTTTTATAAAAATTTGGTGGCTTTTTTATAAGATTAAACATTTTGTGGGGGTAGGATCAAAGAAAATCAAAAAAAAAAAAAAAAATTTTGGCTTGTCACTCTAGTGTATATACTTATTGTACGCCTAATAGAATTTCATTATGCCTTTCTTGATCTAATTTCTGATAAGTCAAATTTACTACTGATATCAAGACAATTAATCAATTAATCTAACCTGAACTGTAAAATAATTGCTGAATTCCCCGAGTGGCAATGATTTCATTTTCCCCTTTAATTGTGCCAACGAAATTGTCACAAAAAACATCAATAAACATGACACGCAAAGATAGGGGGCAGTTTATTCGAAACAGGAATTCCCATTTTCGCTATCATTTCATCGAAAAGCGTTTTTACCTCGATGGGCAATTGGTTTATTGTTTTCTGCGGTATAATTCTAATAAAAGATATAAAATAATTTTTTTTTTATGGGTATAGCACACGTGCTACAGGGAAGTCCCTAAAGCACTACAGGAGCGACACATGTGCGGAGAAAGCGATTCATGTTGTTCATGAATCGCTGTAGATTGTACTCGGTGGGAAACACAGTCCTGGGCAAATTATTCCAAAGGGACGATGTTCTCCATATAAAAGACTGCTTGAAGAGCGTTGTACGAGGAGTAACAAGCTGAACCTCATACGGATGTGAAGAATTAGCGCGACGTGTACTTCTAACATGCACCGCTCTGGGAGGAATTAAGCGGGCCACATCCTTCGAACACTTTCCATGAAAGTACTTGTAGAATAGGCTCAAGTCGCCAACTGTTCTTCGATGTTCCAGCGAATCAAGGCCGTCGGTCAGTTCCGGGTCTCCAATCAGACGAACAGCTCTTCTCTGAATAGAATCCAACAAATGCAGTGTATGTTTGGGAGCGGAGCTTCAAACATGGGAGCAGTAGTCCATAGTTGGTCGAATTTGAGCTAACAGTTGTTGTGAAGTGTAAAGCTTTCTGGTTCGAAATAATATTCCCAACTTCTGAGAAGCTCTTCTTGCTATGCCTGCAACATGTTCATGCCAGGACATATTTGCTCCCAAATTTACGCCCAACAATTTGAGTGACGATGTTAGGGGAATAGAGTGCCCCGACATAACTATGTCGGGTTCAGCAACGTTAACTTTTTTAGAAAAAACTGCCGCCTGGGTTTTTGTAGCGTTAAATTCCACTTGGTTACCGTCACCCCAAGATAGAATTTCTTCCAGGTCTTTGTTAAGTTGAATGACTTCCTGCTGTCTGCGGATATTCGTCTGAGTAGCCGATGTCCGAGCATTCAAAGTGAATAAAGAGATAAATGTACTGTCATCTGCAAAGCTGTAGATTGGATTCTCGGTCTTTTCCAGCAGATCGTTAATATAAATGAGAAAGAGAGTAGGAGACAGTATGGAGCCTTGGGGTACACCGGCCTTGATAGTGAAGGTGTTAGAAAGAAATCCGTCGACTGCCACTCGCAAAGAACGCTCTCTGAGGAAACATGAGAGCCACAAACAGAATCTTTCAGACATACGATAAGAACGTAACTTAGCCAACAGCCCATCGTGTCAAACACGGTCGAATGCCTCGGATATGTCAAGAGCAACCGCTCGAGATTCTCCAAAGTGTTCAATTGCGTTGTTCCAAACATGTGTTACATAAGTCAGGAGATCTCCTGTTGATCTATTTTTACGAAAACCATATTGGTGATCGCTAATAATGTTGAATCCTTCAAGATATTTTAGAAGATGCTGATTGATAGCCTTTTCCATGACTTTCGATATTATTGAAAGCAGTGCGATTGGTCGGTAGTTATTTGGCAAGGGCTTCTTGCCTTTTTTAGGTATTGGCTGAACTGTGGCACATTTCCAGCAGGAAGGAAATATTCCCTTCTGTAAGAGTGGTTGAAAAGTCTACAGAAAACTGGTGTTTTTTGAGAACTATGGCAGGTATTCCGTCAGCGCCAGAAGCCTTTTTGGTATCTAGCTTCATCAAAATACGTTTTATGATACGCTGCCTGAAGACCATATCGGGCATCCTTGACTGCACTATGGGAATATTAGGTGGTGTTTTTTCTTGGAAATCGACAGTAGAATGTGAAGCAAAGAGTTCAACCAACAAGCTCGCTTTCTTAACAGGTGTCTTTGCAATAGAATTATCTGGCCGTGTGAGTGGTGGTATGGTGGATTTGGTGAAATTTTGACTAACTGCCTTAGCGACTGACCCAAAGGACTTGGAATTGTTGGGACAAGCGAGAAGTTTATTTCTAATCCGTTGATTGTGTGCCTCCTTGGTTTCGTCGATAATTTCTTTGCATCTGTTCCTGGCACGAACAAAGGTGTTACGATTTATGGTGTTAGGATTTTCACGCCAATGTCGATATGCAAGATGTTTAGAAGGAACAGCTTCTTTGCATTTTCGGTCAAACCAAGACTTGCCGTTGGAAGGGCATTTCTTCGAAAAAGGGATGTTATTTAGCGTCAACTGATAAATGTTTTTCCTTGCGATAGCCAATATGGCAATTTTCCCACGGACGCCACATAATTAAAATAGAACCGTTACGTTGTAACTAAAAATAAAAATAATAAAAAGTATCTTTCAAATATTAATGGGGACCTGTAGTCATTAGGCCTATATTATCAAATACTTAAAGGGCTCCAAGGTTGCCAGGTAGTAAATATATAAGCAAAAATAGATCCAATATGACTGCAGGTGAAAGTGAGGACGGTAAAATAAAAATACGTTTAACGTAATACCCGGCAACTATGCACAAAACCTTAATAGGGTCGTTTATTGCCCCATTAAAAAAGCAAAAAGGCAGGATCTTATATCTTGAGATTTACTGTAAGCAAGATATTTATATGTAAGAGCGTCTTTGTAAGGATATTAATTCAAAAGGCGAAAGTAAGCTCAGCCAAAATTGTGTCACAATTAAAACAATGTGATGTGTCGTTAGAGCTACAATCAACGCTTAAGCGAGGAAAGGGGTGTACGCTGAACTCTAATTATTTTGGAAAGGTCATTTGTCAAACGAGATATTATTTAGTTTTCGATAAAAATTCCAAGAACAGCAAGCAATATTCCAGAAATAGATGAACATATTTTAAAACACGCAAAGGCAAAAGTTGTTGACGAACTGCGTATTTTATTTTATTTACTCACCATCGGTATTTTTTACCCAGTTCGACTAAACATGTTAAAAAAAGTGGTAATTATTCTCTCTACGTACATTTAATCAAAATAAGTAGCTGACACTTAGTACTAATGATTTCGACTACTTAAATATACTGGGAGAGTTTGTGTTTGATGTATTAGTGATTAATAATGTCTAACTCGACCATTAAACTTATAGAGGTTTTATTATCCTATTTTACATATCAAGAAAAAAACTGTGGCTTAAAACTAAATTCATAGTGTTGGAGTATCTATTATGTATTCATACTAATGTACAGGATGTAGGGGAAATATAATGAGTAAAAATTTAAAAAGAAATCGTTTCCCAGATACAGGGCAAATATTCCTAAAAGGGAGTGTTATTTTACAGATCTTAGATCACAAAAAATATAGTCACTCACTTCCGCCGGCACCGTTAGAAGAAGAATAAGCTTATTGTTTACTACTCTATGTAACTTAAGCTCATCAGCAAGAAGTGGATGATTAGGTTAAAGATAATAACATTTATTAAAAGCTAAAACAGGAAGGGAGTACAATGGGGCGCTTGTAGTATACCCGAAAGCACAATAAAATATGTTTAATCTTTACACATTGGCAATGATCCACCAAAAAAATTCTCCAGCTATTTCAACGTATTTTCCCCCTTTTTGAGTGAACTAATAATTCATTATTTATAAGTGTTATGATTAGTAATAAATTAACTCAATATTTTCACTAACATAATTGGCTTCCTTAAAAATAAAGCGGCCCTTAAAATTTACTACCCTTTACCTAAACATTACATGTACTCCACACATGTCGGCCGACGTAGGAAAATGGAAAGTGGCCTTTATTCTTTATTTACCCGCCATTTTTACTCCCTCTCGCAATAAACCACGTCAGGTGGATATCAATGAATATTTAATGGCTCAAATTAAGTAAATTTCCCTTTTCTAACATAGGGATAAGGACAACGAGCCGTTGATATTAGAGTATACCTTACGAAATATAGTTAGATCGAAATTATTATTAACGCGACTAGCTGAGAAAATGTTATTTTGCAAAATGAGTAAACAAATATCACAACAACGAAATAGGTGGTGTCCTTACTGTTTACGGGTCCTGCTAGAACTCTCCCACTTTCCAGACATAAAGCGTACAATTTTTGTATGTATTTATATTAATTTAATACAAAATAACCGGTCAAGTGCAAGTTGAACTTGCACAATTAGTGTTCCGTACGTTGATTTCTTTTAAAATAAAAAATGTTGTTACGGTGCACTATGGGACAGAATCGTGAGTACCGTCTCAAAAATAGGTTTTGCGAATGTTAGATATTGAATATTTTGTTAATGCACATATCTAACTGAATGTCTAATACATATTATATAGAATTTAAAATAGATTATTTCTCATTTTTTTCTTAATAAAACTTGACTTGCAAGTTGACGCTCAAAATAATGCCGATTATGTAGAACAGAATTGCACCAGTTTACATGGTCATATTTTCATTATTTTCAATGCAAATATGTAAGTGTGATATATGGGTAGAATGGTTATTAAGTACCTTATTTAAAAAGCATTTAAGTAGACATTTATGTAAAAACTGGAGAGGTACACGATTGTTTTTGCAGTATCAAATATCCTAACCTTATTAGAAACTTTAAATAGACTTTTGACAGTTAGCGATGTCTGCTGATGTCGTAATTTTGATACCATCACATAGAGCAGCTCATATAAAAGTCAAGGCAAAAAAAAAAATATTTGCCCGAATCTGCCCCCTTTTAAATGGGACGGAAAATACCTGATGGGGAGGGAAATGCAAAATATTTAAAAAAATTTTTTAAGATTTGATTCAGGAGATTTTTCGAAAAATAGATTATTTCTGACATTTTCTTGTTAAATAATATTGTCTACTAGCGTCTATAGCGGACATAGGTAGGCAGGTAGATATGTAGGCAGGTACAAGGCAGCTTTACCAGGTAATATCACTAGAACAGGTGACTATTGTTTACATCCCAGCAAGTTGTCAAAATTTTGTTTACAAACTACCGCATTGAACTACATACATACATAAAGTGGTTGTTTTTTGAGAGAAGCTCTCGTGATTTTTGACAATGTGGTGAATTTTCTACCAACAAAATACATGTGATTTTTTTCGGCTTTGTTGTTATTGCCGAACTGCTACTACCTGGTAGAGCTGCCTTGGGTAGGTAGAAACATTTTTTGTGTTTTATATATAAAGATAGATTACTACCTAAATTAAAGTTTAGGTAAGGTGGAAATACTGTTATTGGAAATCATATCATATCATATAAGAACGCGATAAATATGTGACTACCCGCAGATAATAATATTTTTCTCACGGAACTGAAGTATAAAAGTTATTGATTTAATTATCATTTACCAGTACTTTATTGTGCTTCGACATAGAGTCTTCACCAACCTCGGTAAAAACAATATTTGCGAAGTACCTATACAACAAAATGAGTGAATTTGTTGTGCCTCGACAAGTATTATACGAACTTTTCATTGACCATGGGACAAAAAGAGAAGATATTCAAAAATACTTAGAAGAACACCATCATTTGTCGTCTTCAAAAAGTGAATTAGTTGTGAAAAGTATTCAAAAATCGCTTATATCAGCTTTTAACAATCGCTGGACCACATCTAACCGAACTAAAGAACGTTTTTTTAATAAAAATACAACGTGGTTAGACGGTGAATTTAAGGTACAGTTCGACGAAATACCAATGGATATCAAACCTACAACATCTGGAGAACGTGGACGTCCATCAAAGTCTTATGAAGACCATAAAGAAAAAAATTTTGCATGAAACTCGCAATGCAACATATTTTACGGCGGATGAAGCTTTAAGTATTTTTGCTGATTTAGATCTTTCGAAATCACAATACGGATTACTTCGAGCAAGTCTGATTAACAAAAACTTCGATATATTGCCGTCATATAATATATTAACAAACGCAAAAAAACTGTGTTATCCTCCACCCTCCAGCATTGAAATAACCGATACAGGCGCTAAAGTAAATCTACAAGATTTGCTGGATCACACTACTGCCCGTATCTTTATTTACAATCCAACAAGAAGAAATCTTAAATTGTTTACCAAATGGGGATGTGATGGTTCATCGGGACAAAGTGAATATAAACAAATTTTAACAGATGAAAGTAACTTGGTCTCAGATGCAAACTTATTTATAGCGTCTTTGGTACCAATAAAGCTGATTAATACAGAAACAAAAGAGGTTCTTTGGCAAAATGCAGCTTGCTCTTCTATTCGATATTGCCGACCAATTCTGATGGAATTTTCAAAAGAAACGCCCGAGAAAACCCGTTCGGTGGTCGGTGATATTCGGGGTCAAATTAATAATTTGAAAATTTCTGAGATACACACGGGGGACCAGCTAATTGAAATAAGTCACGAGCTGTTCTTAACTATGGTGGATGGAAAAGTTACACAAGTTCTAACTGACACAAGTTCTGGAGCTGTGTGTACGGTGTGTGGAGCTAAACCAAGCGATATTAATAATTTGAAGAAGATTGAATCAAAGCCAGATAATATGAATGCTTACGAGTACGGTTTGTCGACGTTGCATGCATGGATTAGGTGCATGGAGTTAGTTTTACATATTTCACATAATCTTTCGTTTAAAAAATGGGCTGCGAGAACTCCGGAAGATAAAAAAAGTAGAGAAGACAAGAAAAAACTTGTACGAAGCCGAATGGGATTGCATGTTGATAAACCCCGGCAAGGAAGTGGAAATAGCAATGACGGCAATACAGCTCGACGTTTTTTTGAGAACTACTACTGCTCTTCAGAAATAACAGGAGTTAATAAGGATCTTATTAAAAGGTTTTATGTTATTCTTCAGACTTTGGCATGCGGTATTGCTGTAAATCCAGAAAAATTTGGTGAATATACTCGCGCTACTGCACAATTGTACGTTACACAATATATGTGGTATAACATGCCTTCTTCAGTACATAAGATCTTAATACATGGGGAAAGTATAATTAGACATTTTGCTGTTCTGCCTATTGGTAATTTATCTGAGGATGCCCAAGAATCTCGTAATAAAGATTACAAAAATATCAGATTATGTCACGCTAGAAAGTGCTCTAGGTTCGCAACGAATGAAGACGTATTTCATGGTCTTTTATTTACATCAGACCCATACATATCAAGTATCAGAAAACCATCAGTCACTGTTGCCAAGGAACTGTTAGACGAAGCCAAGAATCTCTTAGATATTTAAATTGTAGTTTGTATATCAATTTTTTTTTTCTATTTTATGTAGTGGATTAATAGATGTTTGTCATTTATTATATGCTATTTTCATATGTAATATTAACAAAAATACGAAATAATAGTGTATATCATTAAACTGTATAATTATCATTCAATAAGTTAAGTAAACTATGTTTTTGTATGAAAAAGTGTCATTTTTATTTTTGTATTATTTTTTTTATATAATATAAATAAAATAATTCTCGCAAAAAAGAAAACCGACTTTCTCCCTCCGATTTTCATAAATTTTCAATAGAGTTATCTAAAAATCAATATTTTGGACGGACAAAATATCCGTCCGATTTCCGAAATTTTTTTATGTGTTCAGCCTGTTGACAAATTCTTTCAAAAAGAAGAAAGAATTTTGAAAATCGGTATATAAATGGCCGAGATATTCAAAAATTAATTTTTCGGACGGACATTTTGTCCGTCCTAGTTCCAAAAAAAAATTATGGGACCCAACTGCAAGCAATACCTTTCAAACAAAAAAAGAATTTTTAAAATCGGTTCACAAATGGCGGAGTAATATTGGAACAAACATTAAAAAAAAAACAAAAAAAAAAGGAACAAAAAAAAATACACACGTGAAGTCGGTTAAAAATTAACAACGAATGTACCATTATTTGATAGTATATACATTAGAGATACTACGTACCAAATTTCAACTATTTACTTCAATCAACCACAAAGTTACAGATTTTTGTGACGGTACGTACGATTCTGTCCCATAGTGCGGTGTCTCATCTGTATCGGACATTACCTGTGAACGTGGCGATTCTTCCTTTGCTAACAGCAATTCGAAATAGCTGAGTCAAACTTAGTCCGAACCAATCGCGCAAATTTTTTATCCACGAATGGCGTCGTCTGCTGGTTCCTTTTCTTGCTTGTAGTTTTCGCTGGAGTATCAGTTGCAATATTCCTTGTGTCGCATTATGTATCCCAGATATTGTATCTTTCTTGTTTTCAGGGTCAGTGTGTCAGTTCGATTTCTCTATCTTTGCCCATTCTGTCATTTGTGATATCCTGCGTCCATGAGATTTAAAGGATTCACCTGTATATCCACATTTCAAAAGCTTTCCGTTTATTTACAATTGTTTCATCTATTGTCCATGCTTCCGCTCCATACATCAAACAGAGAAAATGTAGAACCCGACTATTCTGATTTTAAGTTTTAGGTTCAGGTCACTAGCAAGAGAGAGTTTCTTCATTTGCGAACATATTGGTCTAGTCTTCTCGATTCTACATAACACCTCTCCTTTGTAATTGCAAGTGTCATATACAATAGTACCCAAATAACTAAATTTCTGGACTTGTACTGCTTTACCATTCATTATAAGTGATCCTTGTAAGTTGCCATACTTCGCCACCATCATGTAGATGGTTTTCAAAATAATTAGAATTAATCCGAATTGTTCAAAGTGTTCTTTGACTTTTGTTACCAACCGTTGCAAATCTGTAAAACTTTTGCAACAATGGCAGGATCATCAGCGTATCGAATACTACTTTAGATGTTCGATTCCATTCCACCTCATGGGATTGGCGGTCGAAACCATATAGTATAAGTTTATAAAACTAAAACGAATCCGCGAGATAACAAACGAATTGTTTAAGGGCATGTCAAGATCATATTGATAGGCTATTCGGTTACATACTGAATATATCATGTACAATGCTGATCCTAACGTAACAATCATAGTAGCTTTCTGCAGATAGAAACAGTTCCTTCATCTACCAGGACCTATTAGTACAACAAATTTAATTTCTTAATATACCCATTTGTCCTTCCAGAGCTTGGCGAAATACTTCCTCAAAATAGAGATTAAAAAGTGGGAGAGAGAACACAACCCTGACGTACTAAGCGACATATCTGGATTTCCTCTGAAGAGTGTTTCCCTATTTTTATTCTCGCAAATAAACAGGATTCGCTAATTTTTTAGAGCAACCTGAACAATCCTCTTAAATGGCCAAGAGTTGCATCTAAATAAATTAATATCAGTGTAGGGCAGGGGTGCTCAAACAGTCGATCGCGAGTGCTTTTTGAGTCGATCTCGAGAAAAAAATTCCGATATAGAACTATTCACAGATTTTGTTTTAGGTAACTAAAACAAAATGTAATGAATAAACTACTAAAATTTATTCGATCCATAATTAGGCTAGAATAACCCCCTCATCACTTTCTTTTATCGTAATAACCCCCTGCTAGCGGCAAAAGGCGTCTTTATCAAAGGAACGCGCGGTACTTGTCAAAGAAAAGCCGCGTTTTTGATTCCCACCGATTTTTCTAGAAACTTCGGGCGGCGTGTTTGACGGGAACATTCGAGACTTCGTTCGCGCCGATATAAATGTTGCGCCTGCAGGAATAGGAGTCAGTCTAAGTTGTAACTTGAAGGCGATACATCGATACAAAGTTTATTAATAAATAGTCCAAAATGAGTGCGGCGAAGAAAAGTAAAACTTATCATTTTAATAACGATTGGGAGGAAGAATTTTTCTTTTGTATGGTAAAGGATAAGTGCATTTGTCTCATTTGCCGTGCCTCAGTTACAATACCTAAGCGTGGGAACTTAGAGAGGAATCATAAAACGGTTCATAAAAACTATGAAAAGGATTTTCCGTCACAGAGTGGATTAAGAAAACGAAAAGTACGTGATTTGATAACTTGTTTGAAAAAAGAACAAACGCAACGCAACGATCGCGTCATTTAAAATATCTCATATATTGGCGAAACAAAAGAAACCATTTGATGATGGATTGGTTGTGAAGGAAGCATTTATTGAAGCAGGTGAGACTTTATTTGGAGATTTTAAAAATAAAACAGAGATTATGTCTACTATTAGAGAACTTCAGTTATCACAAGGCGTGTTGAAGTCTTGAGTCAGGACATGGCAGATAAACTAAAACATGATATCATGGAATGTACATACTTTTCTTTACAGTTCGACGAATCCACCGATATGACAGACACTGCCCAGCTGTGTATTTTTATTCGAATGGTATCCAATGACATGTCGGCTAAGGAAGAGTTTTTGACAATGATTCCTCTGAAAGGAAAGACCCGTGGCGAAGATATATATGACGTTTTCTTCAATTTTGTAACAAACTACAAGCTACCAATATATAAACTAGTGTGCATTACAACCGATGGAGCACCAGCAATGACTGGAAAGAAAAACGGTTTTGTGGCATTGTGTCGAGCTAATGATGATTTCCCTTCATTTTTCTCCTTCCATTGCATTATACATCAACAAGTTTTGTGTTCAAAAGTTCTAAACATGGAGGAGATTATGGGCATTGCAATAAAAATTGTGAATTCTATCCGTGCACGTAGCTTGCAAGATAGTGAGTCAGCTGAACACACTGATTTAGTTCTTCACACGGACGTCAGGTGGTTGAGTCGCGGAAAATTCCTAGAAAGGTTTCAAGAATTATTGCCCGAAATAACAGCTTTTCTGGACGAAAGAAGTGATGACACTCAGATGCTGAAAAAAACGGAAAATGGCTGACTGATTTGGTATTTTTGACAGACATCACAATGCACTTAAACACCATTAATTTGGAGCTTCAAGGTAAAGGAAAAACTATTATTGAGATGATTAGCGCAATAAACGCATTCAAAAGTAAATTGCAACTTATGATAGATCAACTGAAAAGAAAGGATCTGAAAAATTTTCCGTCTTTGAAAGCAAGGATTCCTCAGTTGATTTATGATACTTATGAGGCAGAATTATCAAATATTTTGGGCCAATTCGAAATACGTTTTTATGATTTCAGTAAATTGGCAAATACCGCATCATTTATGAGTTATCCTTTTTCGTGTCAAAACATTGAGGAATTAGCTACTCAAATGGCAAGTCAGTTTAACATGGACTCATATTCTGTTAAAAATGAGTTAGTGCAGATTATATCAGATATACATCTCAAAGCCACAGCATCTGATACAAAATTCTGGTGTTTTATATCTGAAGATAAATATCCGAATCTAAGGCAAATCGCTCTTCAACTGACGGCAATGTTTGGGTCAACTTACTTGTGCGAGTCTGCATTTTCTGAAATGAAGATAATTAAGTCAAAATATCGCAATCGACTAACTGACGAACATATGTCATCATGCTTGCGATTAGTACTCGGTAATTACGTACCATCTTATGAAAAGTATGCTGAGGACATGCAGTGCCACGCTTCAACATCCAAAGTCACTCTTTAGTTAAGTTTAGACACTAGAACTCGTTTGTTTTGTAAGAACCAATAAACTCGCAATTTTGAATAATTATGAGTTTTTTCATTGACATTTTAGACCAGACCTACACTTACCTTGTCTAAAAAAATGCATATTGTGCGGAAAACTAATATCTATGCCACAATACACCCTACCTAGACGACAATCCTGCATCACACTTACTTGCAGCCTCTCAGAGTCGATCGATCGTAGTCTAACAATATTGAGGTAGATCGCCAGCAGTTCAAGTTTGAGCACCCCTGGTGTAGGGTAACTAGCAGTATGGGCGTGTGTAATTAAGGAAAAACGACATTTTACAACACCGTACACAAAAGAGCGCGATGCAGATGTTTATAGCACCGAGAATTTGGCGGGATTAACAGTACCGATCCAAACAGACAATTAATTTCGTCAAATTCTACTGCCTGTTTTATTTGGTATTGTCAATCTCGCCAAATTCTCGTTGATATAAATATCTTCTCCGTGCTCTTTTGGTTACAGACTTTTTTCTTAAGTACAAGCGCTCATGGATATTACCTCCGCTACGGTCCTGATAAACACGGGCAATAATTGTGAATTTAATAAAATCGAATATTGATCGGTGATAACGTATCTTTTTTGAAAGGACTAGCCGCTAAGAAAAATTATGACGACATACTTAATATGAAATGATTTTGAATTAAAACGTATAATAGAGACTTAATATTTCATACAAATTTTTTTTTTCACATTGTCTGTGATTGGGGTATGAGGAAATTATCAGCTAAATGGACCCCTAAATGTATGTGTGGAATGTAGATTTACAGTTGTGGCGTTGGCTTATATACAGGGTGCCCCATATATATGGAATAATGATTCCACATCATTTATTAATTAGTGTATCAAAAAAATGTTTAAATAAAAATTATAGGTGCACATGCTGACGTTGACAATAAAATGTTTTGAACTGTCAGTTCAAAGAAATTACATCATCTTAATTTTTTTTTAAATGGAAAGCCCTGTATATTATTTTATTTTTGAGTCCTATTGTCATTTGAAATTTAAAATAAAAAGAAGACAAAAAAACTATTAATAAATACTTTAGGTTTATTTTTAAGATAACAATTGCTCAAAATGGCTACCGTTAACAGCGAGGCAATGGCCCAACCTGTCATAAACAGCCTGAACAGAGTTTTGCAGAGAATCCGGAGTGATTTGTGCTACTTCATATTGAATTCTTTGTTGTAAATCTTCTACAGTTTCATGTCGACTTCGGTAAACGTTGGTTTTCAAATGACCCCATAAAAAAAAATCGAGTGGCGGAAGGTCGGGACTCCTTGCAGGCCATTCTACAGCACCTCTTCTGCCTATCCATCGAATAGGAAAAATCGCATCTACGAACATTGATTTTATAGTGAGGAGGTGCTCCGTCCTGTTGATACCACAGATTCCTGTTAGAGGTATCCAAATTATTTTCATCGGGAAAAAGACCTGCAGACCTGTTGGAATAACTTGCTCTTGGAGTAACTGTAAATATCGCTGTCCTGTAAGATTTCTATCGATAAAAAAGGGACCAATGATATGACGTCCACAAATCCCTGCCCATACGTTTATGTTTTGTAGTCTTTGACAATGACTGTCGATTATCCGACCTGTTAACTATTCTGTTAAGACAAAATGTGGCCTCGTCAGAAAAAACAATATTATGAATTAGGTTAGGATCATTATTGATTCCTTCCATCATGACCTCGCAAAATTCAAAGCCTCTATCGTAGTCATCCTTAGAAAATTCTTGCAATAGAATGGGTTTGTATGAATGCAACTTTTCTTCATTCAATATACGACTTACGGTACCTTTAATTATGTTGTGGTCTAGGCAAAGTAGACGAGTGGCTGTATGGGGATTTTCTGTAATTTCCAATAAAATATCTAACTTTTTATTATCGCTTGTTTTAACTTTTAGAGGTCCAGATTTAGAACGATCCTTAACATGATCTGATTGTCTAAATCGTTTTAATGTCTTGCTAACTACGGCTTGGGTAATACGTTCTCGATTCGGATACCCTGCGTTAAAAAGATCACACACCTCCTGTTGTGTTCTCCTACGGTCTCCATAACCAACCATCATTAACAAAGTGATTCTCTCACTTTCTGTTAAATGTACCATGATGATATTACGCTCAAATTGCAGTTTCACAAAATGCAGCAATAAACGTTTTCGTCAATAAATCATTTTTTGACGCGTTAAGTCATTAACTGACAGTAAATGTTTGGCACAATCCAGCTTAATTTTTTTTTTTAATTCGATCTCCTTAATTTCAATAATTACACAAGTCTGCAAAAAAAAATTGAGAGCTGTTTTGGTTTTTTTGCGTAATTCTTATGTTTTTGGGTGTACTGAATCCGAAAATGACTTTCATTTTGTCATAGAACGTCACGTTTTCTGACTATGTAGGTATCTATGTTAAACAAGTAATCATCTTAAAATAAAAGATAAAAGACTAAAAAAATTTTTTTAAATTTATAATTGCGTAACAAAACTTATTTTTTTATCTAAAATACATTCATTAGTAAGCACTAAACACATTTCTTTTTCCCATTGAGACTCCTTTTGGTACATTTTCGCTTGTAGGAAGCATCTGGAAGGTCTCTCTGAAGCGTCCAACAGTAGTCTGCCATCATTGAGACGCTCCATCTTCCCTGGTATCTTTTTTCCATCTCCTTAATATCTTGGTGAAATCGTTCACCTTGCTCTTCACTCAGATCTCCTAAATTTTCTGGAAAGTAGTCGAGGTGGGAATGAATAAAATGTATTTTTAAACTCATTAGGCAACCTAAAGCTTGAAATGCTTTTAACATTCTTTTCACGATTTGTTTGTAGTTAGGGTCTTTGTTATTGGCTAAAAATTTCTCTATGACCTCTTTAAAGGCAACCCACCCTTCTCTTTGAGGATCCGTCATGGTTGTGATGGATTGTGGATCAGCCATACGCCTGGTCCAACGAAAACACCTTCCTTCAACTTTGCCTCCGAGAGACCTGGAAACTTTGATATTAAGTATTAGAAGCAATTTCCATCTCTTGGAAGTGACTTTACAAATTGCTTCATCAATCCCAGCTTTATGTGAAGCGGTGGTAGAAGAACTTTATGAGGAGGCACCAAAGTTTCATGCAGGACGTTCTTTTCGTCAACTTTAAGCTCCCTCGGAGGCCAACACTTTTTGGTCCAGTGATTTGCTCGGTCTCTACTATCCCATAGACACAAAAGGCAAGGGAATTTGGTAAACCCAGATTGTTGTCCGAGCAACATGCCCAAGATTTTTAAATCACCGCACACTTGCCAACCGTGGTCTTTATATTTTAATTTGCAAAGAACCAATTCCAAGTTCTTGTAGGTTTCCTTGAGGTGTACGGAATGACCGACAGGAATGGAAGCATAGAAAACCACCATTGTAAAGCAGAACTGCTTTAAGGCTTCTTTTTGAAGAATCTATGAAAATACGCCACTGTGCTGGGTCGTATGAGATCTTAAATGTATCCATCAAACCTTCAATATTGGTACAATAAACCAATTCGTCCTCTTGGGCAAAGTAGGAAGTGAACTGCTTCTTACGATATCTAAACCAGGAGGAAGACACTCCCGGCAAAAGTAAGTTCCTGCTTTTGAGCCTTAATCCAAGCAACTCAGCAGCGTTTTTGGGAAGATTCAAGTCTCTTACCAAATCATTTAGCTCGCCCTGGGGAAAACAATTTCGGACTGCTGTCATCTTCAAATTGAAAACTTGACTTGTCATCGGGTTCAGGTACAGCACCATCTTCGTCAGAACTTGGAATCTCTTCTAAGGTAGCAGGGGCCTTGGGCACTGGTATTTTGGTCCCATGAGGGATGGGACGAATAGCTGATTGCAGATTGGGGTATGAAATGGACTGCTTCCATTTTGAATTATACCCTTTCACATTACACGAACAAAAGTAACAATCATCACTATGGTTCTTTTGCTCGCGCCATACCATAGGAATCGCATATCGGAAAGCTTTTTTCTTGCCCTTAAACCAATTTCGAAGGTCTTCAACACATCGTTTGCAGACTTTATGAGGGGCCCAAACTTTATCCTGATCTCCAAGTTTTAAGCCAAAATACGTGAAGTATACTTTTTTTACAAAATCCGTAATATTAAGTTGTTGCTTTAATACCATATATTCGCCACAAATATAACAGAAACTGTCAGACGAATTCACACACTTCCGCACAGATGACATTGCACTATATTGAACCAAGATCTATAAAACAATGACGAGTTAACACGTAATTGTACTGCGCCACTTTCTACACTATCGGAGCGCGCACGTTCTGGTTACAACGTTTATGTTTGTTAATTTAGCTCACACAGGGCGTTCTTTATTTAGAAAGTAATGATAGTTATGGCCTGTATACATTTAAAAACAGTAATCAAAATAAAATTGTACCTATTTATTTATGACTTCAAGTTAGCCCAAAAAAAACCCTTTTTTATAATAAAATTTTGCGTTTTGCAAAATAACCTGATGTCCTGGAATTTTTTGAGTATTTTTTTAGTTTTCAGAACACCTAAATACATAGAAATCAGTTGAAAACATCCAGACAGCATTTTTATTGCAGACCTGTGTTATAAAAACAATTTCAATTTCAATTTCAATTTAGACATATATGTTAGACAAATAATATCTAGAATTTTTAGTAGGACTCAAAAATAAAATAATGTATAGGGCTTTTTATTTAAAAAAATTTAAGATGGCGTAATTTTCTTCGAACTGTTCAAGTTCAAAACATTTTATTGTCAACGTCAGTTTGTGCGCCCTATAATACCCTATAACTTTTATTTGAATATTTTTTTGATAGACTGATTATTAAATGCTGTAGAATCATTATTCCATACATATAGGGCACCCTGTATATATAAATATATATATATATATATATATATATATATATATATATATATATATATATATATATATATGTATATATATGTATATATATATATATATATATATATATATATATATATATATATATATATATATATATATACAGTAATACCCCGCTTAGCGCGACCCCGTTACGCGCGGTTTCACTATAACGCGAATTTCAAATTTCGCGCTCATGTAGTCATTAACTTCTCTATGGTCGCGGGGGGATCCCCGCTTTCTCTGAATATTCTCTTTGAAGAATTGGGAATTCCCTGTCCTTCGACTTTGTTCTATGGGGATTTCCTCGTTCGTTTCGTGTGTTCATTTGTTCCGTAATGTTAGTTCGGTCGGCTGGCAGTTTTGTTTTAATATTTATTGGAGATACATACATACATAATTTAACCCTACGTTAAAAATGCCGCCTGTAAAGAAAAAAGAGCGTAAAAGCGTCACTTTGGAATTGAAGATGAAAGTGTTAAGAAGAATGGAAAATGGAGGCAAAGCAACAATTGTTGGGAGAGATTTTGGACTCTCAGAATCGACTGTGAGAACGATTTATAAAAATCGGGAAAAAATTAAAATCTCCAGCGAAGGTTCAACACCTATAAGTGCAACAAAACTTTCTCGTTCGAGATCATCTATCTTAGAAAGAATGGAGAAATTACTGTCAGTCTGGATCGAAGATTTGAATAAGAAACACACCACTAAGTCAAGATCTCATATGCACAAAAGCAAAATCTTTGTATGAGATGCTGAAAACAAAAGAAGGAGAAGGGAGTGCCACTCCGACTTTTGCTGCCAGCAGAGGCTGGTTCCATCGGTTCAAGCAGCGTTCTAATCTTCACAATATCCACATAACAGGCGAGGCGGCCAGCGCGGACATTCAAGCTGCAGCTGAGTTTCCAGACAAGTTTCAAGACTTCGTTAGACGAGAGAAAATTCCTGCTTGTCTCATCTTCAATGTTGATGAGACCGCACTTTACTGGAAAAAAATGCCATCTCGAACATTCATTTCTAAGGAAGAACGTCAAGCCAGTGGTTTCAAAGCTGCGAAAGATCGACTAACACTTCTGCTGGGTGGTAATGCCACTGGTGATTTCAAACTGAAACCTTTACTAGTGTACCATTCAGAAACACCCCGTGCAATGCGAGGCACAGACAAGACAAGTCTACCAGTTGTGTGGCGATCAAACAGAAAGGCGTGGGTTACACGGGAAATTTTTCAAGAATGGTATTCTAATAGTTTTTGCCCATCAGTCAAATCATACTGTGACAGAAATGGGCTTGAACCTAAAGTTATATTACTCTTAGACAATGCCCCAGGACATCCAACCTCACTTGATACGCCCAGAGACTTAAAAGTGTACGTAAAGTTCCTTCCACCAAACACTACGTCAATATTACAACCTATGGACCAGGGAGCAATAGCAAACTTCAAAGCTTATTACCATCGCCGCACTTTTAGCCAACTAATTCATGAAACTGACGGGGAAGGAAGACAGTCTATGCGAGAGTGGTGGAAGTCATACAACATTATGAAGTCTATTCACAACATAGAAGAGGCTTGGAAGGAAGTTAAAATGAGTTGTATGAATGGGGTGTGGCGTAATCTTTGGCCAGATGTAGTGGAAGCACCTAGAAGAATTGTCCAGATGCAGAGACAAGTGCTTGAAGACATTGCTGCAATGATTGAGGGGTCTGAACTTGAAGATGTCACGGTAGAAGATCTCGTAGAACTTGTAGCAACGCACGACGATCCTATTAGCAATGAAGATCTGATCGAGTTACAGAATAATCCTATCTACGATGAGGAAGAACAAGTAGAAGAGAAAGTTTTATCTTCAGGGGAAATACAAAATGCACTTTCAAAAATTTATTCAGGTTTGGACATATTGCAGAGTATAGACAATAATGATGACCGTGTCTTGACCGTGTGTCAAACAATTAAAAACAGTGTTGGGTGTTATGAACGTATTTTACAAGAACGTAAACAAAACGTTACCCAAAAGACAATAGATGTATTTTTCCGTAAAAAATAAGAGTATGTATTGCATAAAGTGTTCTTAGAATTAAAGTGATTGATTAAAATGATTTGTATTTTTTTGTATTCAATTTTGACTATGTTTAATCATAAACCTCGATATACGCGAATTTCAGTTAACGCGATTTTTTTCGGAACGTATCCCTCGCGTAAAGCGGGGTATTACTGTATATATATATATATATATATATATATATATATATATATATATATATATATATATATATATATTGATATATACACGTTTTTATTTTAGTTATTGGATATTAATTTTTATGGAGGAGGAGCTATTTTAGGATAAACTGTTGTTAATTATTTATTATGAACTTTATATCGTAACATCGTTAACTTGTAACAATGGCGTAAGCGTTTATTAATGATAAATAAATAAATAAGTAAAAAATAATAAAGCATTATAGTAGTTTTTCAGATTGCGGCATCATTAGCTGACTGATTAGGTATTGTAATAAGTAATTTGAGCAAAATAAAAGGATTAAACTTTCCAGACTACTCTGGCTAATCGCTACCTTAACGTGCTTTATTGTTTTTATTTAGCAAAGCAACGCAATATGGTTTCTTGCTTGTTTTTTTTTTAATAACTATTTTAACTTTTTAGTTAATAATATTTAGCAGATATATCATATATCAGATGAATTTTTGGTAAAGTCCATTCAGTCATATAGTGAAATGACTAACTGATTCCTATTAGTGTAAGCTGTAAAATTCAAATATGATTGAACAGGTCCGTACTTCGCTTAGAATTTAATTATTTTGGTTTTTGGAAAGACATTAAACAACTTTTATACTATGTTTTATTTATATTAATTACAAATCTTCTTATTATTACCAATTATTTTTATTACAAATACAAATTATTACTTTACTTATTAAAATTAATTACATTATTCACTTAAAATAATATCACTATCGCTATCATTATCATTGGTTTTAATTATTAGTTTTTCTATATTATTTGCATATATGATTTTTCAACTTTTTCAACATGTATTACAGAGTTCGCCCAACTCTGTAGAGGTATATTAAAAACTTCGATTTCCATAAGTTTCAGTACGCTGAAATTAACAGTGAGGCAAATATTATTACGACGAATGGCAGATTTCAATTGATGCCAAATATGCTCTATAGGATTAAATATACAGTGGTATGGTGGAATTCTTAAAACTGTATGTCCCATATTCTTTGCATAATTGTCACAGATATATTCGTTTTTAATTTCTACAAAACTTCTATCAGTTGCTGTTTGGTATAATCTTCGTGGAAGTAAATGTTATTATCGTACATGTAGTTTTGAATTATTGCTTTTGTATAGTTTGAGCAGGGAGCTTTGATTAACTGCCTACTATCACAATTACACTATTTGGAGGTATGTTCGGAATTAGCTTGTTTTTGAACTAATTTTCAAATAATTTGGCAGTGGTATCCTCATGGTAATCGAGAGAAGAATCTTTTATGTTCTTTGCAGACGAGACGGGGAGAGTGCATTCGGAATCCATCCGTCTTTAGATCTAGCATGCAAGATCGTAACCTCTGTTTGATGGTGCTTTTATTTTACAGTTATCACTTGAGTCAACCCAACCCCTTTCCGGAGTATCGTATGTGTCGAACCATGATTCATCCAAGTAAATAATTGGCCTTTGCTCGTGTCTGTAAAACCTTATTTTTTCTAAATATTCCAGTCGCTATTCCTGAATTCTCTTGGACTCCATTAAAACTTGTCTTTTATTAAATTTTTTAAAATTGAAACCCATGTGTTGAATACACTTCTGTAATATCTTTGATTGTGTTAGCCGATACTTGTTGGAAATTCATAATAAAATTATATAAAAAAAAACACTATCTTTTAATTTCGAATATATTTAAAGTCACTTGACAATTGTTTCACCATACAATGGCTTCTTCAGAAGTAAATAAGAAAGAAAAATATTTGGTACTAATTCTGGTTATATAGTGCTTAAAACTATCCTTAATTACCTAAGATTATGCTAATCATTTTATTATATTATTTACAGACAGAATTATTTTAAGAATGCAAATCTATGGTACTATTTCCGAGAACTAATAAAGATTAAGTAAGGAGAATGATTTAAGTTTACTTGTTCGTTTAATAATTGATTGTAATTTTTCCGTTTGTTAATTTCAAGAGATTCAAGCAAATTTAATTTTTTAGATTTATTTTCTACATGTAGGATTTTTAACGTATCATCAAAATTATGAGATTCGTTTATTATATGGGTTGCGTAATGTGATTATTCTTATTTTTTAAATATCTATGTTTCTGTTCTTTAATGCGAGTTTCAAAAGATCTACCAGTTTGTCCAACGTAGGTTTTAGTACAAGATCCACAATTTAATAGATAAACTCCTGATTTTAAGGATTTCTTAGATTTGGTTTTGTTATTCAAAATTATACTCCCTAAGGAATTACTGGTTTTGAATGCTATTTTATTGTTCTTTTTTATTAAATGTTTGGAAATTGTTCTAGTTATTTTCCATGTGTATGTGAGTGTACTAAATTTTCCTTTTTTGTCATTAATTGTGGGATAAATTAGAGGAATTGCTTGTTTAAAGGATTTTTTATTCAAAATATTATCTATAATGTTGGGGTCATGTCCATTATTAATTGCTATTGGTTTGATTATGTTGAATTCTTTGTTAAAATTAATTTTAGTCATAGGGATATGTAACAATCTATGTATGAAAGAGTTAAAAGCTGCTATTTTGTGAGGATAAGGGTGGGTATGAACTATTGTATATGACTGTGTCAGTATGTGAAGGTTTGTGAAAAATCGAGAAATCGTGTTTATTGTTCACTTTTGATATAGATATGTCTAAGAAATTTATAGAGTTATTGGTTTCCAATTCTATGGTAAATTTATTACTAGGATGCAAATTATTTAGGAAGTTAAGGGGGATTGTTAGTTGTCTATCTATTCCCGTGAAACAGGAAATGATATCGTCAACATATCTATACCAGTAAACAATATTTTTGCTTACCGCGTTTTGATGAATTTTTAGTTCTAAATGATCCATGAAAATTTCCGCTAGTAAACGACTTAAAGGATTACCCATTATTAGACCTTCTTTAGATGTATAAAAGTTATCGTTGAATTCAAAATAGTTTTGATCCAAGCAAGTCATAAGTAAATCTAAAATATCACGTTTAATAATTTCGTTTACTTTATTCTTGATTAATGGCTTATCTACTAATTTTATGACTTCATATGGTGGGATACTAGGAAATAAGTTTTGTACATCAAATGAGATAATTCTAGAATTTTCCGGTAAGTTAATATTTTTAATTTTATCAATTAGTTCATAGGTGTTGGATATATTATATTTCGGTTTAAATTTGCAATGTTGTTGTAGTAAAGGGATGAGTTTTTGTGATAATTTGATTGATGGTGCCGTAACAAACGATACAACCGGTCTATAGGGAAATCCTTTTTATGCAATTTAATTCGGGAATATAATTTTGGAGCTGGTCTGTAAATAATATAATAAAATGATTAGCAGAATCTTAGGTAATTAAGGATAGTTTTAAGCAATATATAACCAGGATTACTACCAAATATTTTTCTTTCTTATTTACTTCTGAAGAAGCCATTGTATGGTGAAACAATTGTCAAGTGACTTTAAATATATTGGAAATTAAAACATAGTGTTGTTTTTTTATATAATTTCACTTCTATAATGTTATCCTATTACATTTAATCACGGTTTCATCTCTTTCAAGCCTTTTAATTAAATTATCCAATGTGGGTACACTTTGTTCCTCGTATATCTTATAAATTTTACGCCGTATTATATCTTGATCACTTCCATCTATCCTTGAGAAAATGCCAGCATCACTTCTTTTCTTTCTCACTAGAATAGGGTTGTTTACAATTTTCCATACCGTTGATGTTAGAATGTTCGTTAATATGGCCGTTTCTTCTAGCGCTGCTTGCTTGCTAACATTACCACGTCCCATTAGGGTTGAATAAACATTCTTTACAATTTCCTTGGCATCAGTAGATAAGTGTTTTCTACTTTTGCACGGGGTAACCTGTTGAGATACACTTGACTCGCAAATATTTCCCATGACTAAGCTGCTCTATCGCACACGAAGTAACGATAATTATAAAGCTTAAACTAAGTGGCCACTGTATTTATATTATGCCAATATGGATTATATTATTTTCGGGTAAATGCTATGTTTTTAAACACCATTAAAATCATATTAAAATTTCATTATTCATTATTTAAGTTCCACCTTTGTTGTTTACAAGCAGGTAAAACGAACAGATATCATATTTTTAAGTACGGTCCATGATTTACCCTGCTTCTGAAGTGCTCAAAGAAAACCATAAAATTTTATTTCATTGTCTATTTATGGTAAATGGTTTTTACCCTTTAAGGATTAAGTTTAGTCACTTCACTATATGTATGGACGGACTATACTTTATGGTATATTTTAGTACCGTTTTGGCATTTTTTATGTTTTAAAATATTTGGATATAGTATTTATTCGATCTTTTGGCAACTTTTAATAGTGTCTAGTAAATCACAATTGGAGTTCTTTATATTAATTTTTAATATTTTTATATAACTTTTTGCACCTTCGACTTTTTAATGGACACCATTTTTATATTATATGATGAGTTTTTGTATTATATGAATATGTATCAATTTGACATAATAGGCCTTTCTGAAACTTGATGATCTCCACTTGATGATTACGACTCGTATTCGATTCCCAGGTACACCTTTGTTCGAAAGGATAGAAATGATAGAGGTGGTGGGGTTGGCTTCTATATTAAAAACTATATTAAATTTAAACAAATAACATTAGACGTTAGTTGCCCCGATCTCTAATATATTAGTATTAGAATATTACTCAATCATAAAAAAATATTGCTTACAAATATATATAGGTCTCCATCATATGATATAGAAAATTTCTTTGAGAATTTAGATGATATGCTTGCGGTTGCAGTCTCGTCATATGATATTGTTGTTTTCAAGGGAGACTGGAATATCGATCTTCGAAGCGTCTCACCTGCTCAAAGAAGATTAGAAACACTCTTTAACATTTATGATTTGACAAAACTAATAACAGAGCCAACTAGAATAAATTTAACAACAGGAAATTCAAGTCTTTTTTTTTTTTTTTTTATTGGTCTAGTACATGTGCTGCAGGGAAGTCCCTAAACCGCTCCAGGAGCGGCACGAGTGCGGAAAAAAGCGATTCACGTTGTTCTTGAATCGCTGTAAATTGTACTCGGTGGCAAACACAGCGCTGGGCAAATTATTCCAAAGGGATGACGTTCTCCATATAAAAGATTGCTTGAAAAGCGTCGTACGCGGAGTAACAAGCTGAACCTCATACGGATGCGAAGCACCAGCGCGACGTGTATTTCTAACATGCACCGCTTTGGGAGGAATTAAGCGGGCTACATCCTTCGAACACTTTCCATAACTCATGCGTTGCCCTGACTTTCCCGCCTTGGTGGGTGTCGGTTTACTCGCCGGCACAACACTTTTGGCAGGTCCATTGTCAGTTGCCCGGTCTTCATCGTTTTGGTCGAGCTGCCATTTCCCGCGACGTCCTCGACCGTTACGTCGCTCGCCCTTATTGATGTAATCGTTACAAATAAGAATACTCCTTAATTGGTTACTAAATCAATGCCAGTTTCGCAAACCTTTTCTGATCATATCTTAATATATTTTGCATTGAACCTTCCTAAAATACAAAACAAGAGAATTATTCATTACCGCGATTATAAAAATATTGATTTTAACGAATTTCATAATGATGCACTTCGGCTGGATTGGGATTCAATTTTTTTATATTGATAATATTGAAATCAAATTGGAAGTACTTAACTCTTTCATATTATACTTACTAAATAGGCATGTGCCCTACAGGCATACAAAGGTCAAAGAAAAGAATAGTGCCCCTTGGCTTACTGATAATATAAAGCTTTTAATGCGGTTAAGAGATAAAGCTCATTCCAAATATCTAAAGAATAGATCACCAGAGCGTCTCCAATATTACCGGGAGTTTAGAAATTTTGCCAAACATGCTATTATAAGGGAAAAAATTTCATACTTTAATCACTTTTCTCGAAAAAATGGTCAAGCCTTCTGGACAGAAGCAGCTCAGTTAAACTTGACACGTAACAAGTTGAGTCATATTCCGGATGATTTGTGCGATCCTGTCTTATTACATAATTATTTTTCTTCGTGTACTGGAGGATTGAATAACGTATCAACAAATAAAATGATTTATTATAAATCTAATACTCATCCAAAGGTAACAAATGAAATGAAATTTAGTTTTAATCTAATTACCGAGGGAGAGTTGTTAGCCATCATAAATAAAATCTCTACTGATCCCATAGGAGAGGATGGTATTTCAATTAAAGATTTTAGACTCTACCTTCAATACTGCACGCGTCCGACAATAAATATAATCAATTGTTGTATATTGGAAGGGTACTTTCCGAATATCTGAAAAAAGGCTATTATTAAGCCATGTGCCAAAGTGACAAACTCCATGGAACCAAAGGACCTACGACCAATTAGTATACTCCCAACTTTATCAAAAATTCTGGAGCGACATGTATATCAGCAAATGTTTTTATATGTAAATAGTAAACAAATAATATCCCATTTCGACCTTCTTTTAGTACTACTACCAGCTTGGTTAATTTACTGAACGATATTCGTTTCAATGAAGATAAGAATAAAATCACCTGCTTAACTCTTTTGGATTTTAGTAAGGTGTTTGACACCCTAAATCATGATTTTTTTTTTTATGGAACATTTTCTAAAAAATCGATCACACTGTGCAGAAATTAGAAAAGATTTTAAATCCATTAAATGTAATTACATACCGCTTACTAAAGGAGTGCCCCAGGGCTCCATCTTGGGTCCACTATTGTTTTCTCTTTATGTGGCAGATATTGATAAGGCGATAGAATATTCAAAAATGCAACAGTATGCCGATGACTCTCAAATATATATGCCATTTCCTTTAAATAAGTTTATGCACTGCTTTAGTATATTTTAATAGGGACCTAAATAACATATATAATTTTTGTAATGATCATAGCCTCAAGCTTAATGCACAGAAGTCTTGTTTTATGCTGTTTAACGGTAATAAAAATACAGAAGGTATACTTTTTGATACCTTTAGACCTTCCATTGACAATACTTTTTTGCCTTTAGTTCATGAGGCCAAAGTATTAGGAGTAATCTTTGACAAATCTCTTTCATTCCAATCACATATTAATATTAAATTAAAGGCTACTTATATTCGTTTAAAAAAACTGTATAATCTAAGGAATCTTCTGTCATCAAAAACCAAATATTATTTGTGCAACAGCTTGATCTTATCTTTATTTGATTATGCTGATGTTGTATATGGCAACTCTTTGTCAGCCCAGTATGTTAGATTAATCCAAAAAATACAAAACTGTTGTATGCGCTTTTCTTTTAACATTCCATTCAGAAATCGAATCACATCCTATTTAAATAATAGCTACATTTTAAATATGGAAGGTGTCACTTGTATAATTTTGTCCATCGAATTTTTAAATTTGGACAATCCCAATACCTCAGAGAACAATTTAGTGTTTTTCTGCATCCGCACGATACGAGGAATAGAGTTCCTCAACACAGGAAGGCTGCCTTTCAAAAGTCTTTCATTTTTGTTGCTGTGCATTTGTGGAATTCTTTGTCACAAGAAGTTAAACAATTATCACCTGGCAAGTTTTCTTCCTATGTAAAACACCAACTAATTAACCAGCAAAAGAATTCTAATTTAACGTAATATTTACCTACTTCTTTGTATATAATTTGAGATCCTTGTAGAGGTGGTACCACTTGCCTACGATGTCATATTATGTAAAATTTACTCTGTTTATCCATATACATCTCCCCGCGTCTCCGCCGCCAGTTTCGCTGCTATTTTTCGAATTTTTTATTCTTAGAATTTTTACAATTAGTTTTTTATTTATTTTTAATATATATGTTTGTCACAGGGTGGCACTACACATGCCCAAATAGTGATGGGCTTGTGATATCGGCTATTTATAGTCGCTGTGCCATCCTTTTTGTCGTATTTCGAGCAAATTTAATTTCTGTCACTTTATAAGTTTGTAGATATTGGCAAATAAACTGAATTTGAATTTTGATTTTTATCAATAAAAAAACGCTTGTTAGTGGCATACTCTACTGTCATAAAAAGGCTTGAGCCATTAGATAAAACAAGCATGATGGAATTTTTGGTATAACCTGTTATTAATTTCTTTAAATATATAATATAAAAATCTTATCGAAATATTGGCTAATGCATAGTAATTTGCTTGGGTCAGTTGTATTTTTAGCTTTACCCTCTTGTGTTATATCAACTCAACCAAGAACACCTGTCGCAGATTCCCATGGCCTTAAAACTATTGATTCGGTCGTTTTATCATTTTATCTTAATAATTATATGCTATTATATTATATGTAATATACATGGTGTGTTCTCGGTTGAAATATTTTTCAAATAATTTATAAAACTCACTAAAATGTACTGGTGAACAAGAAAATCGACTCAAACGATTTTGCTTCATTTAACACTAATCCTTGAATTTAATTTTCAAACAGTGATATTATATTTGGTATCACTAGAATGCTGATTTTCTACTCTTTCCAATAATACCAAAAACATTGAGATTTCCGAAAAGTTTTACTGATTAAAATGGTTTTACTCAATAGAACCGTTTTTGCTTGTTTAACAACGTACTCGTTGCGCGCCATTCCTCCCTAAAAAACACATGCAGCTGCATTTTCCTATCATTCTTTTATCGGAACTTGAGCACTATACTTGCTCACTAATTACGTCATCGGAAAATGGTTAGCACCTCGGAAGAAACGGCTAAGCCATTGCCCTATTGCAAAAAGGGTATAGCCAACGTGTAATCGCTACGCAACTGCACTTGAGCCAGTCAGCTGTCTCCAGAGTCTACAGACGGTACCAAGAGACTGGCGCCCTTACACGGAGACCAGGATTAAGAAGAAGAAGGTGTACCTTGGAGTGAGACTACCGCTTGATTGTCAACATAACTCTAAGAAATCGTCACTTGATCCTCGTTTAAAGTCGGACAGGAACTCCGACAAGTTCGTGGTCGGGCTGTCAAAAAAAGACTTAAAGAAGCTAACCTAACTCCGAAGAGACCAGCTCACGAACCTAGATTGACAGCAGCCGACAAGCACCACTTAGATTTGCCAGAGAACATATCGACTGTACCTTAGAGCAATGGCGTTCCGTTTTATTCTCCGACGAGTCCCGAATGTGCCTATATGGCATAGATGGAAGAGGACGAGCCTATTGGAGGCCCGGGGAGCACTGCGCAGTGCTGCATTACAGAAACGGTCGCCTACGGAGAAGATTCTGTCATGGTTTGAGGAGGCATCTCACCGGTACGTCGAGAAGATCTTGCAGGAACACGTCGCTCCTTACGCTGGGTTTGTTGGCGATAGCTTCGTGCTAATGCACGACAATGCGAGGCTACATGCTGCTACATTGGTACGGCAATACCTGGCTGAAGTGAAAATACCAACATTAGGCTGGTCTGCGCGGAGTTCTGACCTCAATCCCAATCGAGCACATATGGGATGAGCTCAAAAGAAGGATTCGGGCCAGAAATCCAGCTTCTACATCGCTGAGGGGCTTAAAGGTTGCGATAGCGGAAGATTGCAGAAGAATTCCACAGACAGTGGTGGAAAAGCTTACTCGCTCCATGAAACACCGGCTGGAAATAGTAATAAGGGCTAGGGGAGTAATACAAAATATTGATTTTGATTTTTATAAATAAATTTAATTATTAAACTTAAAATTAGTTGAATTTTTCCTTTCTCTTACCTCTATTTTCAATCCTTGCAGAAAGGAAATATTGTCGTTCGATAGGATAGGTCTACAGAAAACTGGTTTTAGTTCGCTGGCGCATTCCCTAAGTACTACAGCAGGTAGGATAAGTTAATTACACTTCCAGTTAATTAAATAATATTTAATTATAGTCGTTTGCAAAAAAACTTGTATTGTTTGGATAAACAGTGATAAAGCCAACAAAAAGTTATCTAATTTTGCATTGCTTCTACACACTACGTCTAAAAACTTATTGCGTGTTGATTCTCTTGGTGGAGCATTTGAAAAAAAAAACCGACCAAGTGCAAACCAAATTTGCGCAATTAGTGTTCTGTAAGGTGATTTAAAATAAAAACAGTTGTTACCCTAAATAATTTTTAACCAAGTTTGTTTTCGATCTTTGTTGAAAGCTTGAAATTTTTGTTTTTTTTTATACACCAGGTAAATTATCAATGATAATGCACTCGCGATAAAGTAGCGATTATTGGCAATTTTTTAAAAATAATACAAAGAAAAGTGTGCGCAGGTATTATATCTTGTATATTTTTGAATTCGTGTTTTTACAAGCTTTCATTTGACACCCCACTCGATGACCTGGTAAAAAAAAATTTTGACTTCTGATTTCACCCCCCAAAACTACCCCCTTAAGTTAAAATTTAACTTTCAAATCTACACGGCTCTGATGGGGCCATCAATTCCTATATTATTGCTAAATTTCAACTTTCTATGTCAAATAGTTTTGGAGAAAATCCGGTGTGACAGACGGGCCGACGGACAGACAGACGGGCAGACACCGAAGTGATCTTATAAGTGTTCCGTATGGAACGTACGTTCTGCGTGTCGTAGAAGGCGACTTAAAGAACAACCTAGATGGTAGATGCCCAGTTCCCACCAGCATCGCCCGATGTGATACCATCGCATCGGCTTAGGCTGCGTGAATTTCCGGAGGTAAAATAGCCACTCGTTCAGATCTCCGGGTGGGGGCTATTTCAGTAACTTTGGAATCTGTCTTTTTGTCAGGAGCGACATCTCTTGCCAACGAGAAGAGGCTCTGGAGCCCCCAAACTTTGATGTTATGTGGTTAAAAATAACGACTCAACCAACCACAAGGTTCATCTGTATCCTCTATCGACCACCAAGTGATACTAACTTTAGAACACTTTTCGTCTCTATTGCAGACACCATCGATTATTTACAAATTAACTATCCAAATGCCGAAATTGCCATCCTGGGCGACTTTAATGTCCACAACATCAACTGCCTTAAATATTCAAATACTACCGCCGAACAAGGTCGTGAAGCCGAATCTTTCACAATCAGTTGTGGCTTAACTCAGCTTATTGACGAACCAACACGGATACCTGATCGAGACGGGGAGTTCGCCAGTCTTCTTGATCTGTTCTTAACCACCAATCCGCGTAAATCCGCCATTAGGTTCTTCCGATCATAAACTACTTTCGACATCGAGTATTCTACCAATCAGTGACAGAGAGGCGCCTAAACCGCGCAAGATTTGGCACTACAAATCTGTTAAATGGGAAGACCTCGTGGAATATTTTCGAACTTTCCCTTCGTTAGATGTTCGTTTTCGATCCGACGACCCATCTGACTGCGCCAAGGAGGTTTCCGATGTCGTTTTGGCCGGTATGGAGGCTTACATCCCTTTTTCGAAGAAATGCCCTTCCAACGACTTGGTTTGACCGAAAATGCAAAAAAGCTGTTGCTTCTAAACATCTTGCATACCGACAATGGCGCGAAAATCCTAACACCACGAATCGTGCAAAGAAATTATCGACGAAACCAAGGAGGCACACAATCAACGGATTAGAAACAAACTTCTCGCTTGTCCTAACAATTCCAGGTCCTTTTGGACAGTCGCTAAGGCAGTTAGTCAAAATTTCACCAAATCCACCCATACCACCACTCACACGGTCAGATGATTCTATTGCAACGACACCTATTGAGAAAGCGAACTTGTTGATTGAACTCTTTGCTTCACATTCTACTGTCGTTTTCCAAGGAAAAACACCACCTACTATTCCCATAGTGCAGTCAAGGATGCCCGATATTGTCGAAAGATAGCGTATCATAAAACGTATTTTGATGAAGCTAGACACCAAAAAGGCTTCTGGCGCTGACGGAATACCTGCCATAGTTCTCAAAAACTGTGCGAGGGAATTAACACCAGTTTTCTGTAGAATTTTCAACCTATCCTACAGAAAGGGAATATTTCCTTCCTGCTGGAAATGTGCCACAGTTCAGCCGATACCTAAAAAAGGCAAGAAGACCTTGCCAAATAACTACCGACCAATCGCACTGCTTTCAATAATATCGAAAAGTCATGGAAAAGGCTATCAATCAGCATCTTCTAAGATATCTTGAAGAATTCAACATTATTAGCGATCACCAATATGGCTTTCGTAAAAATAGATCAACAAGAAATCACTTTGGAGAATCTTGAGCGGTTGCTCTTGACATATTTAAGGTATTCGACCGTGTTTGGCACGATGGACTGTTGGCTAAGCTACGTTCTTATGATATGTCTGAAAAGTTCTGTTTGTGGCTCTCATGTTTCCTTAGAGAGCGTTCTTTAGGAGTGACTGTCGACGGATTTCTTTCTGACACCTTCACTATCAACGCCGGTGTATCCCAAGGCTCCATACTGTCTCCTACACTCTTTCTCATTTATATTAACGATCTGCTGGAAAAGACCGAGAATCCAATCGACAGCTTTGCAGATGACAGTACACTTATCTCTTCATTCACTTTGAACGCTCGGACATCGGCTACTCAGACAAATATCCGCAGACAGCAGGAAGTCATTCAACTTAACAAAGACCTGGAAGAAATTCTAACTTGGGGTGACAGTAACCAAGTGGAATTTAACGCTACAAAAAACCAGGCGGCAGTTTTTTCTAAAAAAGTTAACGTTGCTGAACCCGACATAGTTATGTCGGGGCACTCCATTCCTCTAACATCGTCACTCAATTTGTTGGGCGTTACTTTGAGAGCAAATATGTCCTGGCATGAACATGTTGCAGGCATAGCAAGGAGAGCTTCTCAAAAGTTGGGAATATTATTTCGAACCAGAAAGCTTACACTCCACAGCAACTGTTAATTTTTTACAAAGCTGAGATTCGACCAACTATGGAATACTGCTCCCATGTTTGGAGCTCCGCTCCCAAACATACACTGCATTTGTTGGATTCTATTCAGAGAAGAGCTGTTCGTCTGATTGGAGAGCCGGAACTGACCGGCGGCCTTGATTCTCTGGAACATCGAAGAACAGTTGGCGACTTGAGCCTATTCTACAAATATTTTCATGGAAAGTGTTCGAAAGATGTGGCCCGCTTAATTTCTTCCAGAGCGGGGCATGTTAGAAGTACACGTGGGGCTAATACTTCACATCCGTATGAGGTTCAGCTTGTTACTCCTCGTACAACGCTTTTCAAGCAGTCTTTTATATGGAGAACATCATCCCTTTGGAATAATTTGCCCATGACTGTGTTTCCCACCGAGTACAATTTACAGCGATTCAAGAACAACATGAATCGCTTTCTCCACACACGTGTCGCTCCTGTAGCGTTTTAGGGACTCCCCTGTAGCACGTGTGCTAGACCCATAAAAAAAAAACTAATAGCATTGTAAGTTTTACCATGTATATTTCGTAAGCCTGTTATAATATAAACTTATTTTGAGTATCAAAATTTTGTTTAACACATATTTGCGGTTAACCATAAAAATTCAATATCTCTTAATTGTATAACCGCTAACTTAGAGCTATTAAAAATAAATTAGCAGGTAATCGTTTATGTTATAACGTATCATAGAAAAAAAAACATATTTAGCGGTAAAGTATTAATTTTGATGCTCGTAAAGAACCCTTGTATTAATTTCGCAACCATTTAACTACTACCATATACAACGCAATTTACCCTTACCTTTCAATCTAAAATCTCAAGTAGTACTCCTTTGTATGTTATTTCTCCATACACAAAGTAAAAAACGCATTACTAACGTTCGTAAACCGACAATAATATTTCACTGAAAATTTCACACAAATATAAATAGTCAATTGAACGAATTGCGTACAAAAAGACCGTATACTAACTAACCATGCAGGCAGGTGCGCGGTTCCATTTAGACGATTTGATCGACTAGACGGCTTCAATTGCTACCACCTTACTGAAATTATACGGAAATATAACAAAACAACAACTGCTGAAAACCACCACCATACGGGGTCAACCTGTGTCAGGTGAAATGGAACAATACCTCGACGAAAATCTATTCTTTCATTCAGGAAATTTTCTTTAGAGAGATTGTCAATTTTGCGTCTGATCAGCTTTGTAATTTTAAAATACTCATTTTCCAAACAGAAAAAGGAAATAAACGACAATTTAGTAGCTTTATAAAAAAAAGGTTTATAGAAAAAATATTTTTTGTTTCAATCGACTTTTCTTTTAATTGTTTCTAAATGGGATAAATCAGGGGTGCTCAAACAGTCGATCGTGATCGACAAGTCGATCGCGAGTGCTTTTTGAGTCGATCTCGAGAAAAAAATTCCGATATAGAACTATTCACAGATTTTGTTTTAGGTAACTAAAACAAAATGTAATGAATAAACTACTAAAATTTATTCGATCCACAATTAGGCCAGAATAACCCCCTCATCACTTTCTTTTATCGTAATAACTCCCTGCTAGCGGCGAAAGTCGGCTTTATCAAAGGAACGCGCGGTACTTGTCAAAGAAAAGCCGCGTTTTTGATTCCCGCCGATTTTTCTAGAAACTTCGAGCGGCGTGTTTGACGGGAACATTCGAGACTTCGTTCGCGCCAATATAAATGTTGCGCCTGCAGGAATAGGAGTCAGTCTGAGTTGTAACTTGAAGGCGATACATCGATACAAAGTTTATTAATAAATAGTCCAAAATGAGTGCGGCGAAGAAAAGTAAAACTTATTATTTTAATAATGATTGGGAGGAAGAATTTTTCTTTTGTATGGTAAAGGATAAGTGCATTTGTCTCATTTGCCGTGCGTCAGTTGCAATACCTAAGCGTGGGAACTTAGAGAGGCATCATAAATCGGTTCATAAAAACTATGAAAAGGATTTTCCGTCACAGAGTGAATTAAGAAAACGAATAGTACGTGATTTGATAACTTGTTTGAAAAAAGAACCAACCATGTTCCCAAGACCAGCCAAATAACCAAAAGCTGCAACGATCGCGTCATTTAAAATATCTCATATATTGGCGAAACACAAAAAACCATTTGATGATGGATTGGTTGTGAAGGAAGCATTTATTGAAGCGGGTGAGACTTTATTTGGAGATTTTTAAAAATTAAACAGAGATTATGTCTGCTATTAGAGAACTTCAGTTATCTCGTCCGACTGTCACAAGGCGTGTTGAAGTCATGAGTCAGGGACATGGCAGATAAACTAAAACATGATATCATGGAATGTACATACTTTTCTTTACAGTTCGACGAATCCACCGATATGACAGACACTGCCCAACTGTGTATTTTTATTCGAATGGTATTCAATGACATGTCGGCTAAGGAAGAGTTTTTGACAATGATTCCTCTGAAAGGAAAGACCCGTGGCGAAGATATATATGAAGTTTTCTTCAATTTTGTAACACACTACAAGCTACCAATATATAAACTAGTGTGCATTATAACCGATGGAGCACCAGCAATGACTGGAAACGAAAACGGTTTTGTGGCATTGTGTCGAGCTAATGATGATTTCCCTTCATTTTTCTCCTTCCATTGCATTATACATCAACAAGTTTTGTGTTCAAAAGTTCTAAACATGGAGGAGATTATGGGCATTGCAATAAAAATTGTGAATTCTATCCGTGCACGTAGCTTGCAACGACGGCTCTTTAAATTGCAGTGAGTCAGCTGAACACACTGATTTAGTTCTTTACACGGACGTCAGGTGGTTGAGTCCTAGAAAGGTTTTAAGAATTATTGCCCGAAATAACAGCTTTTCTGGACGAAAGAGGTGATGACACTCAGATGCTGAAAAACGGAAAATGGCTGACTGATTTGGCATTTTCGATAGACATCACAATGCATTTAAACACCATCAATTTGGAGCTTCAAGGTAAAGGAAAAAGTATTATTGAGATGATTAGCGCAATAAACGCATTCAAAAGTAAATTGCAACTTACGATAGATCAACTGAAAAGAAAGGATCTGAAAAATTTTCCGTCTTTGAAAGCAAGGATTCCTCAGTTGAATTATGATATTTATGAGGCAGAATTATCAAATATTTTGGGGCCAATTCGAAATACGTTTTTATGATTTCAGTAAATTGGCAAATATCGCATCATTTATGAGTTATCCTTTTTCGTGTAAAAACATTGAGGAATTAGCTACTGAAATAGCAAGTCAGTTTAACATGGACTCATGTTCTGTTGAAAATGAGTTAGTGCAGATTATATCAGATATATATCTCAAAGCCACAGCATCTGATACAAAATTCTGGTGTTTTATATCTGAAAATAAATATCCGAATCTAAGGCAAATCGCCCTTCAACTGACGGCAATGTTTGGGTCAACTTACTTGTGCGAGTCTGCATTTTTTCTGAAATAAAGATAACTAAGTCAAAATATCGCAATCGACTAACTGACGAACATATGTCATCATGCTTGCGATTAGCACTCGGTAATTACGTACCATCTTATGAAAAGTATGCTGAAGACATGCAGTGCCACGCTTCAACATCCAAAGTCACTCTTTAGTTAAGTTTAGACACTAGAACTCGTTTGTTTTGTAAGAACCAGTAAACTCGCAATTTTGAATAATTATGAGTTTTTTTTTTTCATTGACATTTTAGAGCAGACCTACACTTACCTTGACTAAAAAAATGCATATTGTGCGGAAAACTAATATCTATGCCACGATACACCCTACCTAGACGACAATCCTGCATCACACTTACTTGCAGCAGTCGATCGATCGTAGTCTAACAATATTGAGGTAGATCGCCAGCAGTTCAAGTTTGAGCACCCCTGGGATAAATGGTACTTGAAATTTACTGTATGTTCAGTAGGAACGTGACCGCTCGTATTCTTGAAAAAATGTGTTTCGAGAACATTGTTTGCCATCAATGTATTCTTTAGTACTACTCAGTATATATCACCACTACACCAAACACTTTATTTTTGCACTCGACGCGCGTTTCGCTAACCATGTTAGCTTCATCAGGAGCGATGATTGACTAAAGCTAAACTACAAATCTAGCCTATTTATACATAGCCTAACCCTGGAATTACTCAGGGCATAGGCAAGGCCATCAGTTCCGGTCAAGTAGCCAATAGAGGGGACTATAAGGAATAGGCCCTCTGTCTTTATTTAAACTACTTTTACATTTTATAATTTCCATACTTTCGTATGCGTTCAACAATCTCCTATCAGATACATTTTTTTATTAATCTTAGATTATCTAATGTAACAATATGATCAGCTTCAAGGGCATGTTCGGCAATGCTAGACTTTTCTGTTCTACTGTATTTTAAGTGTGCTAAATGTTCTTTAAATCGTGTTTTAATTGACCTTTTAGTTTGCCCAACATACTTTTTGTCAGAATCATTACAACTAATTTCATAAATTCTACTTTTCTCACAATTAGGAATCTTATCTTTGGGATTTCCTAAGATATTACCCAAAATTCACAAACCTGGAAAAGCAATGCGACCCATTGTTTTGTCGGTCGGATCACCCACATATTTAATATCCAAATGGTTATCAAAAGAACTTGAAAATTTACCATTAAATACTTTCGCAGTGAAGAATTCGTTAGAATTCAATAATAAAACAAAAAATCCAGTTCTTAATAAAGGTGAAATCTTAATTTCTTTTGATGTCAGTTCTTTATTCTCAAGTGTGCCAATACCATAAACTTTACAATATCTCGAAGAATTATTTAGAATGAATGACTTTGAGGACGAAATTATTCGTGAATACTTAACCTTATCTAAACTTTGTATGGACCAAAATTATTTCCAATATAACAATCAATTTTATGTGCAGAAAGAAGGAACAGCTATTGGTAATTGCTTATCTCCTTTCATAGCTAATTTATTCATAAGTAAGTTTGAAACCGAAGCCAGTCAAGAATTCGAATATTTCCCAAGGGTATGGTATAGGTATGTGGATGATATTTTCGCGATTTTTGATAAAAAGAAAGCAAATATTGATGATTTTGTTTCTAAATTAAATAGCCGGTATGATGCCATTAAATTCACTTACGAAGTTGAGAACAAAGGACAATTGCCTTTTCTAGATATTTTAATTATTAAAAATAATAATAGATTAGAATTTGATATCTATAGGAAGGACACAGTAATAGATATATATATATATATATATATATATATATATATATATATATATATATATATATATATATATATTCCTAATGATTCATTTCATTGCAAACAACACAAAATTAGCCTCATTACATTTTTTAGTTCATCGTTTGGTCACTTTCCCTCTGAATAGAGTAAACTTTAATAAAGAAAGGAATCGTATTAGAAATGTAACTAGAGTTAATGTTTATGACGATGACTTAGTAGATAAGCTAATAAATAGACATAAGTTTAGGTTTAATATTTAGAATTCCACCTTTTTTACACGCGAAGAAAATAACGCCAAGTATGTCTCCATACCATATAATCCGAAATATAGCAAGGGACTCAATAAGGTATTTAAGAAGGTGAGCCTCACCTTAGTCTATAAGTCATCAGACCATCTGAGGAATATCTTACGAAATCCCAAAGATAAGATTTCTAATTGTGAGAAAAGTGGAATTTATGAAATTAGTTGTAATGATTGTGACAAAAAGTATGTTGGGCAAACTAAAAGGTCAATTAAAACAAGATTTAAAGAACACTTAGCACACTTAAAATACAGTAGAACAGAAAAGTCTAACATAGCCGAACATACCCTTGAAGCTGATCATATTGTAACATTAGACGATCTAAGATTAATAAAAAATGTATCCGATAGGAGATTGTTGAACGCATACGAAAGTATGGAAATTATAAAATGTAAAAGTAATTTAAATGAAGACAGAGGACTTATTCCTTATAGTCCCCTCTATTGGTTACTTGACCGGAACTGATGGCCTTGCCTATTCCATTAGTTCCGCCTGAATAATTTCAGGGTTAGGCTTCGTATAAATAGAGGTGATTTATAGTTTAGCTTTAGTCAATCATCGCTCCTGATGAAGCTAACATGGTTAACGAAACGCGCGTCGAGTGCAAAAATAAAGTGTTTGGTGTAGTGGTGATATATACTGAGTAGTATCATTGTGCCAAAGATTCCACATTCCCAACTTAGTATTCTTTGGTGTGCTAACAACGGCGCAATTACCTTAGTAAGTCTTCCAATCGCCTCCTGCATCAATAATGGCCTGGCATCTTCGAGCCATGCTGTCGATGAGATTTTCTACATACTCTGCAAATTTTTTCGAATCTCGCAAAACAACTGAGTCAAAGTCCTTAGAGTCTTTCCTTTAAGCTTTCTCTTTACAAGACACCAAACGTTATCAATAGGGTTGGCGTTCAGCGATTGTGAGGGCCACTCTAGTATCTTATCGTGGACACAAGCGGGCCTCTTCGCGACGTGATTTTCGCCCAGCAATAGCTTGTTCAACGTGCTTCGGAATTTGACATCATGAGCACGAAGATGTTGTCGAATGGTCTCATGGGACACATTTAAGCCCGATTTTCTTAATTTTGCCGCTCCTTGACGCAGTGTCAATTTCGGGTCCCGTGAAAACAATGACACGATTCGTTTTTCTACTTTCGGAGTGACTTTCCCTACCGAGCCACGTTTTTGCAAGTCGTCCACATTTTTCGTTTCGTTGAAATGATTTACCCACTTCTTCACAAACGACACCGACTTTTTAATATATTTAGCGGCCGCGGAATGTGTCATTCTAAGCTCCTTTGGATGGGAACAAGGAGAGACTGCCTTGAACCATCGTACAAACGAGTGACTCATTTTGGAATTTATGTCATTTCGACGAAAGATCTGAATCGACTGATACTTTTACTAAAATCTGTTGTAGACAAAGGTTCCGTCTACCGATTTTTTATTGAATCGCTAGAATTGCATCTACCAAAAATGAATTATCGCGGACACGTTCTTACTTGACAGACAGTAACTATTACAGATGTGTACAAATTAAAAAAAAAAAATAACCGGTCAAGTGCAAGTTGAACTTGCGCAATTAGTGTTCCGTACGTTGATTGCTTTTAAAATAAAAAATGTTGTAACGGAAGTATAAAATGATCAGTGACTTCACAAAACACACCCCAAATGAGTTTCAACAACAAAGTTTATTTCTAATATTTACTGAAAATTGATGACCTTGAAATTTATGTTTTTTAGTGTTCCGTACGGAACACTTATAAGATCACTTCGGTGTCTGTCTGTCTGTCTGTCTGTCTGTCTGTCTGTCTGTCTGTCTGTCTGTCTGTCTGTCTGTCTGTCTGTCTGTCACACCCGATTTTCTCGGAAACTGTTTGACATAGAAAGGTGAAATTTGGTAATAATATAGGAATTGATGGCCTCATCAGAGCCATGTAGTTTTGAGAATTAAATTTTGACTTAAGGGGTTAGTTTTGGGGGGTGAAGTCGGAAGTGAAAAAAAAAAATTTTTTTACTAGGCCATCGAGTGTGGTGTCAAATGAAAGCTTGTGAAAACACGAGTAAAAAATATATATATAATATTATACCTGCGCGCACTTTTCTTTGTATTATTTTTAAAAATTCGCGAAAAAAATCGCTGTCCCGGGCCTTATCTCGAAAAGTATTTATCAAAAAATTTCGAAAAAATTCTGGAATATTCTCCACGGGGTGTAGATTGAACGAAAATTATCACGAGCGCATTACCTTTAATAATTTATATGGTATATAAAAAAAACAAAAATTTCAAGGTCATCAGATTTCAGTAAAGATTGGACACAAACTTTGTTGAAAACTCATTTGGCGTGTGTTTTGTGAAGTCACTGATCATTTTATACCACCGTAACATAAATTTTGACTTAAGAGGTTCGTTTTGAGGGGTGAAATCGGAAGTGAAAAAAAATTTTTTTTTACTAGGTCATCGAGTGTGGTGTCAAATGAAAGCTTGTGAAAACACGAGTAAAATATATATATATATATATATATATATATATATATATATATATATATATATATGTATATATATATATATATATATATATATATATATATATATATAATGTAATACTTGCGCACACTTTTCTTCGTATTACTTTTAAAAAATCGCTGTCCCCTACCTTATCTCGAAAAATACTGATCAAAAAATTTTGAAAAAATTCTGGAATATTCTCCACGGGGTATAGATTGCACGAAAATTATCACGAGTGCATTACCTTTAATAATTTATTTTTTTATATGATGAGGCCATCAATTCCTATATTATTACCAAATTTCAACTTTCTACGACAAATAGTTTCGGAGAAAATCGGGTGTGACAGACGGACAGACCGACGGACAGACTGACGGACAGACACCGAAGTGATCTTATAAGTGTTCCGTACGAAACACTAAAAACAGCCAAATGCAAGTCGAAATTGCGCAATTAGTGTTCCGTACCGTGATTGCTTTTAAAATAAAAATTTTTGTTACGGAGGTATAAAATGATCAGTGACTTCATAGAACACACCCTAAATGAGTTTTCAAAAATCAGTATCTCGAATTGGGACAGAAACTTGTTTGTGATGACTAAGAGAACTTTCTAGAACCTAAACTTCTATTAAGATTCTGGCTCTAGTGCAACTAGTGTCTTTTATCATTTGTAGACTATTATTAACACGTTTCATTTTTTTTATATACCAGAAAAATTATTAAAGGTCATAATTTTTATTCATTCTACACAGTATGGAAAATATTTTTATTAGTACCCTTAGAGATAGGGTGGAGAGATAGCAATTTTCGGTAATTATTCTAAAATAATATAAAGTGTGTGCGAGTATTCCATCATATCTATTTATGGCATCTTCTAAAATATCTTCAAGGAGTCAATATTATTAGCAATCACCAATATGGCTTTCGTAAACATAGATCAACAGGAGATCTTCTGACTTATGTAACACATGTTTGGAACAACGCAATTGAACGCTTTGGAGAATCTCGAGCGGTTGCTCTTAACATATTCAAGGCATTCGACCGTGTTTGGCACGATGGACTGTTGGCTAAGCTACGGTCTTATGGTATATCTGAAAAGTTCTGTTTGTGGCTCTCATGTTTCCTTAGAGAAAGTTCTCTACGAGTGGCAGTCGACGGATTTCTTTCTAACACCTTTACTATCAACGCCGGTGTGCCCCAAGGCTCCGTACTATCTCCTATTCTCTTTCTCATTTACATTCACGATCTGCTGAAAAAGACCGGAAACCCAATCTACAACTTTGCAGATGACAGTACGCTTATCCCTTCATTCACTTTGAATGCTCGGACATCGGCTACTCAGACGAATATCCGCAGACAGCGGGAAGTCGTTCAACTTAATAAAGACCTGGAAGAAATTTTTTCTTGGGGTGACAGTAACCAAGTGCCATTTAACGCTACAAAAACTCAGACGGCAGTTTTTTCTAAAAAAGTTGATATATATGTATATATATATATATATATATATATATATATATATATATATATATATATATATATATATATATATATACAGTCCCTGGCCAAATTATTAGACGCACTGTACTTTTTTTAGTAATTTTATGTTTCTTAAGAGTTTTTTTACGCAATAATGGTATATTTAAACTACAATATTATTGATTTTTATTTAAAAGAATTGTTGTAGACTACATATTTGTATTTATTTTTAACATATGGCAACACTGTGTTGACAAAGTGATACATGAACGTAAATAAGTACAAACCTGTATCAGTCGCGATCGGAATCGAGTCAGGTACGGACGTGTTTCTGTGGCTTTATGGACTGTGATTGTTTGTTTAACAGTTTTATACTACTCAGTTATTAGTTTATTTTGTATGCAGTGTTTTAAAAAAGTAATTGGACTATTTTCATTATGGGTAGAAAAGGCGATCTTTCACCACGTAAAAAAGCTGAAGTGAAGGCCCTTGTGATTGCGAAAACATTTACAAACCGAGAAATATCACCAAGATTGGAGGTTTCTGAACCTAGTGTACGACGCATAAAAAAGAAAATTGAGTCAGGGAAGGAATTAAGCCCGAAAAGAAAGAAAAGATGCGGTAGAAAACCAATTTTTCACTCCACGGTCAGAGAGATGTTTGAAGAAAATTTGTGTAGAAAAACAGATTTGCTACCACAAAGGTAATAAAATCACAACTCCAAGATGCTAGCGTAAATGCTTCTGAGCGCACTGTTCGAAGAAAATTGAAAGAATTAGATTTTAAGGCCTGTCACCCCGCCAGGAAGCCCAAGTTAACAGCTGCAATGAAAGCAAAGCGCCTGAAGTGGGCCAAACAATGGCAAGACAAAGATGTGGACTTCTGGAGATCGGTAAGATACAGCAATTTAATCAATAATTAATACATTATTATCATTTTCAGTTAAATAAAGCAAATAAACATGGAAGTTTATATATTTTTCCTATTTTTGACAGGTCTGCTTCAGTGACGAAAGCACATTCGAAATTTTGCAGAATAAAGCTCAGTATGTGCGTCGTCGTCATGGAGAAAAAGTTTCATCCTGATTGTGTCGTCCCAACGGTTAAACATCCCACCAAAGTGATGATTTGGTCAGTCATCAGCGGCAAGGGCACTGGACGTCTGTACGTCGTCAAAGGAATAATGAGGCAAGATCAGTACAAAGAAGTATTACAAAATCGGTTGATTCCGCAGCTCAGAGAATGGTTTCCAAATGGGGAACCATTCACTTTCATGCAAGATGGAGCTCCCTGCCACACTGCTCGGTCTGTTAAAGCTTTTTTGGCAGAAAAAAATATCCCTCTGTTTGATTAGCTGGGTAATAGCCCTGATATGAACCCCGTGGGAGCTGATGAAAAGAGAAGTGGCTAAAGTTGTGATTACTAACAAAACCCAGCTCCTAGAAAAGATTATTCATGTGTGGAATCATCATCCTCAAATGCAGGAGATAGTACAATCTTGCATTGATAGCATGCCGCGCAGAATTAAAGCTTTGATAGCGGCTAAAGGTGGCTCAACTAAATATTGACTTTTACTAACATTAATTTCACTTTTCTTTAAAACTTAATAAACTTATGCTTTTCTAAATTAATGCTGATTTATTTATGTCAAATAAATAGGTAATTGATTGGATAACATAATAATAAAAAACAAATCAATTTAAAATAATAAAACGGTACAATATCACTCGGTAATTAATATTTTACATGAAATCTTGCAGTGCGTCTAATAATTTGGCCAGGGACTGTATATATATATATATATATATATATATATATATATATATATATATATATATATATATATATATATATATATATATATATATATATATATATATATATATATATATATATATATATATATATATATATATATGTATGTATGTAATCTGTTATCGACCGTACGTCAATTAGATGCGTGTTTGATTATCGGGAATAGGTCTGGACTGTAAAAGAAACTCCTTTCTCTTTAATACTTAATATTTCCTTATCGTTTGATACTTTCTTCAGAAGTAAAAACTATATTAATTTACGGATACGGATATATTAAAAACAATGTTATTTTTCGTCTAGATATTAAAATGTCAAAATATAAAACAAATAAATATGAACAAACGAATAAATAAATAAAACAGCGTCCGAAAATGCTAGTTAGTCTTCAAGATCAAAACTCAACATCTCGATTTTCTACACAAACTGAGAGTAAACAGCGTCTATTCATATGTACTGACGTGAATTCTAAATGAACAGAAAAACAGCAAAAGAAAAATACTTTATTTACTTATTTTATACCAAGAGGTGGCAAAATTTTAATTATTAATGTTATAATTGTAAATGATTAATAAGCATTGATTATGTTGCTGTAGATATTACTAAGTTAATTAGTGATTTATAGTCAATTGAGTTGGGGTCACTGTTTATGTGGTACATTTCTATAAAAAGTCTCCCTTTATAGTTGTTGTCGTGAGCTAAGACTCACTCGCATTTTCGTACGTTATTTTATTTATTTTTTTCGTGTGTTCATATTTATTTGTTTTATATTTTAACATTTTAATACCTAGACAGTACACATAGACATGTCAGGAAGGAAGGAACTTTACAAAGACCTGGAAGAAATTCTATCTTGGGGTGACAGTAACCAAGTGGAATTTAACGCTACAAAAACCCAGGCAGCAGTTTTTTCTAAAAAAGTTAACGTCGCTGAACCCGGCATAGTTATGTCGGGGCACTCCATTCCTCTAACATCGTCACTCAATTTGTTGGACGTTAATTTGGGAGCAAATATGTCCTGGCATGAGCATGTTGCAGCCATAGCAAGGAGAGCTCTTATCTCGAACCAGAAAGCTTTACACTCCACAACAATTGTTAATTCTTTACAAAGCTCAAATTCGACCAACTATGGAATACTGCTCCCATGTTTGGGGCTCCGCTCCCAAACATACACTGCATTTGTTGGATTCTATTCAGAGAAGAGCTGTTCGTCTGATTGGAGATCCGGAACTGACCGTCGGCCTTGATTCGCTGGAACATCGAAGAACGGTTGGCGACTTGAGCCTATTCTACCAGGATTTTCATGGAAAGTGTTCGAATGATGTAGCCCGCTTAATTCCTCCCAGAGCGGTGCGTGTGGGAAATACACGTCGCGCTAATACTTCACATCCGTATGAGGTTCAGCCTGTTACTACTCCTTGTACAACGCCTTTCAAGCAGTCTTTTATATGGAGAACATCACCCCTTTGAAATAATTTGCCCAGGACTGTGTTTCCCACGGAGTACAATTTACAGCAATTCAATAGCAACGTGAATCGCTTTTTCCGCACACGTGTAGCGCTTTAGGGACTTCCCTGCAGCAGGTGTGCTAGACCCATAAAAAAAAAATGTATTTATAGACTCGTGTTTTCGCCACCTTGAAAATTTTTCCGGTTTCACCCCCCCCCAAAACTAAAACCTCAAGTCAAAATTTAACTTTCAAAACCATGCGGTTGTGATTGGGCAATCAATTCCTATCTTTGGGCCAAACTTCAATTTCTTATGTCAAATAGTTTCGGAAAAAACAGCTGTGACGGAGAGACAGACACCAACGCGATTCTATAAGTGTACCGTTTTTCAATTTTGGTACGGACTACTAAAAAAATGTTTCAAAGAGAGTATACACAATGTTTTTACTTTCCTTATTAAAGGAAGGTATTGCTTTCGAATCCTCTGTAATTTTTGCATTCTGTTAAGTTTCAAGGACCCTAGATCACGAAAAGCAAAACCCCTTATTTCTGCATTTTTTATTATCATTACAAGAATTTTTTCTTCGTTTCTGAGTTGAGATAATAAACAAATTTTAGGCTTAATTTTATTAATGTGGTGAAGGAGGTTGTTAGAAGGATTGCTTCGTATATGTCAAGTCTTTTCCAGGAGACTTGGAGTCTAGGAATCTAAAAATTATGTTCTATTTAGTTATTTATGGTCAAATGCAAAGTCGGGAGAGGGTTAAAGAGGTTGCCTCGTATGTACAGGGTGAGTCAACGTTAGAGTAAAGTTCATTATCTCATTTGTTTTTCGGGAATGACGAAAAAAATGTTAAATACAATAGTTTTAGGGAATGTTAAGGTGCACAGTTTAAAATTATTTTTGCGTATACAGGGTACTTCAAAAAAGTGTGGCCGATATAACATATGTTTTTTTAAATGGAACATCCTATTTTCTAATTTATTTTTTTTTTTTATTTACCTAAATCTAGTGGTTGTTCTAATATTTCATTTTTTTTTTAAAAATACTGGTTTTCAGTTTGTTAAAAATTGCCAGTTGTGCCGTTGTTTCTGAAGGTGGAATACTCATAATTGGTACGAGCGTTCTGTAGGGATGAAAAAAAAGATATACGTACAGAAATTTGACTTAGATGCTACAGGGTGTTCAAAATAAATTAATGCATTTCGACTATTTTAAATTGAAAAATCCCAAATTTTTTAAATGGCACGCCCTGTATATTATTATTTTTTCTGATAGATTTTACAGAGCCCTACACCTTTTATTAGGTATGTCACATACCTATTTCTAATAGTTTTCGATTTATTTTGAATTTTTCAATTTTTACCCTTGTTTTTAATACACTTGCGCTATAGCATCACAATTGCCAAAACAAAACAAAAATGTAGGCATTGTCAAATCTTGACATGTCTATTAAGCAAGTAAAAATAGTTTAATTTTGTTGTAGTAAGTGACGTATAAAGGTAATAGTTATGGATTTTCCTAAAAATGAATTAATTGATATGGTTTACATACTGGGCGAGGCGGGAAAAAATTGTCTTTTGGCAGTAGGGCTTTACGGAGCGAAGTACCCTAATAGACGTATACCATCTAGAAAATCTTTTCAATGCTTAATGGAACGGTTTGATGGTAGTGGTATCATTGAGTATACGAAACGGAAAATAGTAAACCAGAATGCTACCAATGGGGAAAAAGAAATAGAGATTTCTTTATGTTGAAGATAATCCCCAAGTCAGCAGCCGTCAACTGGCTGACTTATCTGACACATCCCAATCTACGGCTAATCGCACCACGAGAAAATACAAGTATCATCCCTTTCATATGGAACTACAGCAAGAACTTCAAGACCGTGATTTTGAACGACAAGTAAACTTTTGTACCGCCATGAATGGAGCAATAGAGGCCGATCCAAATTTTTTATCCAAAATAATGTTTTCCGATGAAGCTACTTTTCGCAGTAATGGAGCAGTTTAACAGCCATAACACGCATTATTAGCCAACAGTTAATCCATTTTGGGTCCGGGAAGTTCAAAACCAAAACCATTGGTCACTTAATCGTATCAATCGATGAATTTCTCACGTTCATCGAGTACTTGGAATCACTTCGTCACCTATATTATAGCAGTAATTTAATTATTTTAGGTGATTTCAACATGCCCAATTACACAGCCCCACAAAAAAAAAAGTGGGGTATACTTTTGATGCGATATATCAGATCCGTAGTATTTTTGCCCGCTGATCACGAATCTGACGTCAGAATATCGCCATCACATCTCAATTTTTTTCTATCTTCAAAAATAGGTAAAAAACAGTAAAAATTAAGAAAAATATACTCCTAAAAAATTGATTCAAGCTTTTTTCATGAATCCAAAGATGTATTAATACGTATTCGGACACGTTAAGCTAATATTCATCGGTTGGATTGAGCCATACAGTTCTGTTTTCTTTCTAACCTCAATAAATCAGACAGATATAGTGCTTCTCTCGAATGCAAAAACGAATTCAAATTAAAATTCAATCGATCCTTACCAAATTTGGTACACGGGGATTTTTTGGGTCGCTGATCACGAATCTGAGGTTGGATTTGCAAAATTCAAGATGGCAGATGTTTTCGCGCCATTTTGAACGCCGAGAAAATTCATCGGTCGATTTTTATTCTTCTACCTGCATCCAGGGCACCTCCACGTGGTGACGGTGGGCAAAACGGTGTTACTCCACTAGCCGGCAGAGTCCCTGGATAACGGCTTAGATGCCGTCATGGCAGTAGAAAGAAAGAGAATTACGATGCAGGGACTCGGAAACCCAGTATCGGCGGTTGGTCAGGGTGGGAAAGCGGGCCCGCAGCCGTCGTCATCCAGCGACCGTAGCTCTTCATGTGTGGGTGACTTGGCTCAGGTAGAGTATAATGCTACAAGAAAACGGTCTCACGGTACAAGGACTTTTCATAAGTGCGATAAAAACAGTGATTCATTTTGTTATATTTGCTGTCAACACGTATTGAGTAAAATGGGGTCACCGATAACCAATAAGACTAAAACCTTATATAAGGATTGTTTTAACATTGAAATACAGCACCAGGATACAGATTGGGTTCCCCACATCATTTGCAGTTTTTGCAAACTAATGTTGTACATCAATAAGAAGGCGATTAAATATTCCAGACCGCAATATGGAATAGACCATACAGTGAAAATGATTGCTACTTTTGTATGAATGTTGTATCTAGGCATAACCAAAAAAAATAAAAGCACTATTACTTATAACGATGTTTCGACAGTAACAAGACCAACTAAACTAATTCCGCCTCCTGAACCACTTGATGCTGATGTTATGGAAACAAATGATTTCACCTTATCAGTTCATGCCGAAAACATTGAGACTGTCGAAAAAGATTCAAACATTGTTACTAATGAATATTCTAGTGACAACCTATCATATACTACTGACACAGATAAAGAATTTCTACCATACAACCGTAAACCAGAACCAATACTCGTATCACAGTCAGAACTTAATGATTTAGTCAGAGATTTAGGCTTATCCAAAGATGGTTCAGAGCATCTTGCTTTCTTTTTAAAGAAAAGACATTTACTTAAGCCAGAAGCTACGATTTCTTATTATAGAAACAGAGATGAAGAATTTCGAAAATATTTCACAATGGACGAGGAATTGTCACTTTCATATTGTACCGATGTAAAAGGTCTAATGGATGAATTTCAAAATAACTCATACGATTCTGAAGAATGGAGACTGTTCATTGATTCTTCTAAACGGAGCATTAAGGTAGTTTTGCTGCATAATACCAACGTTTACGCTCCCATTCCGATTGCTCATTCCACAGTTATGGAAGAGCAATATGAAAAAATGAAGCAGCTTTTGATAAAAATAAAATATGCTGATCATAACTGGAAAATTTGTGGAGATCTGAAAATTGTAACAATATTGCTTGGCCAACAGTCAGGGTTTACACTTTATCCCTGTTATAAATGTCTGTGGAATAGCAGAGACAGGGAACGTCATTATAAGAAAAAAATTTGGCCAACAAGAGAATCGTTCACTCCTGGTGAAAATAATGTATTGTTTCCACCATTGGTAGATCCAGGAAAAGTTCTTATTCCCCCACTTCACATTAAGCTTGGACTTATGAACCAATTCACGAGAGCATTAGATACAAACGGCCCATGTTTCAAATATTTGCATAAAAAATTTCCGAAATTTTCTGAAGCTAAAATTCAGGCAGGCGTATTTGACGGGCCACAAATAAGAAAATTGTTTCAAGATTCATTATTTGTTACTAAAATGAATAAAGTTGAAAAAGCTGCTTGGCTTAGTTTTAAAGAAGTCGCAACAAACTTTTTGGGAAATAATAAGTCCTAAGTACAAAGAAATAGTCGAGAAAATGGTAAAAAATTTTCAAACATTAGGTTGCTTAATGAATCTAAAATGACATTTCTGGACTCCCACATCGATGATTTCCCAGATAATCTTGGTGACTACAGTGAGGAGCAAGGGGAACGTTTTCACCAAGATCTGAAAATCATAGAAAATCGGTATCAAGGACGATGGGATGACCATATGCTAGCGGACTATAGCTAGCATATGGTCATTGAGAGTATATGGTTTAAAAGTCCTGGTTTTGAGTTTATTGGGTCTCATTTTTAAAGTTACAGGGTTATTGAGGTCTATTTTATGAGGTTACAGGGTGTGGGAGTCTAAGGTTTCAGGGTTTAGGGTTTAAGAGTATCAGGTTTGAGGATTCCCCAACTGTATACCAAATTTGGTAGGAATCGGTTGGTTTTCAAAAATTTTTTCCGCCATCTGGATCCGCCATTTTGAATTTTGCAAATCCGACCTCAAACTCATGATCAGTAACCCAAAAAACCCCCGTGTACCAAATTTGGTAAGAATCGGTATTGAATTTTAATTTGAATTCGTTTTTGCATTCGAGAAGCACTATATCTGTCTGATTTATTGAGGTTAGAAAGAAAACAGAACTGTATGGCTTAATCCAACCGATGAATATTAGCTTAGCGGGTCCGAATACATATTAGTACATCTTTGGATTCATGAAAAAGCTTGAATCAATTTTTTAGGAGTATATTTTTCTTAATTTTTACTAATTTTTACCTATTTTTTGAGGTTAGAAAAAAAATTGAGATGTGATGGCGATATTCTGACGTCAGATTCGTGATCAGCGGGCAAAAATACTACGGATCTGATATATCGCATCAAAAGTATACCCCACTTTTTTTTTTGTGGGGCTGTGTTATCAAAATAATATTTTCGATCAAAAGGGCAAAATTCTCGTTAATTTTTGCGATATGCTTCAGCTCTTGTAGTTTAATGATATTCAGAATTCACATAATTCAGTCTTGGATTTGGTGTTGTCAAAACATTAATAATTGCAGTGTTGCAAGGGATCAGATCCCCTTAACAGCTGAGGACGCCTATCATCCATCCCTGAACATTACACTCTCAGAGGTTCGGGAAAGAAGACGGGGTCTCCGTGCAAACGCATCTGAACTCAGATATAATTTCAGGAAAGCAGATTATCCTGTTCTCTACGATATGATTTTAAGGGCTGATTGGTCTAGTTTGTATACAGCTCAGGATGCTAATGATGCATGCAGAAATTTCTATGGAGTATATATAAAATATTTGATGAGTGTGTACCGAGATCTGTGCTGCGTAAAAGAACCTTTCCCGTGTGGTTTACTTCAGATATAATTAAGTTGGTGAAACGTAAACAGAGAGTGTTTAGGAGGTTGAAGGGGTCTGACTCGAATTGGCACCGTAAGGAATACAATGAACTGAGAAGGAAAATCAAGGGGAGAATCCATCTTACTTACAATAATTATTTGAGGAAGGCTGAGGCTTCCCTACGTGAGGACCCTCGATCTTTCTGGTCATTTATTAAACTTAAAGGGTCGACGACCTCGCTGCCGGAGTCTTTCACGGACGATGACCTCCAATGCTCTTATACAGATCCGAAAAAAGATTGCAGATGCTTTTGCATACATTGGCATGTATTGTGCCCCTACACCTACAGGGCATAATTGTCTCCAGGGAGGTGCCGATTTGATTCCTCTTGTCTCTCTTCACTGCCCTACTGATGATATGATCTTGGTTGCTCTGTCGAAGTCAAAGAATAAGTTCACTCAGGGCCCTGATAAGGTCCCTTGTTTTTATTATTAAGGACTGCGCGCAAGCCTTGTTGAGGCCCTTGTCTTTCATCTATAACCTATCCCTAAAATCTAACACTTTTTCCTGAAATCAGGAAAACAGCAAGAATTACACCTGTATTCAAGAAGGGCGATACTAGTATCATTTCCAACTACAGGCTTGTGTCAATATTGTCACCATTTGCTAAAGTTTTTGAAATGGCAATATATGACTCATTGTTTAAGCAGATTAAGGGACGTTTGACGCAGGCTCAACATGGTTTCTTTGGCAGCCGCAGCACGGTCAGCAATTTGGCTTCCTTTGCGCAATTCACGGGAAAGCCCTTGAAGATCGTCAGCAGGTCGACGCTATCTACACAGACTTTACGAGGGCATTTGATCGTATTGATCATTCCATTCTAGCACGTAAACTGGCTAGTATGGGGTCCCACAATGATTTGATATCATTCCTTCGGTCATATCTACATAATCGTATTCAATATGTTGATATCCGAGGATATAATTCATTTCAATTCGTAGCTATTAGCGACGCTCCACAAGGTAGTAACCTCTCACCATTGTTGTTCTCAATTTTCATAAATGATATTGTGGAGTCCATTGCTAGTAGCACACTCTTATTTGCTGATGATCTTAAACTGTTCCGGGTAATTCATGACATTAACGATTGTATCATACTTCAGAAAGACACACATACTATCGAAAATTGGTGTGCTATCAACAAGTTGACCTTGAATCTCGGGAAATATTTTGTTATGTCGTTCTCCAACCAACTGAACCCCACTCATTAAGAGTATGTTTTGGATAAAGCGATTATAAATCGTTGCTATACTTTCAGGGACCTGGGAGTGGTGTTCGATACCCGATTGTCATTTGCCGATCACATTGATCGTAATTTGTGGAGAAGCGTTGAAGATGCTTGGATTTATTTTTCGCAATTCAAGGGGGTTGGTAGATATAGGGTCCCTTAAAATGCTATACTTTTGCTATGTGCGATCTAAGTTGAAATACGGCGCAGTGATCTGGCACCCAATCTATCATAAATACATTGATAGAATAGAGAACATACAGAGAAAGTTCCTTAACTTCCTGTGCTTTCAGAGATGACGGTACTTACCCTCCTAGAGGTATAGAAAGCAAGATCCTGTTAGCGTGTTTCAACATGCCGTCGTTGATGAATCGCAGGATTGCAAGCAAGTGTTCAATTTTTGTTCAAGATATGTAAATCCTTTATTGATTGCCCTGACCTGCTTTCCCAAGTTAACTTTCATGTGCCGTCTCGACTTATCAGATTTCCTCATGTTTTTTGCTTGGGTATACCAAGAACTAGTATCTTAATGAAGACTCCTTTGTATTAATCCATGAATATTTTCAATGTAGTGTGTAGCGATTTCGATATGCATAACTTAACTCATGCTCAGTTTACTAAATTGATGAAGACGAAGGTTCTTGATGCTCCGCGGACGTGTCCACATTTTTGAACGGTATATACGGGTTATATATATTGTTGTTATATTTATTTAAGCAATTATTGTAATTTTCTTTTTTTTTCTTTTCTTCGTAATTTACACATTTGTCTTGTAAATGGATATTCTATCTGTTAGACAATAAAGATTATTATTATTATTAATGTATGGTGTGGAATATTAAATTTTCTAACTATTGGTCCATATTTTTTCGGCGAACCGCTTAAGAGACCTATTTTTTAAAAAACGAATTACCCCAGCCTCTTGAAGAAGTTGATAATTTTGAAAGGGAACAAATGTGGATTCAACAAGATGGAATTCCTGCTCATTACCCACTTGAAATTCATATGACAAATGAAGCTTCAAAATGGTGTTCAATATTTGGTTCAAGTGATGTTCCATAGATGCTGCTTTCAAAACTTATTGACTGACCTGATATTTTATATTGCTACTCATAAGTTATGTTTACATTCATTAAATAGTTCGGCTTGAAGTATAATACATTTATATATAAAATAAGTACACGGTTTTTATTTGCTAGATTCAAATTTATCTCTGCCTAGTTATTATAAAATAAAAAACAGTTTTTTTATGCTTTATTCCATCACCTGCTTCTACCCCTTAATTATTCCTGCACGCACGCGTATTTTTATTTTTTATAAGCAACCCCTGTGAAACTTGCGATCCCTCTGCAGCACGTGCAAGCTGCTTCCTTTTTATGCTTGAGCGAGCCAATGAAAAAAGTTTTTGTGATAAACTATAAAATAAAAGTAAATATTGTACTAGTGTTGGGATTACTCGTTTGGGAAAATATTTGAGTGATCTATTATTGAAATAAATGATATCATTTGGTTATCAAATTGAGTGACTGGGTTATAAATTCAAGTGAAAACTATCGCCAAAATGCACTACATCATAAGTTCCCAACGGGGGCGGTACTGCCCCTAACTGGGCACTGGAGCCTTACATGGAGGCGGTAGCGAGTCCAAAATGGGAGGGGGGCGTGAAGAGAGTTAAGGGGGGGTGGCCGCACATTGGGCGACGGCGTAAAAAATCGGATATTGGATGAAAAAATTAAAGATGTATTTTTCGAATATTGACGATTTTTCCCTTTAATATATATCATAAACCATACATAAATATGTTTATAAACTAATTTATCCCTTCTGCCTTCCTTAAAATTATCCATTGAAGTGTGACATTTTCATCAATGTTGGAATTTCTGTAATTCGAGAAATTACATTTTAAATTCTCTGTGGACAACCTAACTATGAATATGAGTTAAACGCTTACTAGAAATTGTTTATTAGGTTTCAAACAACAAATTAATCTTAGTGTAAGGTCATTAGAGTGCTACAATATATTAATAAACATTTGACATATTCGACACAAAAAATTATTCTTACTTCAATATTCAAAGATGTATAAAGTTTTTAGAATGAGGTGGAATGAGATGGCGCTTTCACCATCTGATAGGGCAAAGTCTCTAGTTTCCGGGGATATCCCATTTTTATCCTCCTTCGTCCCCTTTTGGTAAAAAAATGGACATTAAAGTTCCCCCGACTTGATCTAACGTTCTCCACTCAGCTATTCTCTCGGGCAATATTCCAATGAAATGAAAAAATGACGATATACTCCTCATTTCTTATGAAGTCTACACTTCTAAAAAAAGGGCAATTAAACTCTTGTTGCCTCTTTTTCGGCAACGCGGCTTGACTACTTTGAAATTTCGATCTCAATGCGAGTGTTTGCTTACATCGCGCGCCATAGTGAGACAAATGCGACATTTTTTCGGTCATTTGCTCATAACTTCGACATTTGTCAATGGAATGACTTCAATTTAATATACATAATGTACGATTTATATATTTTCAGAAATATGAAATCAAAATCATATTATTTATTATCACGAGCACGATAAAGCGTAAAGATAATTCATGTAAAGATAATTATTCACAGAATCAAAACTATTCAGCAGATTATAAACGATGCATCGGATGTTCGCGACCAAAAGCGATTTGTGATGTTCGAGCAGAAATACCCGAACTGCCGAAATATGTGTATCACTATACCCATGGTACTACATGCCAGTGTCAATCCACAAGTTATTGATTCATGGCAGCGATATTATAACAAATGCTATCGTGCCAATAGGGCAATTATCTGAAGATGCTCAGGAAGCAAATCACAAATATTTCAGAAAATATAGAGAAAAACCATTCGCGAAGAATGTCTCGAATATATAATAATGAATTTGATGATTGCTTCAGATCCGATAATATCTAATTCGCGAAAATTGATGGAACGTAAGAAGAAAGAATTGTCCGAAGATGTAAAACATCTATTACATTTCAGTGATGATGATACAGATTGCGATAATTAAAACAAGAAGTACAAATGTGAGAGGCAGGGGGATTCCACAAAAATCAAGCACCCGAGGGATCAAATATCTGTCACGTCCACGTCGTTGATCCTGGGTAACGCTAAGAGCAGATAATTGATATTCGAAATATTATTCGCTTCATGAGTGTATTTCGATGAGTTAATGTTCCGTTTCATGTCGCATGCGTAGGGCAATCGTAACACGGGACAATGATATTAATGCTGCGTAAGCGCAACCAGTGTTTCTAATTTTAGCTATACCTCGAAAATAAAAAAAATGTACCAAAACGAAACAAAAGGCATTTTAAAGCTAAATGTTGATACTTACGCGTAGTATTAACAAAATTTATGAGAAAAATATTTGTGCCTGTGTTATGTCATGAAAATCCTTGAAACCGTCGTTTTTACAAATTTCCGTCATTTTTCTCAAAATTACGACGCGGTAGCCAAATTTGGACAACGGATTCGTGTTCAGCAGGCAAAAATACATTGAAAATGACTATTCACACTCATGTAATCGAAAAATTTTTCAATTTGTTGTCTAGTATTTTGAAATAATCATCTTTACGCTTTATCGCGCACCCGATAACAGTATATAGTATGATTTTTATTTCATATACTAAACATATACTAATCGTACATTATGTGTATTAAGTTTGAAGTCATTCCAATAACAAATGTGGAAGTTATAAAGCAAATGACCGAAAAATAACGCATTCGCTCCATTGTGGGCCCTGGCGTACCTATCTATTTAGGAAGTTAATACAATAAAATGACACAAATAAAACACTAATAACACAACTCTACAAAAAAATTTTTTGTTTTTGTCCTAAAATTTATTTTATGATTTTTCTATTCATTATGCTCCAAAATAAAGGAAAAGTACCCATATTCCATATAAACTTTGCTTTTGTGGTAGTTATGACAATAATACATTTTTTTCGAGTTATCGTAGAAATATTAAATAGTTCTGGTATATTTAAAAAAATACCGCGAAAAAATAAAGGGGTCGTAACTTTCACACAGTGTCTACAGATGTCGCTTAAGTGATAAACAACAATTGACTGTTTTGTAGAAGACTTAAAGAGGTTAAAATGTCGTCGAGAAAGTGTAAATATGATGCTGATGCATTTTGTTATGTATGTGGTATATTTATTAAAGTATGAGATATAAAATTTTATTTTAAACGCATGTGAAAAGCTTTGTGAAGTCTACAAACCCTATTTCGACTGCCCTGTTCGGAATCTAGACAAGCCCTGGGCTCCACATGTTGCTTGTAGTAATTGCAAAAGATGTTTAGAAAGGTAAACAATTTTTAGTAAAAAAAAATATATAAATATGTTTATTTTTATCTTTATTTATTTCAAGTTGGTATCGAGGTGAGAACCGGAATATGAAATTAGCAGTACCGAGAATTTGGCGAGAGCCAAGAGACCACGTTAATGACTGTTATTTTTGCGTAGTAAATCCAGCTAAAAGACGTAGAGGCAAAAATGCGAAACCCATCGAATATCCTGACCTTGCTTCATCTTCTGCTCCAATCTCACATCGCCCACAACTTCCAGTACCTGAACCTCCTAAAAAATTGTCTCAGTCAAGCTCATCTCAGAGTTCAAATAAAAATATTGAAGTTGAAGAATTTGTACTGTCACAGGAACCACCGAAACCCCATTTTCTTACCTCAGAAGACTTTAATGACTTAATAAGAGATTTGAATTTGCTGAAGAGTAAGGCAGAGCTTTTGGGTTCTCGTTTGAAGCAATGGAATTTGCTTATTGATGTCAAAATACCAGATCAACGAAGTCGGCATGAGACATTTGCTACGTTCTTCACCAAAGAAGATGGACTTTGTTATGGTAACGATATAAGAGGTTTGTTTGAAGCAATTGGGATGCTCTGTGTTCCCAGTGAATGGCGTTTTATTTATTGACAGCTCGACGAAAAGCTTGAAAGTCGTTTTATTACATAACGGAAATAAATTTCCATCTCTTCTAGTCGCTCATTCTGTACATCTAAAAGAAAACTATGAAAGTGTTAAAATTTTACTCGAAGCTTTAAAATATCAAGAGTATAAGTGGCAGTTCATTGGAGATTGTAAGATGGTAGGATTTTTAATAAGACTACAGGGTGGATATACAAAATATCCGTGTTATCTCTGTTTGTGGGATAGTAGAGCGGATGCTCAACCCTATGTTCAACGATTATGGCCACTAAGAACGGAATTTTGTGTTGGAAAACAAAACGTTAAATGTGAACCTATTGCTGAACCTGAAAATATATTAATGCCGCCTTTACACATCAAGTAAGGGCTTATGAAACAATTCGTAAAAAAGCTAGATGAAAAATCTGAAGCTTTTACATTTTTAAAAAACTTTTTTTCAAAGTTGTCAGAAGCAAAGGTTAGAGCTGGAATTTTTGTTAGTCCACAAATTAAAAAAATTTTTGCCAGTGAAGAATTTCGAAAATTACTTACTAGTGCTCAAAAAAAAAGTTGGAATAGTTTTAAAGCAGTAGTCTCTGAATTTTTAGGGAATAACGAAGTTGAAAAATTACCAAGAGTTAGTTGAAAACATGTTAGAAAACTTTAAAACCATGGGTTGCAGAATGGCTCTAAAAGTACATATGCCGCATGCTCATTTAGATGAATTTGAAAACAACATGGGGGCGAACTCAGAAGAACAAGGGGAACGTTTTTATCAAAATATTATGAACTTCGAACAACGTTATCAGGGCCAATACAACGAAAATATGATGGGGGACTACATTTGGGGTTTAGTGAGAGAAAGTACTTATGAACATGAAAGAAAAAGTAATAGGGTTCACTTTTAAACTTTTTTTCCACTATTTTGTAATTTGATATGATAGTAAAAGTTGATAAAATCATATATAAATATATTTGTTTCGATTTATCAATAAATAAAAATTGAAACTATGGATTTTCTAAAATACTGTTCAACCGTTCTCCTGGATACAAAAGCAAACTTTTTCAGGCCATATATATTTTTTTTTTTCGTCTAACTGTCGATAAATCTATCGAAATTTCATACCCTCTTATTAAAGTCAAAATTCATGTTGACCTGTGTAATGTTTTTTAATTTCCACTATATTATTACTTTTCGTGATAATTGTTTCGACACACGACACGGTGCATTCTTCGGACGAATAAGAATTTTAAACTAAATGTAATATTGAATACTAATCCTTAAATATAGTATTATCCTTCTACCTGTTTAAAAATCCTCAATGTACTTAGATAATTCTAACTATATTTTTTTCGTCTAACTGTCGATAAATCTATCGAAATTTCATACCCTCTTATTAAAGTCAAAATTCATGGTGACCTGTGTAATGTTTTTTAATTTCCACTATATTATTACTTTTCGTGATAATTGTTTCGACACACGACACGGTGCATTCTTCGGACGAATAAGAATTTTAAACTAAATGTAATATTGAATACTAATCCTTAAATATAGTATTATCCTTCTACCTGTTTAAAAATCCTCAATGTACTTAGATAATTCTAACTATATTTTTTTTCGTCTAACTGTCGATAAATCTATCGAAATTTCATACCCTCTTATTAAAGTCAAAATTCATGGTGACCTGTGTAATGTTTTTTAATTTCCACTATATTTATTACTTTTCGTGATAATTGTTTCGACACACGACACGGTGCATTCTTCGGACGAATAAGAATTTTAAACTAAATGTAATATTGAATACTAATCCTTAAATATAGTATTATCCTTCTACCTGTTTTAAAAATCCTCAATGTACTTAGATAATTCTAACTATATTTTTTTTCGTCTAACTGTCGATAAATCTATCGAAATTTCATACCCTCTTATTAAAGTCAAAATTCATGGTGACCTGTGTAATGTTTTTTAATTTCCACTATATTATTACTTTTCGTGATAATTGTTTCGACACACGACACGGTGCATTCTTCGGACGAATAAGAATTTTAAACTAAATGTAATATTGAATACTAAATCCTTAAATATAGTATTATCCTTCTACCTGTTTAAAAATCCTCAATGTACTTAGATAATTCTAACTATTTAATTGGGTACAATAATATAAAACCATAAATACACAATATACAATTGGAAAAAACCTAAATATATTATCTAAGATGTTATTGTATTGGGAAAAATTGAATGAACGGCAACTGAAAATGTGCTGTTACTAAAGAATATATAAAAATAAATACTAGAGAGTGATAACCTCTAGTCTAGGAGAGTGTTTGTCTAAAGAAAACTCTATCTATTTTAACAACATAATTTGTTAATTACCAGGTGTACAGCTTGTGCTACAACGATTTGACACTACGCCATTTTGTTGTGTCATCAACAAGTGTCAGACGCGCACGAGTGATAAATTGGAAAAGTGTGTGCATAGTGTTGTGTTGTTGTGTCCAATATGTCGAAATTTATAGTGAACAAAGAGCATTCGCGGACAGCATTAATTTTTTGTTTTCATTTGAAGAAAACTGCTGTTGAATCATACCGATTACTTCGAGTAGCTTATAGTGAACATGCTCCATCGCAAGATACGTGTGAACGATGGTTTCGGCGTTTCAAAAGTGGTGACTTAGATGTTGCAGACAAGGAACGTGGAAAACCGCCAAAAAAATACGAAGACGTGGAATTGCAAACATTGTTGGACGAAGATGATTCGCAAACACAAAAAAACAACTCTCCGAGCAATTGGGCGTTAGTCAACAAGCTGTTTCCAATCGGCTACGAGAGATGGGAAAGATTCAGAAGACCGGTAGATGGGTACCACATGAATTGAACGACAGGCAAATGGAAAAAAAAAGCGCAAAAATACGTGTGACATTTTGCTCGCTCGGTACAAAAGGAAGTCGTTTTTGCATCGTATAGTTACAGGGAATGAAAAGTGGATTTATTTTGAGAATCCCAAGCGCAAAAAATCATGGATAGACCCAGGCGCACCATCCACATCGACCGCAAGACCGAATCGCTTTGGTAGAAAGACGATGCTCTGTGTTTGGTGGGACCAGAGGGGCGTGGTCTATTAAGAGCTGTTAAAACCTGGGGAAACGGTTAATACTAAACGTTATCAACAACAATTAACCAATTTGAACCGTCATTTTTCTTCATGACAATGCTCCATCACATACGGCAAAACCAGTTCGCGACACGTTGGAAGCACTCAGCTGGGAAGTTCTACCCCATGCGGCTTACTCACCAGACTGGGCTCCTTCCGATTACCACTTGTTTGCATCGATGGGTCACGCACTTGCTGAGCAGCGCTTTGGTTCGTACGAAGATGTGAAAAAATGTCTCGATGAATGGTTCGCAGCAAAAGGGGAAGGTTTTGGTGGTATTCACAAAATGCCATAAAGATGGGAAAAATGTATAACAAGCGATGGAGCATACTTCCAATAAAGCACTTTTTATCATTCTTCCGAATTTAACATTTTTTTTTTTTTTTTTTAAATCCGCATTTCATACTTGTACACCTGGTATTTATAGCCAATTCTGCCATACAACGATTAGGTGGAAAATAACTAAGTGTTCCTAAAATTGGAAAATTCGACATTTTGTTTGATTAAAGTTAAACACTTTAAGATTTCAAGCAATCAGATGACTAGATTTACCGACTTAAGGGACACTTAGTTACTCCCTATTAAGTAATGTGCAATTGATAATTACTAAGATATCACGGTTATGAAACCTAATAAATTTAGTTTTCTCAGTTATCTACTAAACTGCATATTTATCATTTTGGCAACAATTAACCTTGGTTAAAAGTTTTCGTTCTTTAGGAACTCAAGGTTGGATTTTTACTTTCAAATATTCTAAGAAATTAATTTGAGGTACCCCTAAAATCCCAACTGCTTTTTATTTTGATAATTTTAAATGTATTTTAACTTCTTTGAAGTGCACAAATGTTAAATAGTAATGACACTTGACTAAAAAGTTACTTTATTTATAATAACGGCGCTAAAACGGATTGTTATTTACAATAAGGTTCCTCAGTTGGACGGTATTTACAATAATAGCGTTAAGTGGAGGGTTATTTATAATAATGACCCTCCACAAGACAACAGCGAGGGAGATTGGCACCTTCATGAACTTCTTTAATTTTGAGCAATATGACAATATTAGAAACACTGACAATATTTTGGATTTAGTTTTTAGAAACTTTAAATGTTCAGTTGTGCATAACCTTGTTCCGATTATTCCTGAGGATGCCTATCATCCGGCACTAATTGTTAATCTTTTTAATCTAGGCAGTAATATACCTCAGAGTGTCCCTAATTGTTTAATAAGAGCATACAATTTTAAACGGGCCGATTTCTTGTCTTTATATGTCTCTCTGCTGTCTACCGATTGGACCAATCTGGGTAAGTGTACTGACGTTAATATCGCAGTTACTGAGTTTTATAACAGACTCTATGAGCAACTAGATACTTATGTTCCACTTCGCAAAAATTTCAAGCGAAAATTTCCTGTTTAGTATACTAGTATATTTAATATCCGTAATTATTTCTGATGTATACTAAATATCCTAATGAGATCAGAATATAAAAAAAACCGGTGATCAATGGTATAGTATCGAATTTACAAATATTAGAAGATTGATTAAGGTCAAGTGCAAGTCAGGTTTTGATAGGTACATACTTGGTGTCCAGGAAGCAATTAGCAGTGATTTAGGAAAGTTTTGGTCCTTTATTAATCAGAAGAATCGAGAATCAAGGATTCCCGGAGCAATTCATTTGCGCGGTGCTTGGTATGAAAAGCCGCAAGACATAGTAAATGTGTTCGCTTCTTTTTTGAAAGTGTATTCTTGCCTAACGAGAATGAAATCGATTTTGTTCCAGAGAGTGCTTGTGTTTGCAGTTTTTCGGTAGTGTTGATATTTCATTAGCTTCTGTAACAGACAGTGAAATTGAACACGCTGCTAAAACTAAGTTGGGAATGTGGAATCTTTGGCACAATGATACTACTCAGTATATATCACCACTACACCACCAAACACTTTATTTTTGCACTCGACGCGCGTTTCGCTAACCATGTTAGCTTCATCAGGAGTCAATCATCGCTCCTGATGAAGCTAACATGGTTAGCGAAACGCACGCTGCTAAAAAATTAAAGAATAGGCTGACCGCAGGACCTGATGGTATTCCATCTTTTATGGTTAAAGATTGTATGGGTGCACTTATGGTGCCTCTAAAATGCATATTTAATCTGGCGTTAAGGACGTTAACATTTCCGGGGAGCTGGAAGGAAGGAAACGAGGGTGTGCCCCATTTTCAAGTCCGGCGAACGTAGCGAGGTAAACAATTATCGACCTATTTCTATTCTGAACAATTTTTCGAAGCTATTTGAAGTAATTCTGTATAATCGCATTTTTATACTCAGGTTAGAGGTATTCTGTCAACCCATCAACATGCATTTATTGATGGTAGATCCACTATAACAAACTTGGGAGTTTATATAAACTTTACAGAGAACATATTAGACGCAGGAGGGTAGGTTGACGTAATATACACGGACTCTTCTAAAGCCTTTGATAGAATATCTCATTTCGTTTTGCTGCAGAAGCTTTGGCGTATGGGTTTTGGTGTGCATGCGTGTAGTTTGTTTTCTTCATATTTGGGAGACCGCTCTCAGTCAGTACACTATAATGGATATATTTCCGATTCCTATACCGCAACCTCGGGCGTGCCACAGGGATCCAATCTTGGTCCCCTCTACTATTTTTGCTATATATTGATGACCTCTGTGATACTCTGAATTGTAGCAGGCTGCTTTTCGCAGATGATCTCAAGCTGTATGCGCCCGTCTCATGTATTCAGGACTGTAAAGTGCTTCAAACTGAGCTTTGCGTGCTTGAGGATTGGTGTAAACACAATAAATTAGACTTGAATATTTCTAAATGTAAAATTATGTCGGTGACGAGGAAAAACCATATAATAACATATGAATATTCACTAGGAACGTCAACTCTCAGGCGCACGAATAGTGTAAGGGACTTGGGAGTAGTATTCGATAACAAAATGAATTTTTTCTAATCACATTAAAAACGTAACGCTGGAAGCCAACCGTCTATATGGTTTTATAGTGGGCAACTGTAGAAGCTTTAATAGTGAACGATCTTTAATACTGCTATATGAGTCTTACGTGAGATCCAAACTAGAGTATGCCTCTCTTATTTGGAGCCCATATTATTTATACCACAAACTAATGCTAGAACGAGTTCAAAAAAGATTTCTAAAATATTTATCATATAAGGTAGATGGTGTCTATCCAATGAGAGGAATAGAGTACTCTTTGTTATTGGAGAGATTTAATTTTCAATCACTTGAGGCTCGCAGAGAGTGTTCGTCTATAATTTTCTCGCATAGGTTGTCCTCAGCTGCTATCGGAGGTGGCTATATTGGTGCCTAGAATTAATTCACGAAATACTGCTACTTTTGTTTGTTCACGTGCTAGGACTAATCTCAGATTAATTGAACCAATCAATATTATGTGCAATAAATTTAACTTAATTAGTAATGATTGTGACATTTTTGTAGACACCGAAAATAAGATTCGGTCAATATGTTTAGATCATTTCACTTGATAGGACATGTATAAAAATTCTTTTAGAAGCTTGTTTTGCTTCTTGGATGTATGTAACTAATATTTGTTTTATTTCACTTTTATTCTAATTTGTACTGTACTGATTCATTTAATTACTTTATTCATTTTTATTTCTTTCCTTCTTTTTCTTTTTTTTTTGTTGTTTTGTCTATTTTTGTTGTTACTTTAGTACCTTAGTTTAAGAGAAAATTTCATTCATATTCTTGTTTTCCCTGTAAATGGTTCTTACTGTTGGGAATAAAGCTATTATTATTATTATTATACAAAAAATTAGTCAATGTGGTTCCATGTTTGGCTGACGGGCCCAAGCCAAGTCAGCACAAACACTATTACCATTGTGTATTAAGGAATGACCTGACAATGTTACATGTTTTCAAAATCACTGACTTCTGAATGATTTTGTGTATGTTTGTGTTGAGTCCCAATTGTACCAATTGTGGTGTGAATGTTATTGGTGTAAGGCCTGTGGCTGATATAATGAGGGGGACAATGATGACTTTTTTCTTGTTTCCATAGCCTTTTTATTTACGTTGCAAGGTCTGTGTATTTGGAAATTTTTTCTGTGTATTTCGCTTGGATGTTTGTGTCGTTGGGGACCGCTATGTCAATTAGATAGGTGACTTTTCCTTTTTTGCATTGAAAAGTAATATCGGGTCTATTGGCGGAGACTGTTTTATCTGTATGGATGCTGATGTCCCAGTAGAGCTTGTAATCTTTATTTTCGAGTATGGAAGTTGGTGTGTATTTGTAGTAGGGATCTGTGCTTTCTATGAGTTTGTATGTTGTGGCTAGTGCTTGGTGAACTACTTTTGCAGCCGAGTCATGTCTGGCTGTGTATTGTGTTCCGGCTAATATTTTACATCCGCCTGTTATGTGTTCGATCGTTTCTTTCTGCTGGTGGCATCTCCTGCATCTGTCTTCTGTAATAGTTAGGTCTTTGATGATATGCTTTTGGTAGTTTCTGGTTAATATGACTTTATCCTGGATGGCAAGTAAGAAGCCTTCTGTTTCAGGGAATAGCTGCCCATCCTGTAACCAGGTGTATGATTGTTTTTTATTTACGTGGTCTTGTTCTATATGATATCTGTGTTTTCCGTGGAGTGTTTTCTCTAACCACGTTTTTATCTTTTCCTGTTGTAATTGGTTGTGTCTGTGTGTGTCCGCTGAGTGGTCTGCCCGGGATAAGTCGAGGGGTGTGTAGTTTTTGTCTGCTTGCACTGTCGCTGTGTGGAGGCTGGTTTGCTTGCTGTGGAAGAATTTCCTAAGTGCTTGTATTTGTTTTGTGTGTAATGATCGGATGTCTATAATTCCTCTTCCTCCTGCCTTCCTCTCGATGGTAAGTCTTTTCTTTGCATGCGTTGGGGTGTAATTTCCTGTATTTGGTGAATTGAGATCGTATAAGGATGTGAATATTTTCTATGTCTGTTTGTGACCATTTGATGATACCAAGTGAATATGTGAGTATAGGTATAGCGAACGTGTTGATTGCTTTAGTGAGATTCTTAGAGTTGAGTTTTGTTTGTTATTATTAGTATTATTATTAATAATAGCGATAAACTAGACGATTATTGACAATAATGGCGCTCAACTAGACGACTTGCAAAAATGGCGCTCAACTAGATGATCACTTATTAAAAAGGGCAATCAACTACATTGTTTTTTACAATAATGGCGCTTACCTAGGCAGTTATTTACAAAAACACTCAAAAGTTATTTCAATAACTGCAAGAATACAGGAGTAGGCAAGTATTTACAATGATTTGGCTCATTGACTTTTATTAACGAGATAATTATTTACAATAACAGACCTGCTACTTGGGAATACATTACTTTGTTTATTTCAAACATTAAAACTTTGAACTCTTGTTACTAATTGCAATACTTGATATGATAAATTTTAATGATAAAACAACTGAAGCATTTGTCTAGATTTCTTGTAGAAATCAATAATATAATTTTAAAGTTTTTTTTTGGGCCACTGTGGATGGATGAAAAAAATTATAACTAAAAAGAAAATATGAATTTTGTTTTGCTACTAGAAATATTAAAAGTTTTTTAGATTCTTCGGTGAAAACCACAATAAATAAAAAAACACGTGTCCTCTATGTCATCTTCTCCATGGTTCGGTACCCACCACATTATGAGGGTACATTTATTTGGGTGCACGCGTTAAGAGGCCTTTAGCACCGACCATATCTCCAGGCACCTGGTGCCATTGCTATTCCTTGTCACCTGGAAAATTATTTTGTATACCGAGCGAACAAATATTACCGAGTAGTCTATTACGGTAAGGTTAACTATATTCTTCATTATAGGTAATAAAGAAATTCATAAATTAGCGCAAGAAATGTATATTTTAACAATAGTTTTGATTATATGGGATATACCAAAAATTTGTGACAAACGAACTTATCGTATATTTTTAGCATCTGAAAATTGACATTTGTAACCTTTTAACAATCTACTTCATCTAAACAGTACGCTTTAAAGCACGATAATTTTATTGTGCAGCTTTTTAGTCTTTATTCAAAAAATTCAACTTAATTGGAAAAGGCTAGATCTTAGAAAAATAAAATTTTTATATAATAATAAATATTTTGGATATAATAATATAAATAATAATTTGGATAAATTATTGTTCATTTTAACTATATATATATATATATATATATATATATATATATATATATATATATATATATATATATTATATATATATATATAAATGCAACGTCTGTCTGTCTGTTTGTCCGTTAGTGCGCTTATCACTGGAGAATCACTTATCCGATTTACGTACTTTTTTTTTTTAAAATATATATATGTTCTCTGGCCAGGTTATAGGTTATATTTTATTGCGATAGGTAGCATGAGGAATGAGCAGTGACGATAATAGTGAATGAAGTCGCAAAATAGTTTGCCACTAGCGCGTTCCCTTGCAATACACAGCCTAAACCATTAAATATGGAACAATATTATGTAGCAGAGAATATCTATAATCTATAATATATATATATATATATATATATATATATATATATATATATATATATATATATATATATATATAAATAAAATGTCTCTCTGTCTGTCTGTCTGTCCATTAGTGTGTTCACGCGAGAACCACTTATCCGATTTACCTGTTTTTTTTTTATTCATACATTTGTTCTCTGGCCAGGTTATCTATAATCTTCTATCTATAATATATATAAAATGCAACGTCTCTGTCTATCTGTCTGCCTGTCTCTCTGCCTGTCTGCCTGTTTGTTCGTTAGTGCGCTTATCACTGGAGAACCACTTATCCGATTTACGTGCTTTTTTTTAAAACATACATATGTTCTCTCGCCAGGTTATCTATCTATAATATATAAAATGCAACGTCTCTCTGTCTGTCTGTCCGTTAGGGCGTTACGTGCTTTTTTTTTAAAACATACATATGTTCTCTGGTCAGGTTATAGGATATATTTTATTGCGTTAGGTAACATAAAGAATAAGCAGTGACGATAATAGTGAATCAGGTCGGAAAAAAGGTTACCGTTAGCGCGTATTCTTGCAATACACTGCCTAAACCATTAAATATGGAGCAATATCATGTTGCAAAGAATATAATATATATAAAATGCAACGTCTCTCTGTCTGTCTGTCTGTCCGTTAGTGAGCTTATCACTTGAGAACCACTTATCCGATTTACGTGTTTTTATAAATTTATACATATGTTCTATAATAATGGGAGATAAGGAGAAATAAGGGGAAATAATGGCAGATATTTTATTACGTTAGGTAACATAAGGAATAAGCAGTGACAATAGTAGTGAATCAAGACCACACAAGCGGAGCCGCGGGCACTGCTAGTATTACTTATAACCGTCAACATTACTTGTGGAAGAGTTTCCGGTTTTTAAACTAGTTTGTAATTAATCAATGGTTTTGAGGGTACCCAAAACTTCTGAAAAACTCTCTCAGACAGTATGTCTAATAACTGGGACACACTCCCTTGAACAAGAGGACAATATGCTATATTGTATAGAGAATGGATGATAGAGCTTATACCATCATTAAATCAGTGAATACTTACGACAGCATAAATAAAAATGGTACTCAAAATAGCGGGAAGGACCCTAATTGATAGAGAGAACAAAGTTTAGATCGATGTGCAAAATTTAGCTGAAAGTTAGAATGGAACAAATTTGCAGGTAGAATGATAGAAGAAAGAAAGGTTATAGTCACAGTCACATGATGAAATGCCCTCCTAATGGCAAGCCTTGGTTTGGCCGAAAATGCAAAGAACATCTTGCCTACCGACAAAGGCTTGAAAATCCTAACGTCATAAATCTTAACATCTTCATTCGTAACCTGTACAAATATAAAGAAAATATCGACGATACCAAGGAGGTAGAAAATCAAAAAATTAAAAACAAACTTTTTGCCTGCCCCAACAATTTCAGGTCTTTTTGGTAGATCGGTAAGGCCATTAGTCAAAATTTCATTAAGTCCACCATACCACCATTCACAGATTGTATTATCATAACAACACCTGTTGAGAAAGGCAGCTTATTAGCTGAACTCTTTGCTTCATATCCTTTGTCGATTTCCAAGGAAAAACACCACCCACTATTCCCAAAGCGCAATCAAGGATGCCTGATATTGTCTTCAGATATCGTGTCATCAAACGTGTTTTAATGAAGCTAGACACCAAAAAAGCTTCTGATGCTGATGAAATACTATACGTAGAAGTACTTACTCAAAAAAAATGCGCAGACTCACTAACACCAGTTTTACCAGGTGTACAAGTATGAAATGCGGATTTCAGACAACAGATAGTGCACCAATGCAGTTTGTGCTATAAAAATTTGACACTGCGCCATGTTGTTGAGTCATCAACAAGTGTCAGACGCGCACGAGTAATAAATTGGAAAAGTGTGTGCATTGTGTTGTGTTCAATATGTCGAAATTTATACGGAACAAAGACCATTCGCGGACAGCATTAATTTTTCGTTTCCAGTCGGCTACGAGAGATGGGAAAGATTCAGAAGAACGGTAGATGGGTACCACATGAGTTGAACGACAGGCAAATGGAAAAGCGCAAAAACACGTGTGACAATTTTGCTCGCTCGGTACAAAAGGAAGTCGTTTTTGCATCGTATAGTTACAGGGGATAAAAAGTGGATTTATTTTGAGAATGCCAAGCGCAAAAAATCATGGATAGACCCAGGCGCACCATCCATATCGACCGCAAGACCGAATCGCTTTGGCAGAAAGACGATGCTCTGTGTTTGGTGGGACCGGAGGGGCGTGGTCTATTATGAGCTGTTAAAACCTGGGGAAACGGTTAATACTAAACGTTACCAACAACAATTGACCGATTTGAACCGTTCGCTGCTTAAAAAAAGGCCAGAATACCGAAAGAGGCAACACAAAGTCATTTTTCTTCATGACAATGCTCCATCACATACGGCAAAACTAGTTCGCGACACGTTGGAAGCACTCAGCTGGGAAGTTCTAGCCTATGCGGCTTACTCACCAGACTTGGCTCCTTCCGATTACCACTTGTTTGCATCGATGGGTCACACACTTGCTGAGCAGCGCTTTGGTTCGTACGAAGCTATGAAAAAATGGCTCGATGAATGGTTCGCAGCAAAAGAAGAAGATTTTTACTGGCGTAGTGTTCACAAATTGCTCGAAATGTGCAAAAAATGTATAACAAGCGATGGAGCATACTTTGAATAAAGCACTTTTTATCATTCTTCCGAATTTAACATGTTTTTTTAGAAAAAAAATCCACATTTCATACTTGTACAACTGGTATATATACTTTTCAACCTACCCTGCAGAAAGGGAATATTTCCTTCCTTCTGGAAACACGGTACAGTTTAGATGATCTCCAAAACAGGCAAGAAGTCCTTGCAAAACAAATTCTGAGCAGTCACACTACTTGTATTAATATCGAAAGTTGTGGAAAAGGCTATCGATCAGCATCTTTTAAAATATCTAGAAAGCAGTATTATTACAAACCATTAACATGGCTTTCGTAAGCAAAGATCCACAGGATATCTTTTAACTTATGTCACCCATGTTTGGAACAACGCAATTGAACAGTTTGGAGAATCTCGAACGGTTGCATTTTGTATATTCAAGTTGTTGGCTAAGCTACGCTACTCTGGTATGTCTGAAAGGTTTCGTGTTTCCTCGGAGACAGTTCTTTACGAGTGGTAGCTGACAGATTTATTTCTAATACCGGTGTACCTCTTGGCTCCATACGGTAAAAAACCCAGGGGACAGCTAAAAAAGTTAACCTTGCAGAACTCGATATAGTTATGCCGGGACACTCTAGTCGTCTAGCATGTCACTCAATTTGTTTTACATTAACTTTGGAGCAAATATGTCTTAACTGAGCATGTTGCATGCACAGCAAAGAGAGCTTCTCATACGCTGAGAATTTTATTTCGAACTAGAAAGCTTTACACTTCACAACAACTGTTACTTCAGTATAACGCTCAAATTCAACCAACTATGAAATACTGTTTCCATGTTTGTAACTCTGCTCCCAAATATACACGGCATTTGTTGGATGATATTCAAGAGAACTGTTCGCCTGGGTAGACACCCAGAACTTCCTAGCAACCTTGAATCCTTGGTACATCAAAAAATGGTTGGTGACTTGAATCTATTCTACGAGGACTCCATGAAAAGTGTTCGAAGGATGTAGCCCGCTTAATTCCTCCCAAAGCGGTGCATGCTAGGAATACACATCGAAATACATCACATCCCTGTTTAGTTTCTCACTCCTGGCACAACACTTTTCAAACAGTCTTTTATATGGAGAACCACATCCCTTTTTTGCCCAGGACTGTAATTCCTACCGAGTACAACTTACAACGATTTAAAACCAACGTGAATCGCTTTTTCCGCACATGTGCCGCCCTTCAGAGCTTTAACGATTTTTCTGCAGCATGTATGCTATGCTCATAAAAAAAAAACCGGTCAAGTGCAAGTTGAACTTGCACAATTAGTGTTCCGTACGTTGATTGTTTTTAAAATAAAAATTTTTGTTAGGGTGGTATAAAATGATCAGTGACTTCACAAAACACACCCCAAATGAGTTTTCAACAAAGTTTGTTTCCAATCTTTACTGAAAACTGGTGACCTTGAAATTTTGTTTTTTTTTCTATACCAGATAAATTATTAAAGGTAATGATAATTTTCGTTCAATCTATACCCCGTGGAGAATATTCCAGGGATTTTTCAAAAAAAAATTTTTTGGTCAGTACTTTTCGAGATAAGATAGGGGACAGCGATTTTTCACGATTTTTTAAAAGTAATACGAAGAAAAGTGTGCGCAAGTATTACATTATATATATATTTTTACTCGTGTTTTCACAAGCTTTCATTTGACACCACACTCGATGACCTAGTAAAAAATTTTTTTTTTCACTTCCGATTTCACCCCTCAAAACGAATCCCTTAAGTCAAAATTTATGTTACGGTAATATAAAATGATCAGTGACTTCACAAAACACACCACAAATAAGTTTTTAACAAAGTTTATTTCCAATCTTTACTGAAAACTGGTGACCTTGAAATTTTGGTTTTTTTCTATACCAGATAAATTATTAAAGGTAATGCCCTCGTGATAATTTTCGTTCAATCTATACCCCGTGGAGAATATTCCAGGATTTTTTCAAAATTTTTTGATCTGTACTTTTCGAGATAAGGTAGGGGACAGCGATTTTTCGTGATTTTTTAAAAATAATACGAAGAAAAGTGTGCGCAAGTATTACATTATATATATATTTTTCACTCGTGTTTTCACAACTTTCATTTGACACCACACTCGATGATCTAGTAAAAAAATTTTTTTCACTTCCGATTTCACCCCTCAAAACGAATCCCTTAAGTCAAAATTTATGTTAGGGTGATATAAAATGATCAGTGACTTCACAAAATACATCCCAAATAAGTTTCGACAAAGTTTATTTCCAATCTTTACTGAAAATTGATGACCTTGAAATTTCTGTTTTTTTTATATACCAGATAAATTATTACAGGTAATGCACTCGTGATAATTTTCGTTCAATCTACACCCCGTGGAGAATATTCCAGAATTTTTTCAAAATTTTTTGATAAGTACTTTCCGAGATAAGGCGGGTGGACAGCGATTTTTCGCGATTTTTTAAAAATAATACAAAGAAAAGTGCGCGGAAGTATTACATTATATATATATATTTTTTACTCGTGTTTTCACAAGCTTTCATTTAAAACCACACTCGATTACCTAGTAAAAAATTTTTTTTTTCACTTCCGATTTCACCCCCCAAAACTAACCCCTTAAGTCAAAATTTAACTTTCAAAACTACATGGCTCTGATGAGGCCATCAATTCCTATATTACTACCAAATTTCAACTTTCTATGACAAATAGTTTCGGAGAAAATCGGGTGTGACAGACGGACAGACGGACAGACAGACGGACAGACACCGAAGTGATCTTATAAGTGTTCCGTACGGAACACTAAAAACAGGAGAGAGGACACGACACTAGTAGGAACAAGAAAAAAGAAAAACAGATAGATTACTTAATTGGCAAAATGATTTTTAATAAAAAGGCACGGGTCCTTATTTTGCGACACACCTAACTAGCCTCTGTGATAGCCTTCTTGAGAAGTCTAGCTCTTTAAAAGGTTTTTAATTATTAACTACTGTCTGCATTATTATGACCCGTGCCATTCTTGCTTCAGTGATTATATTATGTGGGTGGGATACCGTTATTTTTAAAAGAAATAAAATGATAAGAACAGAAGCTTTAATTTATTTATTCAACCTTATTATCAATTATAACGTCATTAACAATAATAATGTAGATTTTATTTTTACTGAAATTACTTAAAATTTACACAATATTGTGTGTGTACTTAGTATTTTCTTGATTTTAGATTACGATTCTTACATGGTCGCGAGGCATACTGGGGCAGGGAGGAAAGGAAATTTTATGTACCAGGTATACAACTATAAAATGCGGATTTTTTTTCTAAAATAACCGGTCAAGTGCAAGTTGAACTTGCGCAATTAGTGTTCCGTACGTTGATTGCTTTTAAAATAAAAAATGTTGTAACGGAAGTATAAAATGATCAGTGACTTCACAAAACACACCCTAAATGAGTTTTCAACAAAGTTTATTTCCAATCTTTACTGAAAATTGATGACCTTGAAATTTCTGTTTTTTTTATATACCAGATAAATTATTACAGGTAATGCACTCGTGATAATTTTCGTTTAATCTACACCCCGTGGAGAATATTCCAGAATTTTTTCAAAATTTTTTGATAAGTACTTTCCGAGATAAGGCGGGTGGACAGCGATTTTTCGCGATTTTTTAAAAATAATACAAAGAAAAGTGCGCGCAAGTATTACATTATATATATATATATATATATATATATATATATATATATATATATATATATATATATATATATACAGTCCCTCGCCAAATTATTAGACGCACTGCAAGATTTCATGTAAAATATTAATTACCGAGTGATATTGTACCGTTTTATTATTTTAAATTGATTTGTTTTTTATTTTTATATTATCCAATCAATTACCTATTTATTTGACATAAATAAAACATCATTAATTTAGAAAAGCATAAGTTTATTAAGTTTTAAAGAAAAGTGAAATTAATGTTAGTAAAAGTCAATATTTAGTTGAGCCACCTTTAGCCGCTATCAAAGCTTTAATTCTGCGCGGCATGCTATCAATGCAAGATTGTACTGTCTCCTGCATTTGAGGATGATGATTCCACACATGAATAATCTTTTCTAGGAGCTGGGTTTTGTTGGTAATCACATCTTTAGCCACTTCTCTTTTCATCAGCTCCCACACATTTTCAATGGGGTTCATACCAGGGCCAATCCAACAGAGGGATATTTTTTTTTCTGCCAAAAAAGCTTTAACAGACCGAGCAGTGTGGCAGGGAGCTCCATCTTGCATGAAAGTGAATGGTTCCCCGTTTGGAAACCATTCTCTGAACTGCGGAATCAACCGATTTTGTAATACTTCTTTGTACTGATCTTGCCTCATTATTCCTTTGACGACGTACAGACGTCCAGTGCCCTTGCCGCTGATGACTGACCAAATCATCACTTTGGTGGGATGTTTAACCGTCGGGACGAAAACAATCAGGATGAAACTTTTCTCCATGACGACGACGCACATACTGAGCTTTATTCTGCAAAATTTCGAATGTGCTTTCGTTACTGAAGCAGACCTGTCAAAAATAGGAAAAATATATAAACTTCCATGTTTATTTGCTTTATTTAACTGAAAATGATAATAATGTATCAATTATTGATTAAATTGCTGTATCTTACCGATCTCCAGAAGTCCACATCTTTGTCTTGCCATTGTTTGGCCCACTTCAGGGGCTTTGCTTTCATTGCAGCTGTTAACTTGGGCTTCCTGGCGGGGCGACAGGCCTTAAAATCTAATTCTTTCAATTTTCTTCGAACAGTGCACTCAGAAGCATTTACGCTAGCATCCTGGAGTTGTGATTTTATTACCTTTGTGGTAGCAAATCTGTTTTCTACACAAATTTTCTTCAAACATCTCTCTGACCGTGGAGTGAAAATTGGTTTTTCTACCGCATCTTTTCTTTCTTTTCGGGCTTAATTCCTTCCCAGACTCAATTTTCTTTTTTATGCGTCGTACACTAGCTTCAGAAACCTCCAATCTTCGTGATATTTCTCGGTTTGTAAATGTTTTCGCAATCACAAGGGCCTTCACTTCAGCTTTTTTACGTGGTGAAAGATCGCCTTTTCTACCCATAATGAAAATAGTCCAATTACTTTTTTAAAAACACTGCATACAAAATAAACTAATAACTGAGTAGTATAAAACTGTTAAACAAACAATCACAGTCCATAAAGCCACAGAAACACGTCCGTACCTGACTCGATTCCGATCGCGACTGATACAGGTTTGTACTTGTTTACGTTCATGTATCACTTTGTCAACACAGTGTTGCCATATGTTAAAAATAAATACAAATATGTAGTCTACAACAATTCTTTTAAATAAAAATCAATAATATTGTAGTTTAAATATACCATTATTGCATAAAAACTCTTAAGAAACATAAAATTACTAAAAAAAATACAGTGCGTCTAATAATTTGGCCAGGGACTGTATATATATATATATATATATATATATATATATATATATATATATATATATATATATTTTACTCGTGTTTTCACAAGTTTTCATTTGACACCACACTCGATTACCTAGTAAAAAAAAATTTTTTTTACTTCCGATTTCACCGCCCAAAACTAACCCCTTAAGTCAAAATTTAACTTTCAAAACTACATGGCTCTGATGAGGCCATCAATTCCTATATTATTACCAAATTTCAACTTTCTATGACAAATAGTTTTCGGAGAAAATCGGGTGTGACAGACGGACAGACACCGAAGTGATCTTATAAGTGTTCCGTACGGAACACTAAAAACATGTTAAATTCGGAAGAATGATAAAAAGTGCTTTATTCAAAGTATGCTCAATCACTTGTTATACATTTTTCCCATCTTTCGGGCAATTTGTGAATACCACGTCAGTAAAAATCTTCCCCTTTGGCTGCCGCTCAGCAAGTGCGTGACCCATCGATGCAAACAAGTGGTAATCGGAAGGAGCCAAGTCTGGTGAGTAAGCCGCACGGGGTAGAACTTCCCAGCTGAGTGCTTCCAACGTGTCGCGAACTGGTTTTGCCGTATGTGATGGAGCATTGTCATGAAGAAAAATGACTTTGTGTTGCCTCTTTCGGTATTCTGGCCTTTTTTCAAGCAGCGAACGGTTCAAATCGGTCAATTGTTGTTGGTAACGTTTAGTTTGAACCGTTTCCCCCAGGTTTCAACAGTTCATAATAGACCACGCCCCTCCGGTCCCACCAAATACAGAGCATCGTCTTTTTCCCAAAGCGATTCGGTCTTGTGGTCGATGTGAATGGTGCGCTTGGGTCTACCCATGATTTTTTGCGCTTGGGATTCTCAAAATAAATTCACTTTTCATCCCCTGTAAACTATACGATGCAAAAACGACTTCCTTTTATACCGAGCGAGCAAAATGTCACACGTGTTTTTTGCGGTTTTCTATTTGCCTTTCGTTCAACTCATGTGGTATCCATCTACCGGTCTTCTGAATCTTTCCCAACTCTCGTAGCTGATTGGAAACAGCTTGTTGACTAAACGCCAAATTACTCGGAGAGTTGTTTTTGTGTTTGCAAATCATCTTCGTCCAACAATGCTTGCAATTCCACATCTTCGTATTTTTTTGGCAGTTTTCCACGTTCCTTGTCTGCAACATCGAAGTTACCATTTTTGAAACGCCGAAACCATCGTTTACACGTATCTTGCGATGAAGCATCTTCACCATAAGCTTCTCGAAGTAATCGGCATGATTCAACAGAAGTTTTCTTCAAATGAAAACAAAAAATTAATGCTGTCCGCGAATGCTCTTTGTTCGGTATAAATTTCGACATATTGAACACAACAATACAACACTATGCACACACTTTTCCAATTTATTACTCGTGCGCATCTAACACTTGTTGATAACACAACAAAATGGCGCAGTGTCAAATCTTCATAGCACAAACTTCATTGGTGCACCATCTGTTGTCTGAAATCCGCATTTCATACTTGTACATCTGGTTTACTGTTCTGAGAAGTATTTGCCGGTTTAATTTCTCTCAGAACGGTGCAGGCTATGAATATATGTCGCGCTAATCCATTACACCTTTCGAGAAATTTCTGTTATCACGTGTGTCCATGATAATTCATTTTTGATAAAAAATGCAATTCTAGCGATTCAATAAAAAATCGGTAGGGGCAACCTTTGTCTACGACTCATTTTAGTAAAAGTATCAGTCGATTCCGAACTTTCGTCCAAATCACGTAAGTCACTTGTTCGCGCGTCGGTTCGAGGCAGTGTTTTCTTTGTTCCCATCCAAACAGGCCTAAAATGACACATTCTGCGGACCGCTAAATATATTAAAAAGTCGCTGTCGTTTGTGAATAAGTGGAAAAATCATTTTAACGAGACGAAAAATGTCGACGATTTGCCAAAACGTGGCTCGGTAGGCAAAGTCGAAAAACGAAAACTTTGTTTTCACGGGACCCGAAATTGACTCTGCGTCAAGAAGTGGCAAAATTAAGAAAATCTGGTTTGAATGTGTTCCATAAGACTATTCGACAATATCCTCGTGCTCATAATATGAAATTCCGAAGCACGTTGAAGAAACTTTGCTGGGCGACAATCACGTAGGTAAGCTGCTTGCTTGAGCCCCCGATAAGATACTAGAGTGGCCCTCAGAATCGCCAGACGCCAACCCTATTGAAAACGTCTGGTCCGTTGTAAGAGAAAGCTCAGAGGAAAGATTCTGAAGAGTTTGCCACAGTTGTCTCGCGAGATTTGAAAAATTTACAGAGTATGTAGAAAATTTCGTCGACAGCATGCCTCGAAGATGACAGGCGATTATTGATGCAGACGGCGATTGGACAACTTAGTAAGATAATTGCGCCGTTGTTAGCACATCAAAGAATACATTGATGGCAAAAAATGTTCTCGAAATATATTTTTTCAAGAATATACGAGAAGTGTTCAATAGATGTAATCAATTGATTATTTCCTTTGTCTTGTTCAGCTTTCTAGTTCTTTATATTTGCTCTTTTGTATGAAGAACCTCATCTCTTTAGAGTTAATTGCTCAGGATTACGTTTTGCACCGAGTATGAGCCACAACGATTCAATATTAACATGAATTGCTACTAACTGTCTGATAGCGATTTTTTACAGTGGCGATATTTTATTATAAGAGAAAATTTTTCTTCGGAAAGATCCATTTTCCATGAAGGTGATTTTGAAGAGTTTTTTCCTTGAAAACTCCCCTCGCTAACCAGAAATTTTTGACGGTTGCTTCGATTTTTACAAAGACTCTAAAAATATGGATAAAGTTTCTTCTTATCAAAATAAATTTTGAATTTAAAAGGATTTTTTTGTGGGCATAAATAATATCTAGATCATCTTTCTTCACGTTTTTAATGACTAGAAAAAAATACAAAAGTTATTATCTCTCATATAACTTAACCTATTCTATATCACACAACGAACCCTTTCTAATATCTTGCCTTTTGTCCGAGTACCTTCTTTCATCCAACCCATTAATAAGTGGCGCTTCATCCGGGTTCTCAACGTCTCTTATTCCAAAACTTCCAGAATGTATATCGTCTGTACTCTGACAAAGTCCCATATTGGTTGTATCCATAATGGAATTTAGTGTTTTAAGGACTTTTTTGTTGACATTTAATAGAACTATTCCTATGTGTTTTTTGTTGTAGGTTTTCACGAGTATTTCTATACTCTAAAACAACAGGACATACGTATTAATTTCTATAGGTTTGATAAACGTGAACTACGATTATATACGTAAACATATTTTTGTACGAGAATGACCTTGATTTTGATGAAAGAATTTAAAACGGTTTAAAAAGTTTAGAATAACGCACAGTGCTTACCTTTGCAGCTGAGTAGTCAATGTGTAAAATTCCAGAACAATCCAGAGCTATTGGAATTAATGGATTTTTCCTGTGTGCTTTTTTAATGCTTTCTGTGAGATAGTCAGCAGCAGGATAATAGAGTCCCAATTCTGGTTTAACATAGATATAGATCTGTTCTTTTACAGTCTAAAATAAAAATATTACATTTTTAGTTACGTAAAACTCGTTTTAGGCAGTATGGTGTGGAATACCGTGGAATCGCTTGGGGGCTAGAGAGAGTCAATATCGATGTACAAAAAGGGCTCACCCCCACAAAATGTACCAATTATAGAACTGTCTCCTTGATCTCTCACGCTTGTAAGGTTTTTCTAACCATACTGAATGAGTGTCTCAAGTTTATGGCCACAAATATCAATAGAACAAAGAGGATTTATACCAGCAAAGGGAACACTGGAATAAATTTTGAATGTGCGAGATGATAGAGAAAGGAAGAGAATATAACATCAAAATTTGCTTTGCTCTGCTTCATGGACTATCAAAAAGTGTTTGATAACGTGAGATGGCCAAAACTATAGTTCATTCTGAAAGAAATGGGAACTCCGCCACACTTATTAAAGCTAATATCAACACTTTACAAATTCAACATAACCAAAGTGCGTGTTAATAACATATATACTAGGGTGGTCACAAAAAATCAATGTTTGGATTTTTTTTGGGAGGACCCTCCTAAAAGTTTCCAATTGCCTAAGAAATGAGATTGGTAAAGTTTCAGCTCAATTGAATAACGTTAACCCGTGCCTCATCCAGTCTAAAAACATTGCACGATTCAATGACATCGGTTCTCTAGATTTTACTATATTATATATATATATATATATATATATATATATATATATATATATATATATATATATATATATATATATATGTATGTATTTATATGTTACAATAGAGGTTTTCACGGATGGTGGAATGTAATACATTAAAATTCCGGGTTTCAATCCGTTCGTCTAACGATGAATTTGCACGACGTTTCGCCAAAATCTCATTTGGTATTTTCAAGTGCTCTTGCTGCTGTTCGGTACTGTGATCTTGCTGCTACTGCCGCTCGAAACTAACCGAGAAACCGAATCGCAGTCGCTGTAGGTCGGCGTCTACGCAGATTGTAGGTGTGGGGGTACAGAGTATTCGTTCGAGCATCAGTGAGCATATTTAGAGTATGAAGAGTCAAAGTTAGCTAATTAAAAATTGCAAAAATCTTTTATCTAGGGTGTAAATTCTCACGAAATCATAAAAGTGTAAATATCTCGAAATCTAACGATTTTTTTTCTAAGATCATATTTACACATTCTGTTGAGTTATGAGCTGGCCTATCAGCCCTCGAAGAGAATAAGTTAGTTTTTGGGACACCCTATATATAGGTTATGAAAAAATATATACTATATATATATATACACTCCTGGACAAAATTAACGCAACAATATATATTAAATCTATACAAATCTCTATAATGAATATAATTTTAATAATTTTTTATGAACATTGGTTAACACTAAAAGTATAGAAAAAATACTTATTCGGATACTTTAAAAGTGAATTATCTACCAACATTTTACTCTAAAAAGATTATTCGATACTTTAAAAGTGAATTATTTTCTCTATAGACGAATTAAAAGACCTAATAACAAAATAGTTGAAATTATGTAATAATGAAAAAAATAAACTGGGACACTAGTAACAAAATTAATGGTGTAACTGGGACACTAGTAGCGTGTGTTGCCTCCTCTACTTCGGATGACAGCGTTTATGCGCCTAGGTATGCTTCTAATTAAATTTTGGATAAAATCTTGAGGAATTTGCTCCCATTCTGTGATAACTGCATTTTCAAGTTCCCTCAGGTTTCTAGGTGCAGGTATATGACGTTTCACATTTTTCTTAAGGTGATCCCATACATGTTCCATCGGATTCAGATCCGGGCTTTTTGGTGGCCATTGCATAATTGGTATATCAATTTATTAAGATAATCGAGTACCTCCCTAGCCACTTGAGGTCTAGGAAATTGGGCCCCACAAAATGACCGAAAGGCATCACATGTTCTATTACAATATTCTCAAGATAGTAGTCAGCATTCATGGATCTTGTACGGACAGGAACTAACTCTGTCCGAGCATCAACGCAGATGCCACCCCAGAACATAACAGAGCCACTGCCGAATGGAATCCTTGCAGAGATATTGCAAGGAACAAACCTCTCTTCTGGTCTTCGCCATACTCGCTCACGACCATCTAGATGTTTTAGACTAACCCTAGTTTCATCTGTGAAGAAAACTTGTTTCCAATCATCCACAGACCAGTTTTCGTGATTTCGAGCAAAACGTAACCTGGCAACTCTGTTCTCTCTAG
>CM032455.1:7643228-7776377 GCA_019049505.1 Pachyrhynchus sulphureomaculatus | reverse complement strand
GGCAATTAATTTGATATTTTTCTCCTTCAAATAATCATTTGAAGTGCTCTGTGAGAGCGGGCATTGTCAATGCTTCGCGAATAACCCAGTTTTCTTGGATTCGGTTCATCGTGATTGTTGTTTAGTTTTCAGCTTGTACGAATATATCTAAGTTTTGTCTGCTGTTACGATCTTGTATACCAATTTTGCATGTCCTCTGTCAAACTTTTTAAGCATTTCCTTACACCAATTAACAAGAGCCTGTTTTTGAGTTTCGGTCAAATTATTAGGAATCTATAGGGAACAGATCTTTTTTACAGCTAAATGTTCATGCAAAATCGAATTTACTGCAGTCTTCGATATGCCTAAGGATGCCTCTATTGCACGGTAAGTCACATACCGATATTCTTCAATCATGTTGCGCACAGCATCGGTGTTTTTTGGACCACCTGTTTTGGTCGACCTTCACGAAATTCATCGCTGACGGAAGCACGACCATGACGAATTTCTGCAAACCAATTGTAAACAATCATTTCTGATAGTCGTTCATTACCAGAAGTTGAACGAAACGATTTGAGGCATTGTTATTGGGTTAGGCCTTTACTAAAATCGTAAAAAATCATCCAACTAAAACCTTCACGTGAAATTTCCGTTAGTTCACAAAACTGTTATTTTTTTTAAAAACGCTCACTGTAAACAAACTACTCGGCCAATTTCTGAGCTACCTCTGTTTTAACATTAACAAATATCAAATTTTACAACAGTGGTAATGTCACATCTCAATAGCGCCATCGGCGTCACTCGTAACAGTGAATTTTTCGTGTTATCTTGAAATGATTTTAATTCCAAAATGGCCTGACCGATTCCTAAATTTTATACATAAATTACTTTTATTAATATACGAGGCTGGTTTGAAAAGTCCGTGCAAAAATAAAAACTACTTATGTGTTTGGGGTAAACCTTTTTTATTTTTCGACATAGTCTCCTTTTAGGCTTATACACTTCGTCCAACGATGTTCTAGTTTGTTGATCCCTTCCGAATAATAGGATTTGTCCAAGTCTGCAAAATATCCATTAGTGTCTGCAATCACCTCCTCGTTTGAATAAAATCTTTGTACCGCCAGCCATTTCTTCAAATTGGGGAACAAATAGTAGTCCGAGGGAGCCAAGTCTGGAAAATAGGGGGGATGTGAAACGAGTTGGAATCCTATTTTCATTAATTTTGCGACCACAACTGCTGAGGTGTGTGCTGGTGCGTTGTCGTGATGGAAAAGGACTTTCTTGTGGGCCAATCGCGGGTGTTTTTCTTGCAGCTCGGTTTTCAAACGGTCCAATAACGATGAATAATATTCACCTGTAATAGTTTTACCCTTTTCCAGATAGTCGATGAGGATTATCCCTTGCGAATCCCAAAAGACAGTCGCCATAACCTTTCCGGCCGAAGGAACGATCTTCGCCTTTTTTGGTGCAGATTCCCCCTTGGTAACCCATTGTTTAGATTGTTGTTTGGTCTCAGGAGTATAGTAATGTATCCATGTTTCATCCACAGTGACGAAACGACGCTTAAAATCCTCCGGATTCTTCTGGAACAGCTGCAAACCATCCTTGCAATACTTCACACAATTCCGTTTTTGGTCAAGCGTGAGCAATCCCGGCACCCATCTTGCGGATAGCTTTCTCATGTCCAAATGTTTATGCAAAATATTATCTACCGTTCAGTAGAGATGCCCACAGCACTAGCAATCTCACGCACCTTAACTGTTCTGTCATCCATCACCATATCATGGATTTGATCAATGATTTCTGGAGTCGTAACCTCCACAGGCCGTCCAGAACGTTCAGCGTCACTTGTGCCCATATGGCCAGTCCGAAAAATTGTGAAACCACTTAAAAACTGTTCTAATCGAAGGTGCAGAGTCACCATAATGTTTATCAAGCTTCTCTTTAGTCTCCTGAGGCGTTTTGCCTTTCATAAAGTAATGTTTAATCACCACACGAAATTCTTTTTCGTCCATTTCTTGAAAATCACTCGACTTCCTTGATTCACAGGAATGCCAAACACAAAGAAATAGACCAATATGGCTGAAACTTGGTGTGCGTTCATCCAAGAGATGCTACTAACTAAACATGGCCTCGATACGCGCCGGTGGTGCCATCTCTCGGACTTTGCACGGACTTTTCAAACCAGCCTCGTATATAGTTTGAGGTATTATAAGGAGTGGAAAAGAAAGTCATGTCAAATTTAAATGTTTGATTTATCGTCATTTCGTAAATAAATCCTTTTCAATATTGGATTAAGTAGTTAATCGATCTCCAGATTTAATTGGTGTTTTAAGTGTTCCGTACGAAACACTTATAAGATCACTTCGGTGTCTGTACGTCCGTCCGCTCGTCTATTCGTCGGTTTGTCACACCCGATTTTCTCCGAAACTATTTGATATAGAGAGTTGAAATTTAGTACTAATATAGGAATTGATGGCCCCATCAGAGCCGTGTAGTTTTGAAAATTAAATTTTGACTTCAAGGGTTAGTTTGGGCTTGTGAAAACACCAGTTCAAAAATATATATAATGTAATACTTGCGCACAGTTTTCTGTGTATTATTTTTGAAAAATTGCCAAAAACCGCTGCACCTTCCTGCCCTTATCTCGAAAAGTACTGATCAAAAAAATGTTGAGAAAATTCTATTCTATTCTCCACAGGGCGTAGACTGAACCTTACCTTTAATAATTTATCTGGTAAAACAAAACAAAAATTTCAAGGTTATCAGTTTTCAACAAAGATCGAAAACAAACTTGGTTGAAAGCTCATTTAGGGTCTGTTGGAGAAACTTTTGTTGGGCGAAAATCACGTCGCGAAGCGGCTCGCTCGAGCCCACGATAAAATACTAGAGTGACCTTCACAATCACTGGATGCCAACCCTATTGATAACGTTTGGTCCCTTGTAAAGAGAAAGCGTGTCTCGCGAGATTTTAAAAATTTGCAGAATATACAAAAAATCTCGTCGGCACCATGCCTCGAAGATCCCAGGCGGTTATTGATGCAGGAGGCGATTGGATAACTTACTAAGGTAATTGCGCCGTTGTTAGTACACCAAAGATTACACTCATAGCAAAAAATGTTCTCGAAACACGATCACACGATCAGTCACGTTCTTACTTGACAGACTCTATAGGAAAATATCATGTTTCAATTGTAAATATATCTGCTCAACTTTTTCTGCAATTAATATCGTACCATATTTTCTTAAATATAAACTTTAAGTTTTTGTATAATCTTTTTAACCCTTTTTATTTCCTCCACCAAAAAAAAAATAATCGATCAAGTGCAAGTTGAACTTGTGCAATTAGTGTTCCATACGTTGATTGCTTCTGAAATAAAAATTTTTGTTGCGGAGGTATGATCAGTGACTTCACACCCCCAAATGAGTTTTCAACAAAGTTTGTTTCCGATCTTTACTGAAAACTGACGACCTTGAAATTTTTGTTTTTTTTATATACCAGATAAATTATTAGAGGTAATGCACTCGTGATATTTTTCGTTCAATCCACCCCCCGTAGAGACTACTCCGGAATTTTTTCAAAATTTTTGAATCAGTATTTTTCGAGATGGAGGGGAGGGGGACAGCGATTTTTTGCGATTTTTTCAAAATAATACAAAGAAAAGGGTGCGCATGTAAGACATTATATATATTTTTGAACTCCCCAAACTAACCCCTTAAGTCAAAATTTAACTTTCAAAACTACACGGCTCTGATGAGGCCATCAATTTCTATATTAGTACCAAATTTCAACTTTCTACGTCAAATAGTTTCGGAGAAAATCGGGTGTGACAGACGCACAGACAGTCAGATACCGAAGTGATCTTATAAGTGTTCCGTACGGAACACTAAATATTACCATTTTTTTAATAAAAATCATTTTTACAGACGTAGCACACGCGCTGCAGGGAAATCTGTAAAGCACTACAGGAACAACGCTAGTGCGAAAAAAGCTATTCACGTTGGTTTTGAATCTCTGTAAGTTGTGCTAAGTGAGAAACGCAGTCCTGACCAAAGGAAATTTTACATTTCTTTTTTAATCTCAGTATAATAATCTAATGTTTTTGCAATAATAAGAGACTCCCTCTTAGAAATCTAAAGAGAACTAACTTTCAGAATCTGAAAAACGTTTATGAAAACTAATTTAGTTATATTTAGTAATAGTTATTCCGAAGATTTTAAAGTAAAACGAGGAACGAAACTAAGCTTTATGCCTTACCATATTGCGGCTGCAATCCAGCTAACCCAGCATAAGCAACTGATTGGGGTATCATGGTCATTCCCAAGGTAAGCCCGGCAATAAAGTCAGCTATTATATCTCCCTTCGTATAATGTGGCAGCCATTGAAGTATATGTATTCGGTTAAGTATTATTTTCTTTATTTTTGTGCCTACTGACTTTTCTTCGTCTTCCTCTACTGGGTATAATACTTTTTCGGTCACTAAAAGGAAAATATCGATTATTAAGACTATAATATTATTAATTTAAATTGATTTTCTTACGCTATCTGTATTAAACTAACACAGTACAGGGTGAGTGAGTTAACGACAGAGTAAAGTTCATTATTTCATTTGTATCGGGAAAGACGAAAAATTGTTAAATACACTAGTTTAGGGAATGTTAAGGTGCACAGTGCAAATTATTTTTGAGTATACAGGGTATTTCAAAAAAGTCTGGTCGATGTAAGATATGTTTTTTAAATGGAACATCCTATTTCCTAATTTATTTTTAAATTCTGCGTAAAATTTTATAACGTTTTTATTAATAGTATTATATACCTAAACCTAGTAGTTAGATGCTACAGGGTGTTCAAAATAAATTTATGCATTTCGGCTAGTTTAAATTGAAAAATCTCAAATTACACCCTGTATATTATTATCTTTTATGATAGATTTTACAAAACACTCCAACTTTTATTAAGTATGTCATATACCTATTTGTAATAGTTTTCGATTTATTTTGAATTTTTCAATTTTTACCCCTGTTTTTAATACACTTACGCTATAACAGGGGTGCTCAAACTTGAACTGCTGGCGATCTACCTCAATATTGTGTTAGACTATGATCGATCGACTCTGAGAGGCTGCAAGTAAGTGTGATGCAGGATTTTCGTCTAGGCAGGGTGTATCATGGCATAGATATTAGTTTTCCGCACAATATGCATTTTTTTTAGTCAAGGTAAGTGTAGGTCTGCTCTAAAATGTCAATGAAAAACTCATAATTATTCAAAATTGCGAGTTTATTGGTTCTTACAAAACAAACGAGTTCTAGTGTCTAAACTTAAATAAAGAATGACTTTGGATATTGAAGCGTGGCACTGCATGTCCTCAGCATACTTTTCATAAGATGGTACGTAATTACCGAGTGCTAATCGCAAGCATGATGACATATGTTCGTCAGTTAGTCGATTGCGATATTTTGACTTAATTATCTTTATTTCAGAAAATGCAGACTCGCACAAGTAAGTTGACCCAAACATTGCCGTCAGTTGAAGGGCGATTTGTCTTAGATTCGGATATTTATCTTCAGATATAAAACACCAGAATTTTGTATCAAATGCTGTGGCTTTGAGATGTATATCTGATATAATCTGCACTAACTCATTTTCAACAGAACATGAGTCCATGTTAAACTGACTTGCTATTTCAGTAGCTAATTCCTAAATATTTTTACACGAAAAAGGATAACTCATAAATGATGCGATATTTGCCAATTTACTGAAATCATAAAAACGTATTTCGAATTGGCTCAAAATATTTGATAATTCTAGCTCATAAATATCATAATTCAACTGAGGAATTCTTGCTTTCAAAGACGGAAAATTTTTTAGATCCTTTCTTTTCAGTTGATCTATCATAAGTTGCAATTTACTTTTGAATGCGTTTATTGCGCTAATCATCTCAATAATAGTTTTTCCTTTACCTTGAAGCTCCAAATTAATGGCGTTTAAATGCATTGTGATGTCTGTCAAAAATGCCAAATCAGTCAGCCATTTTCCGTTTTTCAGCATCTGAGTGTCATCACCTCTTTCGTCCAGAAAGGCTGTTATTTCGGGCAATAATTCTTGAAACCTTTCTAGGAATTTTCCGCGACTCAACCACCTGACGTCCGTGTGAAGAACTAAATCAGTGTGTTCAGCTGACTCACTATCTTCCAACTGCAATTTAAAGAGCCGTCGTTGCAAGCTACGTGCACGGACAGAATTCACAATTTTTATTGCAATGCCCATAATCTCCTCCATGTTTAGAACTTTTGAACACAAAACTTGTTGATGTATAATGCAATGGAAGGAGAAAAATAAAGGGAAATCATCCATCGGTTGTAATGCACACTAGTTTATATATTGGTAGCTTGTAGTTTGTTATAAAATTGAAGAAAACGTCATATCTATCTTCGCGACGGGTTTTTCCTTTCAGAGGAATCATTGTCAAAAACTCTTCCTTAGCCGACATGTCATTGAATACCATTCGAATAAAAATACACAGCTGGGCAGTGTCTGTCATATCGGTGGATTCGTCGAACTGTAAAGAAAAGTATGTACATTCCATGATATCATGTTTTAGTTTATCTGCCTTGTCCTGACTCATGACTTCAACACGCCTTGTGACAGTCGGACGAGATAACTGAAGTTCTTTAATATCAGACATAATCTCTGTTTTATTTTTAAAATCTCCAAATAAAGTCTCACCCGCTTCAATAAATGCTTCCTTCACAACCAATCCACCATCAAATGGTTTCTTGTGTTTCGCCAATATATGAGATATTTTAAATGACGCGATCGTTGCAGCTTTTGATTGTTTGGCTGGTCTTGTGAACATGGTTTGTTCTTTTTTCAAACAAGTTATCAAATCACGTACATTTCGTTTTTAAGTTCCCACGCTTAGGTATTGCAACTGACGCACGGCAAATGAGACAAATGCACTTATCCTTTACCATACAAAAGAAAAATTCTTCCTCCCAATCGTTATTAAAATGATAAGTTTTACTTTTCTTCGCCGCACTCATTTTGGACTATTTATTAATAAACTTTGTATCGATGTATCGCCTTCAAGTTACAACTCAGACTGACTCCTATTCCTGCAGGCGAATCATTTATATCGGCGCGAATGAAGTCTCAAATGTTCCCGTCAAACACGCCCCCCGAAGTTTCTAGAAAAATCGGCGGGAATCAAAAACGCGGCTTTTCTTTGACAAGTACCGCGCGTTCCTTTGATAAAGCCTCCTTTTTGCCGCTAGCAGGGGGTTATTACGATAAAAGAAAGTGATGAGTGGGTTATTCTGGCCTAATTGTGGATCGAATAAATTTTAGTAGTTTATTCATTACATTTTGTTTTAGTTACCTAAAACAAAATCTGTGAATAGTTCTATATCGGAATTTTTTTCTCGAGATCGACTCAAAAAGCACTCGCGATCGACTTGTCGATCGCGATCGACCGTTTGAGCATCCCTGCGCTATAACGTCATAGTTGCCAAGACAAAACAAAAATATAGGCATTGACAAATTTTGACATGTCTATTAAAATAGTAAAAATAGTTTAATTGGTTGTAGTAAGTGATGTATAAAGGTAATAGTTATGGATTTTCCTAAAAATAAATTAATTGATATGGTTTATATACTGGACGAGGCGGGAAAAAATTGTCTTTTGGCAGTAAGGCTTTACGGAGCGAAGTACTCTAATAGACGTATACCATCTAGAAAATTTTTTCAGTGCTTAATGGAACGGTTTGATGGTAGTGGTAGCGTTGAGTATACGAAACGGAAAGTAGTAAACCAGAATGCTACCAATGAGGAAAAAGAAATTGAGATTTTACTTCATATTGAAGATCCCCAGATCAGCAGCCGTCAACTAGCTGACTTATCTGACACATCCCAATCTACGGCTAATCGCACCACGAGAAATTACAAGTATCATCCCTTTCATATGGAACTACACTAAGAACTTCAAGACCGTGATTTTGAACGACGAGTAAACTTTTGCACCACCATGAATGGAGCAATAGAGGCCGATCCAAATTTTTTATCCAAAATAATGTTTTCTGATGAAGCTACTTTTCGCAGTAATGGAGCAGTTAACAGCTATAACATGCATTATTATTCGACAGTTAATCCATTTTGGGTCCGGGAAGTTCAAAACCAAAACCATTGGTCGCTTAATGTATGGTGTGGAATATTAACACATGGGCTGAAAAGTCCCGGGCCTAACACATAGATGGCGCTAGTTTTATTGCAGTCACCTTTTTTTCAGTTAATACTAACCTTCAAAAGACAGCTGTTAAAATTTCATGATATTCTATTCATTAGTTTGTAAGTTATTGTGCTAAGAGTGACGCTACTTTTGTTATTTTCAAAACAATGGATCAAAAACAATTTCGTGTTTTAATTTTACACTGCTTCTTGATGGGAAAAAATACCGTTCAAGCGAAGCAATGGCTTGAAAAGTGTTATGGGGACTCCGCTCCATCAGAAACAACAATAAAACGTTGGTTTGCTGACTTCAAACGTGGTCGTAGAGACACCGATGATGCAGAACGCAGTGGACGTCCAAATGAGGCGGTAACACCAGAAAACATCAAAAAAATCCATAAAATCGTTTTGAATGATCGAAAAGTGAAATTGCGTGAGTTAGCTGACATCGTAAAGATATCAAAAGAACGTGTTGGCTTTATATTGCATGAGCATTTGACTATGAGAAAGCTCTGTTCAAAGTGGGTGCCGCGTTTGCTCACTGTTGATCAAAAACAAGAACGTGTTGATGATTCTGAGCAGTGTTTGGCCATGTTTAAACGTAACAAACCGGAATTTTTGCGTCGATATGTGACAATGGATGAAACATGGATCCCTCACTTCACTCCGGAATCAAAACGATCGTCATCTGAGTGGACAGCAACTGGTGAACCTCGTCCAAAGCGCCCGAAAGCACAACAATCGGCTGGAAAGGTTATGGCCTCGGTATTTTGGGATGTGCGTGGTGTAATATTCATCGACTATCTTGAGAAAGGAAATACCATCAACAGTGAATATTATATAGCGTTATTGGAGCGTTTGAAGGCCGAAATTGCAAAGAAACGACCGCATATGGCAAAGAAAAAAATTTTGTTTCATCAAGACAACGCACCGTGTCACAAGTCAATCAAAACAATGGCAAAACTACATGAATTGAACTTCGAATTGCTCCCACATCCACCGTATTCGCCAGATTTGGCTCCCAGCGACTACTGGCTGTTCGCAGACCTGAAAAAAATGCTCGCCAGTAAGAAATTTCGCACGAATGAAGAGGTTATCGCTGAAACTGAGGCCTATTTTGAGGCAAAAGATAAATCGTTCTACAAAAGTGGTATTGAAATGTTAGAGCGGCGCTGGAATGATTGCGTTGCTCTTGATGGAGATTACGTTGATGAATAAAGCTAATTTTGAACCAAAAAAAACCGTGTTTTCTTTGTTAGGCCCGGGACTTTTCAGCCCATGTGTTAAATTTTCGAATTATTGGTCCATATTTTTTCAGCGAACGGCTTAACGGGTCTAGATATCTAAATTTTTTGCAAAACGAATTACCCCAGCTTCCTGAAAAAGGTGATAACTTTGAAAGGAAACAAATGTGGATTCAGCAAGACGGAGCTCCTGCTCATTACCACCGGGAAGTTCGGGAATTTTTAAACGATCATTACCCACAAAAATGGATCGGTAGGGATAGATTCATTCAGTGGCCCCTCGATCATGTGACTTAACACCTTTAGACTTCTTTTTGTGGCGAAATACATTAAAGATCGTGTTTATGTGAATCTCCCTACAACACCAGTAGATATGGAAAATAGGATACGGGATGCGTGCAGGACAATAACGCCCTTTATTCTAAGGAAAGTGAAGGAAAATATAGTAAAACGACTAATCATGTGTATTCAAGTAGACGGGCATATTTTTGAACATTTATTACGTTATAATAAATAATCATTAGATAAGTTAAACTATATTAAAATTATTAATAACTATTTGTTTATGTTTTCACAATAGCGTAAGTGTATTAAAAACAAGGGTAAAATTGAAAAATTCAAAAGAATTCGAAAACTATTAGAAATAGGTATATGACATACTTAATAAAAGTTGGAGGGTTTTGTAAAATCCATCAGAAAAAACAATAATATACAGGGTGTGCCATTTAAAAAATTTGAGAATTTTCAAAATCACACAACATAAGAGTGATTATCTAATAAGAAAAAGATCATGTGCCGTTGTAGACCACCACCTAAAAACATGACATCGGTTTGATTTTTCAAATGTAGAAATATTGGAGAAGGAAAAGAATTATAAGAATCGTTTGTTCCTTGAAATGTGATATATAAATAGGCAAAAAAACTGTGTAAACTATAAATCGGACACGAATAAATTGAGCGTCATCTATTGTAACGTTTTAAAAATTGACTAAAAGAAATTTTACCACTACTGACTGGTTGTGAACCATTGCACATTTCTTTGATGCATATTGTCGATGTTTAATTTTGTACCAGCACAGTTTAGTTAGTTTATAAATGTGAGCCGTGTAGTGCCCCTGTTGCATTGTTTTGTTTACTTTAATGTATCTAGTTAGTTAAGTATTGTTAATGATTTTTGTTACTTTGCATATACAACATACTTTTAGTTGGTTAGTTCTTCCCAAGAGGCCATTGTAGTTCACCATTTGTCTGACCCATTATTTCGTATTTTATTTTATTTTAGTTTTTTCCTGATGAAGTCATAATATAATGACGAAATATTGAATTTACAACAATTGAGTGTTAATTATCTACTTGATATATTATATATATATATATATATATATATATATATATATATATATATATATATATATATATATATATATATATATATATATATATATATATATATTGTATCTTATGAAAAAATTGTTCTTAGTTTGAGGCATCTTTTTCCGTACCCTGTGAGAAGTTGTTTGTCCCACGCTTGAGCGCAATTTTGTAACTTTTTCTCTTGCTATTTTTTTTTTGCTCCATTTAGACTGCGTCTTTTTGTAACATTTTTAAATACTGGACGCCCCAAGCTTGAGCACAATTTTCTTGCAGCCCCGCTTTAATTTCTGATAATGAATTGAGTGAAACCTGATATTAAAAGAACTAAAGAAATTAAAGAAACACTAGCTCAGTTTTCCTTGGTAGAGAAATATGGGTAAGAGATAGTTTTTTATACGTCTTTCTGGAAATTATTTTCTATTTTTTTTTTTTTTTTTAAGAAACCTCAGTTGTACGACTTTTTGTTTTTTAAGGGCACCACTCATTTTAAAATAGAAAGGATTTAACTTCAGCTAAGAAAATGAGAAAAAAACTGAAGTGTTTTATGGATATTACTAAAAGGAATTAGTCTAGTACAACTGATCCTGAAAAGGAAATAAATATTCAGTGATACACTTAGCTTTAATCAAAAAGAAAATTTATTCATGTTTTTTAAAAATAATAAAAGTTCTAACCTTTGCAGTTTACCAAAAATTCTAGCCTAAACAGTAGTTGTTACTTTAAAATTTTATATTCTTATAAATCCCCGAAGGCGAGGTATCGTGCCTTACACTTCACTTTTTTGTCTGTGTTACATTGTAGTCAATGCACTCTCCGGGATAAGTCTATATAAGGGATTTGGTTGACTTACAGTGTTTCATTCCTGTCTGTGATGGACTTTGACCGATTTCACTTTTTTTTTTTTAACACTTAGAAAGCTCACTACAGCTTTTATTGTCGAAACTTAGCGACTCTGGTGAAGATTAGCCTACTTCGGCTAGACGGTACTGCCTGGTTGCGCTAGATGGAAACGACGACCGACATGGTCGGCAGCTGGATCAAAACCGCTCACTGGTCTGCGGCTCGATGGAACTCCCCTGCCTGGCGACTTCGATGGAAAAAGTCCTGCCGGCTGGTTCTCGGACGTTTTAAATAATCGTGCGACCTTTGCCGGTCATATCACGTCGCTCCAATCTGAACTCCGGGTCAAACATTTGACCAATCGTGGCCTGGCGAAAGATTCGGTCCGAAAGCCCGCACAATAAACTATATAGTATATACCATATGTCCTAAAACTTCTGTTTAATATACCGGTCGATATTTTAAAATAAAAATAAATACAATTTGAAATGGACAGTAACATTGCATAGTCTTAAAATCCAGGAAAAAATGAATGTTACATTTACCCCCTTCCAAAAAGAAATAGACTACACTAGTCTATTAAACTAAGGCTACTGATGAAAAGGTACAAAGTGGTACACTATCACTTAATACTAAGGTCAGAACTTAAAACAAAATTACAAACTTCGGTCCTTACTACTAGACTTAATTCTATTAAGCACTAATATTAAGTACAATGAAAACCAAATGAAAATTTTTGCAAGTACACAAAAATCTTATAACTAGACTTAACTTAATTAAACACTAAGGTTAAGTACATCAAAAAGTAAATGAAAATCCTTGCATGAACATAGGAAATACCTTTCCAAAATAACAATCGCGGTCTTCTTATATAAAAGAATCAGCTCTGTTATTGTTACCAAAACAAAAAAAATATAACTTTGTCTAGACTCTTGTCTAAATCAAAAAAAGTGAACTGAAATAAAATATGAACACCCCCCTTAAAATCTTTTAAGGATTGTCTGAAAATTTTTTTATTTCAGCAAAAGAAATTTATAAAAATTCTTAAATAAAGAAGAAAAAATAAAAAAATGATTCTAGTGCAAACACTTACACTAAAAAGAAAAAGTCTTGTCAGACCATTTAGCACAAGGCCAAAAAAAAATAATATCTGGATAAATATCCAGACAAACGCTCAGGAAAAATCGCTATCCATGCTCTAGCTCATCGCTAAGAAAACATTCTAAATCTAGTATCACTACTAGTCGCACTCGGAAAATAATCGCATTCTATAACGCAATGTCGACGTCCTAAGACATCTAGACATGCTAAAATCGCTAGGGAAAACGCTCTGGTTGATCGCCAGAAAACACGTCAGCTTATCGCCAACAAAACACTCTGGTATATCGCCAGAAAAAAACTCGGCTCCTCGCCAAGAAAACACTCTGGTATATCACCAGAAAAAAAGCTCGGCTCCTCGCCAAGAAAACACTCTGTAAATAGTCCTCGACTACACAAAGTCTGCGTTCTAAAAGAACAAACTCGCCATGATCATAGTGAGCAGCTATAAAAGCTAACTAAATCACTATAAGCGCAGTGAATAGCTACAAAAGCTAAAATTCACTCTTAACACAGTGAATAGCTATAAAAGCTAAAATTCACCAAACTGAATGATCCTGCTTCAAAAAGCAATGTTCACAAAGAACAGAATGATTAGTCTGCGCACAACTAACATTCAAGGAAACATTCCCAACATAACTATATGAGACGGCAAGTCTCGAAATAGGACCTCCCTAAAGTCATAATCCTATATAGGAATCCATAAGCAAAACGACTCAAAATCTTGCATTTTTAGCACATGCCCTCAGGCAACCAACATACACCGAAATATATACAGAAATATGTACAGTAATATATACAGAAATATATACAGGAGTTCAAGTCCCAAACCTTTGGTTATGACAACTCCATACTGAGCTTGGTGAAAGCTCTTAGCAAAAGCTAATCAAATCTTCGGCACATCGCACCAAAGTGACAAATCTGCCTAGAAACATGAGCCAGAAAAAAAACGCTCTCCGTCATTCTTCAGGGTGGCTACACAGAGAAATAAAACTTAACCAGCATTGCGCCTCTTCAAGTTGCATGAAGAACCCTCGTGTACTGGTCTCGCCCTAGAACAACAACGAAAAACATTCAATCCATCCCACATAACAGGAGACAAACACTTCACCACGATATACTGAAAGGTGGAGACAAAAAAAAATACAGAATTGGTGACCCTGGAGTCCACCAACAAAAGGGAGTAGATTATAGCATCCACTAAACTAAAACGGTGTCTACCACACCACCATAAGTCAAAAAAATTAATCAATAGGGTGTTCCGAAATACACTACTGCCAACAGCCTGTCACCACTAATAGGCTAATTGGAGCTGAGGTCGACTACAGTAGTTAGGCTCTCCTTTGGTTCAAATAGAAATAACCATTGGGTAACAAAACCTTTAAAGGTCCCAAAGGTCAAACGTTCACCCCCCATAGACTACCCTTCCAATCAGTCTGTTCCTCAGGAAGACTAACTTCCTGCCAAACGTCGTAACGGCATCTGTTAGCACCCGGTGCATCACAGCCTGTAAAAACAAATAACTCATGGGATACAACCTAAAAGGTTTACAAGGTTGACTTAACCAAGCTTCTAACGAAATTTTAAAAAAAACGAAAATGAGCTTAAAAAGCTACATGAAGCAAAAATTTCTCAAATTTTTGGTGGCAACGCAACAAAACTTTTGAAGACGACAAGAGCTTTTCCAGCTTAATCAGAAACAGAAGAAGAAAACATCGTTGACAGCTAAAATATTCGATCATGGTGTTAATCGTCTCCCTAGACAATAGCCTCTAGAAGAAACTGCTACAGGTATCAGGCATAACCGTTTTCTGTCAGCCCAAACTTCTAGATTACCTCTTGGAAATCTAAAAATTCGGTTAGGAATCTTCCTTCACTGCGCTTAGCCTCTCTTGACAAGGTTCTCATCTCGGTATCAGATTTTGATCATTTCTTTGTGAAACGACTGTCTTACTCTGCTCTCATCTCCTGTAAATGACCAGCCTTTAGTTCTCCTGCAGAACTTCAATTTTCTATCCATCTGATAGTAAACCGAAAAAACTCAACATACGCCTATGAGTCCATGCAAAAAAAATTTTAAAAAAATTAGTGACTCAAAGGTAACGTTTAAACGGCTCTGGAAAAAAAAAAAAATCGAAAATACCCTCAGTTTGTCAATGCAGAAGAAGATCTAAACCAAAATAATCCAAGTCTTAGACTTACTGGATAAACCAAAATCAATTTACTCTTAATTGCACCCAAAATATACCATTAAGGTAATAAAAATACACCCACTCGGGTAACAAACTTTGAAATTGCTCCTAAAAATTTTGACTCTACATCACCCTACACGAGCTACATCTTGCGCTTGTCCTAACTCAAGATCACCTTGGATTGCCTCTAATCAAAATTTCGCTTCCAAGTGACAAGAACCGGATATTATTTGGGGTCATAAGCAAATCAAATCCCGCGACCACCGACATACCAGTCTTATGATATATCCTGAGTGTGACTCTTTCGCAAGCTCGCAACAGCTGAGTCGATGCTAAACATCACCCACAATCAACCTAAGTTTGGGATATGGCCAATACCCAAAACCTTAGCAAAAAAACAATAAAAGTAAGCTATTCTCTGCTCAACTTTTATAACAGTCAAAGAAAACGAGGTCGTCACCTCTACAGAGCAACATCAAAAAAAATTTAAGCAATTAAGATATTGTAAATATAAACTATTCTTCTTCTGACAAACTTTCATTAGGGTTAGGTTCATTGAATGGTTTTAAGTCTTTAATATGCCATCGTCCTACTTTAGTCCCATCTAAATTAACTAAACCATAAACTAAATCTGAAATTTTTTCTCTAATCACGCAATGCACATACTTAGGTACCAACTTAGATGTGAATTTATCTGCTGCACTGGAAAGAATTTTATTTTTTCGCCAAACGTGATCACCTATATTAAAGGCAAAATCCCTTTTCCTAAGATTGTAAGACTTACAGTTCCGTTCATAAGCCTTATGTATCCTACTACGCACGTCGGTGAAAATATCTTTTAAACCCTTTAAATTTTCGGCGTACTCACCCCTGTTACCCGGAATTATTTCGCTGTCAATATTGACATCCAAATCTAAATTTTTATAATACGATCCAGATAGAGGTATATGTCTGCCGTAAACTAAGAAAGACGGTGTGAACCCTGTTACTTCGTGTCTTGCCGTATTTATCGCTTGTTGGATTTTGGAAATATTGTCATCCCAAGTGTCATGTGAATCCACGTAACTTCTTAAAGCGGTCCCGACTGTTCGGTTATTACGTTCCACAAAATTACATTGGGGAGAGTACACGGGATTAAAACGGATGTTAAAACCATATGTTTCACTTAAGCTCTTAAAACTCCTAGAGGTAAACTGAGTACCGTTATCGCATATCAAGAGCGATGGAACACCGTGGATTAGAAAGACATTATTTTCCAAAATTCTCTCTATATATCCAGCCTTAGAGCTTTTCAAAGGAAATAGCATGGTATACTTTGTAAACCAGCAAGAAACCACGAGAAGCCATTTATTTCCCTTTTTTGAACGTGGAAATGGGCCTACTAGATCAGCTGCTATGACCTGAAAAGGGTAATTAACCGTTTTCTCTTTTCCCATCAGTCCCATAGGTAGTGCATTTGGAGATTTCTGTGCTCCACATACTTCACAAGTCCTCACAAACTTTACGATGTCAAAACGCATTTTTGGCCAATAATACTGTTCCTGAACCCTGTGAAGAGTTTTATAAAAGCCAAAATGACCAGAAGTAGGAGGAGTGTGACACATGTCTATAACTTCCTCTCTCTGTGGTTTAGGAACTAGTATTTTCCACTCGGGTACATTAACTTTTAAAGGCAACTGGTTTGGGATAAATTTGTACACGAAATCATTTTCCACCTTCCACTGCGGAAAATTTTGGGGAAATTCTTTAATTTGCTGCCGTAAATTGTCGTACCATGGATCAATGCGATCTACATCAACTGTATCAATTCTTACGCCAAACTGTGCATTAAGACTGTTTTCGTCCGCTGTATTATCTGGGATTCTTGACAAAGCGTCAGGAATAACATTGTGGACTCCTTTTCTATGAATTAAATTAAATGTATGTTGTCTCAGCCTAATCGCCCAACGCGCTAGTTTGCCACTAGGGTTTTTAATAGAATTAAGCCACAATAAGCTATAATGATCTGTTATGACCGTGAAAGGAACACCTTCTATGTAGGGTCGAAACTTTTCGATGTTAAAGAGTACTGCTAAACATTCTTTTTCAACAACCGAATAGTTACGTTCAGCCTTTGATAAAGTTCTACTGGCATACGCTATCACCCTTTCCTCACCATTGATTTTCTGTGTTAGGACGCCCCCTAAACCAGTATTAGAAGCATCACTAGAAATATAAAACTGTTGGGAAAAGTCTGGTTGGGATAAAATGGGAGCTGAAACCAATAGCTCTTTAATCTTTATAAAAGATTCTTCGGCTGCCTTTGTCCAATCTATCGATTGTCCTTTTTTTCGTCCTTTCAAAAGATCATTAATAGGCGACAACAGGGTAGAAAAATTCTCGATAAAACGTCTGTACCATGAACACATTCCTACGAAGCGCTTAACTTCTGTAGTATTAGCAGGTCTTGCATAATTAACCATGCTTGCTACCTTATCCGGATCGGTACGCAAGGAATTTGAGCCTACAATATAGCCTAAAAACTTTAGAGAAGTTTTGAAAAAATCACATTTGCTCAAATTTATCGTCAGTCCGGCCTCTTTCAATTTATCTTTTACTTCCTTAAGTAAGCGAATATGCGATTCGAAGTCTTCCGATGTTACTAAAATATCATCGAGATAGGTAAAAATATGTGGCTCATATTTCGGACCAAATATGGCGTCCACTAAACGTTGCTGAGTTTGAGCAGCGTTCTTAAGACCAAACGGCATAGTGACGAACTGAAATAGACCTCGGCCTACTACTGCAAAAGCGGTCTTTTCTTTAGAGGATTTGTCTAAAGGAATTTGCCAGAAAGCCTTTCTAAGGTCTATCGAAGATACATACTTAGCATTCCTGAGTGATGTCAAAATTCTGTCGATGTTCGGTAATGGGTAGTTATCAAATTTGCTGACCTCGTTGAGCTTTCTTCCGTCAAAGCATAGACGATACTGTCCATCGGCCTTTTTCACCAATAAGATTGGAGAACACCAAGGACTGTTTGATTCTTCAATCACTCCGAGTTTCAACATTTCGTCTAACTCTTTATTTAATACTTTTGACATATAAGGAGACATGGCGAAGGGCCTTGTCTTTACAGGACTGGCATCAGCCGTATCTATAGACATCTTGATTTTATTCGTTCGGCCTAACCTATCTTTACTACTTATTTCATTGAAAGAGCTTATTACTTTTTCTGCTTTTAAGCGTTCCGTCCGCGAGAGATCATCTAGGGTACATAGACGCGAGAAAAGGTTTTCAAAAGAACTTTCTGAATAACAATTTTTAAAGCTTGTTTGAGAATTGTCTTCTAGGGACTGGGGATACCACGAATTATCTTTAAAATTTACTAAAATTCCGAATTTTTGTGCAAAATCACATCCTAAAACCAAAGTATGTGATAGAGAAGGTACTACTAGAGCAGAGATTACTAAACAATGACCATTGCAGACTAGCGGCAACTCAACCGTACCTAAAACTTTTAGGCGGCTGCCATCTGCAGTGGTAACACTTCTATTCTTGACATGGCATATTTTTACTTAAACGACTTAAAATTTTAATACCATTCTGACCTACAACGGAGGCATTTGCACCAGAGTCAAATAAAGCCGAAAAATGGACACCTAATAGATTTATCTTGATATGCGGTCTGTTATCTAAATATTTATGCACGAATAGAGGAGACATGTGACCATTTGGAGAAGCAGGAGTTTTAACTTGAGAAGGAGAATTTTTATTAGACTTAAAAAAATCAGAAACTTTTTGTAACCATTTAGTCCAATCTGATCTACTGGAATATTTTTGTTCGTCCGTGTTTCTAGAACGTTTTGGATTAGGGGCTTTACTGCGAACATGAGCTTGTGACTTAGCCGAATGATTAGAGGCTTTTTTGTTGGACTTAGGATATCCGCCTCGGTAATATACCGTCCTTACTCGTTTTTTGTACATTTGGGGCATGATGTTAGTCTCACACCTGTTGTTCCACATTTGAAACAAAATACCCTCTTTGGTGCTGTACAATTTTGGTAAGTGTGATTCGGGCCTGTGCAATTCCAACACGTGAAAATTGCCTTAGGTGAAACCGGCTTGTCGTTCACTTTGGCTGCAGTGTCGCTAATTTTAGAGTCATTATTTTTTCCTTTACCCGTTTTCTGGTTACTCCTAGGGTTCCGATTTACATTCCCAACTTTATTTGTCGAGACTCCACTTCGGCCATTTGGATTATACCTTACTTGATGTATATTAGTTTCGCTTTTTGGTCTGCTCTTTTCTAACAAATAATCGGACTCTTCAAGTTTTCTACATAACCCGGCGAGTTCGGCTACCGAATTTATATCTAGTAGAGCTAACCGATTGACGAAACTAGGCAGAATATTCCTACGTATAAATTTAACTTTGGTACATTCCAAAGGCTTGATGGACAACCTACAGAATAAAGATTCCATGTGGGCAATAAAAATCACAGTGGACTCATCCTTCTTTTGTCGCCTCTTCTTTATTTCTGACCACAATTCTTCATCATCATCACAGTGCAAGAAGTCCTTCTTTAGCCTATCTACCAAGGAATGCCAGTCGTTGACACTTGATTTTATGCTTCTATACCAAATGAAGGCATCGCCAGTGAAAAATTCAACAGCAGAGCTGAAAAGTTCATCTTCCGATACTTTCCTAGCTTGAGCTATTTCAGTTAGCCTCTCCAAAAAAAGGATAGAGTCTCCTTGAGTCTCCATTAAATTTCAATTGCCATTCGCTGACAGGAATATTTCTGGCTGCGCAATTCACGATTGGAGCTGGTACGTTTATGACTGGGGTTGTAATAGGCAGCTGTGGTAACTCATGACCAGGAGCTATCTTTTCGGCAAGGTTTGCTTCCATGAGTACACACGTAGCTATTGTTTCTTGAACATATTTGGAAAATTTCGACGCTTCCTCTTCGTCATCCGGCATGGGAATTCTTTGTACGCGACCCGCTACATGCGATAAGCGTGATTTAACCCGGAGTACAAGTGAATCATTTGGATCGCCGTCATAACTATCGATTAAGTTTTGGATAGAATTTAAACTCTTTTCGATACCAGCCGTTTCTTCTTTAAAAGACAGGGTGTCATCCCCTATTTTTATCGTTTTTTTTTCCGGGCTCATTAATTTCTTTACTTAAGATCCTCGTTAGAATCTTTCTTTTATCCGCGACCGGACGTTCTGAGAAAGTACGACGGATTTTCAGTTCATAGTCTAATTCATATTCTAGTAGGTGATTGACTTTAAAATTGAAGGCTTCCATGATAAATGAATACTATAAAATTTAAAAGAATTGTAAAAAAAATCGTAAAAATATTTCTCCTGTGCTCCCAATAGTCAAAAAAAATAACAAAATCTGTAAAGGCACTTAAAATATGTAAACTTCTTTACCAAACTTTAAAAAAAATCTTCAACAATTTCAAAAAAATTTCTAAGTATTGCCTCGTATTAAAATCCTTTTATTAAGATATCTTAAGAATTTCCTATAAAAAAAATCTCTAAATATCGTTTCGTATATCCGCAAAGTATTTTTAATATTCATGCAAAACCTCGGTGAGAAAAAACAATAGTTTTTTGTTCGGTTATCCGTAAAATAAATCTATCACTAAAAATTAAAATAAACCAGCACATCTGCTAATCTGAAAGATAAAGTTAGCTTCTAAGAAAAAAACAGGGATCTCTTATCTTAGAGTCAACAACAAAATTCAAATATCTATATCAGACAAATTGAAATAAAAAATTCTACAAATTTCCTGCTTTTGTCTTATTGCTATAGTGTAGCTTCGTTTAATAAATATTGTGTAATAAAAATATCTGCAAAGTTAGAGCTTTTATTTTGTTCGAAAGCTCGTACACTGAACCCTTTTAAAAAATAAAATTCCAAAAGCCCCGCGTTGACAGCGCTATTTTTGTATCTTATGAAAAAATTGTTCTTAGTTTGAGGCATCTTTTTCCGTACCCTGTGAGAAGTTGTTTGTCCCACGCTTGAGCGCAATTTTGTAACTTTTTCTCTTGCTATTTTTTTTTTGCTCCATTTAGACTGCGTCTTTTTGTAACATTTTTAAATACTGGACGCCCCAAGCTTGAGCACAATTTTCTTGCAGCCCCGCTTTAATTTCTGATAATGAATTGAGTGAAACCTGATATTAAAAGAACTAAAGAAATTAAAGAAACACTAGCTCAGTTTTCCTTGGTAGAGAAATATGGGTAAGAGATAGTTTTTTATACGTCTTTCTGGAAATTATTTTCTATTTTTTTTTTTTTTTTAAGAAACCTCAGTTGTACGACTTTTTGTTTTTTAAGGGCACCACTCATTTTAAAATAGAAAGGATTTAACTTCAGCTAAGAAAATGAGAAAAAACTGAAGTGTTTTATGGATATTACTAAAAGGAATTAGTCTAGTACAACTGATCCTGAAAAGGAGAATAAATATTCAGTGATACACTTAGCTTTAATCAAAAAGAAAATTTATTCATGTTTTTTAAAAATAATAAAAGTTCTAACCTTTGCAGTTTACCAAAAATTCTAGCCTAAACAGTAGTTGTTACTTTAAAATTTTATATTCTTATAAATCCCCGAAGGCGAGGTATCGTGCCTTACACTTCACTTTTTTGTCTGTGTTACATTGTAGTCAATGCACTCTCCGGGATAAGTCTATATAAGGGATTTGGTTGACTTACAGTGTTTCATTCCTGTCTGTGATGGACTTTGACCGATTTCACTTTTTTTTTTTTTTAACACTTAGAAAGCTCACTACAGCTTTTATTGTCGAAACTTAGCGACTCTGGTGAAGATTAGCCTACTTCGGCTAGACGGTACTGCCTGGTTGCGCTAGATGGAAACGACGACCGACATGGTCGGCAGCTAGATCAAAACCGCTCACTGGTCTGCGGCTCGATGGAACTCCCCTGCCTGGCGACTTCGATGGAAAAAGTCCTGCCGGCTGGTTCTCGGACGTTTTTAAATAATCGTGCGACCTTTGCCGGTCATATCACGTCGCTCCAATCTGAACTCCGGGTCAAACATTTGACCAATCGTGGCCTGGCGAAAGATTCGGTCCGAAAGCCCGCACAATAAACTATATAGTATATACCATATGTCCTAAAACTTCTGTTTAATATACCGGTCGATATTTTAAAATAAAAATAAATACAATTTGAAATGGACAGTAACATTGCATAGTCTTAAAATCCAGGAAAAAATGAATGTTACAATATATATATATATATATACAGTCCCTGGCCAAATTATTAGACGCACTGTATTTTTTTTAGTAATTTTATGTTTCTTAAGAGTTTTTATGCAATAATGGTATATTTAAACTACAATATTATTGATTTTTATTTAAAAGAATTGTTGTAGACTACATATTTGTATTTATTTTTAACATATGGCAACACTGTGTTGACAAAGTGATACATGAACGTAAACAAGTACAAACCTGTATCAGTCGCGATCGGAATCGAGTCAGGTACGGACGTGTTTCTGTGGCTTTATGGACTGTGATTGTTTGTTTAACAGTTTTATACTACTCAGTTATTAGTTTATTTTGTATGCAGTGTTTTAAAAAAGTAATTGGACTATTTTCATTATGGGTAGAAAAGGCGATCTTTCACCACGTAAAAAAGCTGAAGTGAAGGCCCTTGTGATTCCGAAAACATTTACAAACCGAAAAATATCACGAAGATTGGAGGTTTCTGAAGCTAGTGTACGACGCATAAAAAAGAAAATTGAGTCAGGGAAGGAATTAAGCCCGAAAAGAAAGAAAAGATGCGGTAGAAAACCAATTTTCACTCCACGGTCAGAGAGATGTTTGAAGAAAATTTGTGTAGAAAACAGATTTGCTACCACAAAGGTAATAAAATCACAACTCCAGGATGCTAGCGTAAATGCTTCTGAGCGCACTGTTCGAAGAAAATTGAAAGAATTAGATTTTAAGGCCTGTCGCCCCGCCAGGAAGCCCAAGTTAACAGCTGCAATGAAAGCAAAGCGCCTGAAGTGGGCCAAACAATGGCAAGAAAAAGATGTGGACTTCTGGAGATCGGTAAGATACAGCAATTTAATCAATAATTGATACATTATTATCATTTTCAGTTAAATAAAGCAAATAAACATGGAAGTTTATATATTTTTTCCTATTTTTGACAGGTCTGCTTCAGTGACGAAAGCACATTCGAAATTTTGCAGAATAAAGCTCAGTATGTGCGTCGTCGTCATGGAGAAAAGTTTCATCCTGATTGTGTCGTCCCGACGGTTAAACATCCACCAAAGTGATGATTTGGTCAGTCATCAGCGGCAAGGGCACTGGACATCTGTACGTCGTCAAAGGAATAATGAGGCAAGATCAGTACAAAGAAGTATTACAAAATCGGTTGATTCCGCAGCTCAGAGAATGGTTTCCAAATGGGGAACCATTCACTTTCATGCAAGATGGAGCTCCCTGCCACACTGCTCGGTCTGTTAAAGCTTTTTTGGCAGAAAAATATATCCCTCTGTTGGATTGGCCGGGTAATAGCCCTGATATGAACCCCATTGAAAATGTGTGGGAGCTGATGAAAAGAGAAGTGGCTAAAGATGTGATTACCAACAAAACCCAGCTCCTAGAAAAGATTATTCATGTGTGGAATCATCATCTTCAAATGCAGGAGACAGTACAATCTTGCATTGATAGCATGCCACGCAGAATTAAAGCTTTGATAGCGGCTCAACTAAATATTGACTTTTACTAACATTAATTTCACTTCTCTTTAAAACTTAATAAACTTATGCTTTTCTAAATTAATGCTGTTTTATTTATGTCAAATAAATAGGTAATTGATTGGATAATATAAAAATAAAAAACAAATCAATTTAAAATAATAAAACGGTACAATATCACTCGGTAATTAATATTTTACATGAAATCTTGCAATGCGTCTAATAATTTGGCCAGGGACTATATATATATATATATATATATATATATATATATATATATATATATATATATATATATATATATATATATATATACATATAAAATTTGTTGGGGAACTCGGCAAAGGGCGTGATAAATGTTCACACAATGTTCATTAAGCCAATATTTCGGTCCTTGGTTGGGACCTTCTTCTGGATTGTTAGTCGTTTCTGTGTTATAAGCTAATTATGACCATTCATGTTAACTCTACTTCTCACTATTCATGTGAGTGTTTTTGTTTTATATTACATCTTATATTTTATTGTAGTTCTACATAAGTTTATAATAATAATAATAATAATTTGCATATTATAATCCTTGCCCAAGTTTTCTCAGTTAGTAGATTTATTCTCCTTTTCAGTTTTTGCCCTGAAGAAGGTCCCAACCAAGGACCGAAATATTGGCTTAATGAACATTTATCACGGCCTTTGCCGAGTTCCCCAACAAATTTTATATTTAAGAATTTTGTTATATATATATATATGTATATATATATATATATATATATATATATATATATATATATATATATATATATATATTAAATCTTACTATTATAGCAGGAATCCTAATATTAGTGTGAGTATTTTGGCACTGGCTATAACCAACTGGCCAATATCCTAATATTAAAATCAGATTTTTTAAAAACCTTACTTCTTATTGTTATTATAGAATTGTATTAACTTACTAAAGACACTTAGAAATAAAACAACTATTTTTCTTACTAATGACAAGTTAGAAGTCATTGTAAATAACTAGCACAACAGAAAAGTAAATATTTTCCATCAAGTAATCAATTACCGTTTTTTTTAAAAATTTTCCTCGATAAATTATTTTTGATTAGATAATGGCTTTCTTCATATAGTAATATTCTACACTAAATACCATAATTTTAGTGCAGGTGCTTGGAGATTTTTAAGATTTTATAAAATATATTCTTCTAATAGTTGCAGGGAGCACAGATTGTAACCGAAAACATTCGTTTTGAGTTATCCCTACAAGAGAGAATCCATCGTCGTCAAATCAGGGCTACGTGGCGACCAACTTAGGTCACTCTTTTGGAATGGCTAGATGTGTTCGAAGCGTCTGATGTAGTGCCATCCTGCCGAAATTTTATAGTTGTGTAGCAAGGTTTTAGGTGCGCTCCTAGAACCTAGTTACATAATTGTTAATCAAGTATAATATAGATAATGGAACATAATGTGGATTATCTAACTTTATATTTAACAGTTTCGACACCGTCGTAGGAAATTGCTTATACAACTCTTATTGCACATGTGTATAATTTCAAGCGACACGCGGGAGATTAGTTTTGGTTAGTAGCAGATAATGAGACTCTTTTTTTGTTCTTCATTGCTAGAACTAGCAACCGCTCGCCACTTCGTTTTCTTGGAAGCGTTATTATTTTCAAAGTCATTTTTTTTTAAAATTTAGGCACCTATATTAATTGGTTAGAGCTTCTCTGCATAATTTGTTTGATGTTTTATTAATTTCTAATAGCAAAATATACTGGTTTTCTGGAGTTTCGACTCTAGATAATTGTAATTGGCCATCAGAAAAACATTCCTATCTCAAATCGATTCCCACGAGTTTAGAAGTTTGTCCCTGGGACTTGTTTATTGTGAGAGCCAACTATAGCTTCACCGGAAACTGCAATCTCTTGAAATGAATCGGCAAATCAGTTGGAATCACAGGAATATGCGGAATAGGCGCAAGTGTTCTTATATTTTGGCTGGCAAGCCGCTGTAAGCGTTCAGCGCTAGACTCTTTAATTTAACGTATTCTAGCCGCGCTAGCCTCAGACATATTTCTAGAAAGTTGTAATAACTAAATAGCAGAGAACTCAAAACCAAATGAACTAAGTATCTAAATTTCTAAATTAAAGAAGATTACTAAAATAATATTTGTTGCCTAAATGAATCACACACTATTAGGTACTTATTACCCAAGAATGCACTAATAATAATAGAAAATGTAAATAAATGTTTTTATTGTGAATTAGTTCCTATTGACACCTACAAAGTTCCAACGATGCACCTTTAAAAAGAATGAAAGAATCTTAAAACTACGAATAACAAAAACTATAACAACAAACAAAAATTATTTACAAATAAAATATGATGTACCAAATAAACAAATTATATCTAGTTCGTGTCACGTAGGAGCCTGTTTGTTGTACCAGGTATAATGCGTAACACGAAGTAAATTTCCCACTGCACTGAACGCTCACTGTGGCTTGCCGGCCAAAATATAAGAACACTTGCGCCTATTCCGCATATTCCTATGATTTCAACTGATTTGCCGATTCATTTCAACCGATTAGGGTTTCCGGTGAAGCTACAGTTTGCTCTCACAATAAACAAGTCCCAGGGACAAACTTCTAAATTTGTGGGAATCGATTTGAGATAGGAATGTTTTTCTGATGACCAATTATAATTATCTAGAGTTGGAACTCCAGAAACCTATATATTTTGCTAGCAGAAATTACTAAAACATCAAACAAAGTATGCAGGGAAGCTCTAACCAATACTAAATTATAGATAGCAGGACATCGATTGACAAAATTGAACGTAAACACAACACCACGCAAAAGTATTGGCTGGTCTGTCGGTCGCCCTGCGTGTGACGTCACCTTTTTCCTGCAGGATCCGTGGCCCATTCTTTACCCACTGCGTCAGCTACCTCTTGTCACATCCTCATAAAATATAGCCTATGTTTATCTCAAAATTCCAGGCTACATATTAGTAAAAGATTTTTTAAAATCGGATAAGCCCGGCCGATTGGCGCAGTGGGTTAAGGCGTTAGCCTTGCCCACTGTTGTCCGAGAGGTCCGCGGTTCGATTCCGTGTCTGGGCTGGGTGTTGTGTGTGTCTTTAGCTTTAGTTTAGGTTTAGGAAAAATTTGTAAATATATAAATAAAGAGAGAACGCTGGCTATTTGGCTATGATCCAGGGCCATAAAAGGGGTTCGCTCCTTTTAAAAAAAAAAAAAAAAAAAAAAAAAAAAATCGGATAAGTCGTTTCAGAGACCTCTATTTTAATTACGCTGACTCAACATATTTTTATTATTACGAAATGCATGTAACGAAGATATATTTATTTTGATAAAGATTTAATTTTTTTAATAATAACTGTAGACCGATTTGTCACTTGGTCACGTCTATTTTTAAGACCTACGTGTCAATTTTATAGATTAATCTTAGCACATAGACCGATACTATTGTGGCCTTTTTTGTAGATCCATTTATGTTCTACAATTCTTCTATACATTATTTTTACATATCTTTTACTGTAAAGGCAGCGTTTGCCAGAAAGTCGCCCGTTTGACCATTTTTACGTTATCTTGCATCACTAAAACTGTTACTTTTCTCATAACCTTATAAAATATAGCCTCCCATCCCAAAAGTCCAAGCTACATATCAATAAAAGATTTTTTAAAATCGGATCAGTACTTTTAGAGATTACCTCGAACATACAAACTCACAAAATTTACTTATTTTACTTTTTATAATAGTATATTAGATGATTCAACGCGGGAAGGGTTTCGGGCGTATGCTCGAGGTAAAGCCGAAAGCACACATATTACACAGGGCAACAAAAAAATATTTTTGTTTTGGTGCCTGGGATTTTAGAGCTGATTTTAAATATATTTGGGACGCTAAATCTACACATGCAATCCGTTTTTTTTTCTCTATCAGCTCTACTTTTTTAGATACATCAACTTATCTACCAATGTGGTTTTTATTCAGTATATTCATTTATGAGAGTTCTAAAATTATTATATATTCATTAATGTAGGTACAATGGTTTTATTGTCAGTCTGTAATTGAGTAAATATCAGGTAAATCTATAAATAGTGGAACCATTGCCTATCAGGTACCTGAACTGACCTTTTTAATCACCTAACTCGGGTAAGTCTCGTCAGTTTGTGCGTTCTTACTAATGAGAGTAGATCGAATTCGGCGTGTTATTTTATGTTAAGAAAAGAGTGTTTTTGTGTTATTGAACAGAATTAAAATGAGTTCAGGTTCCAGTTCAAGAAGAAGTTGTGTAAATCAACCTGATGTGTTTTGCTATATATGCGGAGAATACATGTTTCAACAAAACAGACAAACTATTACTGACTTTGTAAAGCGAGCGTATCTTGGATACTTTGGAGTTAAGCTTGGTGATCAGGACAAAACGTGGGCCCCGCATCTCGTATGTAAAACTTGTACAGAGCATTTACGGCAGTGGACTACCGGGAAAAGAAAATGTCTAAAATTCGGCGTACCAATGGTTTGGAGAGAACCAAAAAACCACTTCAATGATTGTTATTTCTGTTTAGTAAATACTAATGGAATCAATCGAAATAACCGCAGTAAGTGGACTTATCCCAATTTAGACTCGGCAATACGCCCTATCCCGCACTCAGATGAAATACCGATTCCAACATTTCATCAGCTACCACATATCTCTGATGACGAATATTTTCCCTCTGATCGCTCTTCTGGTGCTAATAAAAGTTCTGATGCTAATGAAACTAACAGTGACTATGAGGGGACGTCATCAGTTCCTCAACGCTTCAATCAAAATGAATTAAATGATCTCACCAGGGATCTCAATTTATCGAAAAAAGCTTCTGAAGTACTGGCTTCTAGGTTGAACGACAAAAATTTACTGGAACAAGGAACCAAAATTACCTTTTACCGTACAAGAGAAAAAGATCTGCTACCATTCTTTTCTCAAGAAGACAATCTTGTATTTTGTCACGAAATTAGGGGACTCATGAAAGAAATGGGACTTTCTGAATATATTCCAGATGATTGGCGCCTATTTATTGACAGTTCAAAGTAAAGTTTAAAATGTGTCCTTCTACATAATGGGAATAAATATGGTTCAATACCACTAGCTCACTCAACGAAACTGAAAGAAGAATATAATACCATAGCTTTGGTCTTGCAGAAGATAAAGTATTACGAACATCAATGGATGATTTGTGTAGACTTAAAAATGGTAAACTTTCTTCTTGGGCAGCAAAGTGGTTACACGAAATATCCGTGTTTCTTGTGCCTCTGGGATAGTAGGGACAAAACACACCACTGGGTTAGAAAAGATTGGCCTCAGAGAGAAAACATGGACGTTGGGGAAAAGAATGTCATTAACGACGCTTTGGTTGAAAGAGAAAAAATCATACTTCCTCCGTTACATATAAAGTTGGGCTTAATGAAGCAATTTGTAAAGGCTCTTGATAAGAATGGGTCTTGTTTTGCATATATAGGGGTAAAAATGCATCAGTTGAGCACAGAAAAACTCAAAGCGGGGATATTTGACGGCCCACAAATAAGACAATTAATTAAGGATCCTGCCTTCATAAATTCAATGAATCAAGTTGAACGAGAACCTTGGACATCATTTGTTGCAGTTGTAGAAAATTTTCTAGGCAAACATAAAGCTCAAAACTATGTTGAAATGGTTAACAAGATGCTTAATAGTTTCAAATCCTTAGGGTGCAATATGAGTATTAAAATACACTATTTACACAGCCACTTAGACCGTTTTCCAGAAAATTTAGGAGACATGAGTGACTAACAAGGTGAAAGATTTCACCAAGATATTAAAGTTATGGAGGACCGCTACCAAGGAAGATGGGACATGCACATGATGGCAGATTACTGCTGGAGTTTAAAAAGGGACTGTTTAAAAAAACATTCAAGAATGTCGCGGAAAAGAAGCTTTCCAAGTGTTGAGTGACTATCTCATTTCTTCAATGTTTTTTTTTGTTTGTAAGTACGACATAATATTGTATTTTGTATAACTAAAATAAAAATTTCGTATCTACTTTTGTTTACTACACTTACGGATTTGAGTTACAATAATGTAACTTATATTTCTCTAAAATTTTATATCTTAAAAATTTGAGCTCCTAGGTACAAATGAATACGTTATTTGAATTCAGGACATCAAATTGATATAGAATCAGCTCAAAAAACCTCGACACCAAAACAGCTGTTCCCCTGTGTTATTTACTAATACTATTGCTAAAAGAGAATGAAAAGGCCTGACTAAGAGTCAAACATATTAAAGGAATTCACCCTTATGTACAGGGCGAGTCAACGATAGAGTAAAGTTCCATATCTCATTTGTTTTGGGAATGACGAAAAAATGTTAAATACAATAGTTTTAGGGAATGTTAAGGTGCACAGTTTCAAAATTATTTTTGAGTATACAGGCTACTTTAAAAAAGTGTGGACGATATAACATATCCTATTTTCTAATTTATTTTTAAATTCTACGTGAAATTTTATAACCTTTTTATTAATAATATTATATACCTAAACCTAATAGTTTTTCTAATATTTTATTTTTTTTTAAAAAATACTAGTTTTCAGTTTTGTAAAAAATTGCCAGTAGCGCCATTGTTTCTGAAGGTGGAATACTCATAATTGGCACGAGCGTTCTATAGAGATGAAAGAAAAGATATACTATACTAGCCGGGCCCGCGGCTCTGCTCGCGTGGACTTGAGTCACTACTATCGTCACTGCTTATTCCTTAAGTTACCCAACGTAATAAAATAGCTCCCATTATTTCCCCTTATCTCCCAATATTTCTCCTTATCTCCCATTATCTCTACATAATTTCCATTATCTAGGCTTATCTCTGTTCATCTCCCATTATTTCTCCTTATCTCCCATTATTTCTCCTTATCTCCCATTATCTCACCTTATTTCTCATTATCTAGGCTTATCTCGACTTATCTCGCAATATTTCTCCTTATCTCCCATTATTTCTCCTTATCCCCCATTATCTCACCATAACTCCCATTATCTAGACTTATCTCTGCTTATCTCCCATTATTTCTCCTTATCTCCCATTATTTATACTTATCTCCCATAACTCACCTTATCACCCATTATCGAGGCTTATCTCGACTTATCTCCCATTATTTCTCCTTATCTCTCATTATCTAGGCTTATATCGAATTATATAGAACATATGTATAAATTTATAAAAACACGTAAATCGGATAAGTAGTTCTCAAGTGATAAGCGCACTAACGGACAGACAGACAGACAGAGAGACGTTGCATTTTATATATATTATATTCTTTGCTACATGATATTATTCCATATTTAATGCTTTGGGCAGTGTATTGCAAGAGAACGCGTTAGCGGCAAACTTTTCTCCAACTTTATTCACTATTATCGTCGCTGCTTATTCCTTATGTCACCTAACGTAATAAAATATATCCTATAACCTGGCCAGAAAACACACGTATGTTTAAAAAAAAAACACGTAATCGGATAAGTGGTTCGCCGCGCATAAACGGACAAACAGACAGAGAGACGTTGCATTTTATATATATTATAGATATCCTTTGCTACATGATATTGTTCCATATTTAGTGGTTTAGGTAGTGTATTGCAAGAGAACGCGCTAGCGGCAAACTTTTTTTCCGATTTGATTCACTATTATCGTCACTGCTTATTCCTCATGTTACCTAACTTAATAAAATATAGTCTATACCCTGGCCAGAGAACATATGTATATTTAAAAAAAAAAGCACGTAAATCGGATAAGTGGTTCTCCAGTCATAAGCGCACTAACGGACGAACAGACAGACGGAAAGACGTTACATTTTATATATATTATAGATATAGATTATTATTATTATTATATAACCTGGCCAAAGAATATATGTATGAATTTAAAAAAAAGACACGTAAATCGGATAAGTGGTTCTCGCGTGATAAACGCACTAATGGACAGACAGACAGAGAGACATTGCATTTTATATATATTATAGATTATAGGTATCCTCTGCTACATAATATTGTTCCATATTTAATTGTTTAGATTGTTTATTGCAAGAGAACGCGCTAGCGGCAAACTTTTTTCCGACTTCATTCACTATTATCGTCACTGCTTACTTCTTATGCTACCTATCATAATGAAATATAGCCTATAACCTGGCGGGAGTACATATGTATGTTTTAAAAAAAAAACGTACGAAAATCGGATGAGTGGTTCTCCAGTGATAAGCGCACTAACAGACAAACAGATAGACAGACAGACAGAGAGACAGAAAGACGTTGCATTTTATGTATATATTGTAGATGTAATAAAATGCATATCTATAACCTGGTCAGAGAACATAGGTATGAATTTAAAAAATCACGTAAATCGGATAAGTGGTTCTCGAGGGATAAGCGCACTAACGGACAGACAGACAGACAGAGAAACGTTGCATTTTATATATATTATAGATATAGATTATTATTATTATTATATAACCTGGCCAAAGAATATATGTATGAATTTAAAGAAAGACACGTAAATCGGATGAGTGGTTCTCGCGTGATAAACGCACTAATGGACAGACAGACAGACAGAGAGACATTGCATTTTATATATATTGTAGATTATAGATAATCTCTGCTACATAATCTTGTTCCATAATTGATGGTTTAGGCTGTTTATTGCAAAGGAGCGCGCTAGCGGCAAACTTTTTTTTCCGACTTCACTCATTATTTTACGTCACTGCTCATTCCTTATGCTACCTATCGTAATAAAATATAGCCTATAACCTGGCCAGAGAACATATGTATGTTTTAAAAAAAAAAGTACGTAAATCGGATGAGTGGTTCTCCAATGATAAGCGCACTAACGGACAGACAGACAGACAGAGAGACGTTGCATTTTATATATGTTATAGATGTAAAGAAATTTGAGTTAGATGCTACAGGATTTCCAAATTAATTTATGCATTTCGACTGTTTTAAATTTAAAAATTTCAATTTTTTAAATGGCACACCCTGTATATTATTATCTTTTCTGATAGATTTTACAAAACTTTTCAACTTTTATTAAGTATTCATAACTATTACCTTTCTAAGTCACTTACTACAACAATTAACTATTTTTACTTGCTTAATAGACATGTCAAAATTTGACAATGCCTACTTTTTTATTTTGTCTTGACAACTATGAGCTTATAGCGTAAGTGTATTAAAAAGAAGGGTAAAAATTGAAAAATTATTATACCTATTAGAAATAGGTATATGACATATTTAGTAAAAGTTGGAGGGTTTTGTAAAATCTATCAGAAAAAATAAAAATATACAAGGTGTGTCATTTAAAAAAAAACTGAGATTTTTCAATTTAAAATAATCGAAATGCATAAATTTATTTTGAACACCCTGTAGCATCTAACTCAAGTTTCCTTGCATACATCTTTTTTTTTCATCTCTATAGAACGCTCGTACCAATTATGAATATTCTACCTTCAGAAACAATAGCGCTACTGGCAATTTTTTACAGTACTGAAAAATAGTATTTTTTTAAAAAATTGAAATATTAGAAAAACTACTAGGTTTGCGTATATAACATTATTACTAAAAAAGTTATAAATTTAAAAATAAATTAGAAAATAGGATGTTCCATTTAAAACAACATATGTTATATCGGTATACTCAAAAATAATTTTAAACCGTGCACCTTAACATGCCCTAAAACTATTGTATTTGACATTTTTTTGTCATTCCCGAAACAAATGAGATAATGAACTTTACTCTATCGTTGGCTCACCCTGTACATGGTACATTCTATTCGTTTTTGACCGAGCTTTGGTATTATTTGGGTTTTTTTTTTACGCATTTAAGAATAAATAATAAGAAAGAAATGGATCAACGCTGATCTGTTCCATTTTATCTACAAATTTAAACGCTTAACAAGTATTTTAGAATGTTTGTTTGCACAAGAAAATCCACTTATCTGCTTTTTCTTTCTGATTGTCCCGGACTTACTTTTGAAAGTGATATAGTTAAAAATGATGTAGGTATTGTTAAAATATACCCGAAGCTTTAAATGTATTAAGTTGAATTTTGTTATTAGTCCAAAGCGTTATTAAATATTTACCCACTTAAAATTAGAATAATAAAAAAAAAGCAGAACAAGGTCGAAATTTGCAACATACTACTGTGTTCAAAAAATAGTAAGACTTTTGAAATAAAACGCAAATGGGTTATTTATTTTTCCAAATTTATTTCGTCCCCTTCAAAGTAATCCCCCTTGGATACAATGCATTTATGCCAACGTTTTTTCCAGTCTTCGAAACAGTTGTTGAATGCGATTTCTGGAATAGCCTTTAAAGCTTTCTTCGATCGACTCAAAACGATGTCCTCGAAGCGGTTTTTTGAGTTTAGGTAATAGCCAGAAGTCCAGCGGTGCTAAATCGGGCGAATAGGGCGATTACGAAATGATATGAGTTGATTTTTTGAGGAAAAAGTCGCAAAGAACCAATGCTGTGTGAGAAGGCGCAATATCGTGATGAACAAACCAAGAGTTATCGGCCCATAATTCCGGTCTCTTGAGATGTTTGGGAAGCCGAAAAACCATTTTTAAAACAAAATTTAATGTAACTGCCTTGCTGAATTTTTTCACTCATGTTAAAAATCGAAAAACGCGCTTTTGTTGTTGAACGAATGCAAGCGAATCTTGTTCACTACTAGAGACCGGATTATATGCATTTGCATATTTTCATATGCATTTGCATATTTAGACCATTCTCACCGATTATTGCATATTTTACCCAAAATCTAGTACTGATGCATATTTTCTCTATATTTACAATATTTCTCGGTATTACTAGGCAATTGAATTGCTCAGGGTATTGTTAATGTCGCCGTCTGGAACTGATCTTATCGCTGGGACATTACCTGCAATAGTCTAAACATCGATTAGGTTATAGTGCCAAGGGAATACCCAAAATTACGACGGTATTTTATTCCTTTGTTTCTTGGTCGGGATATTAAGTGATAAGTAGTTAGTTTCTAAGAATATTTGTTTGAGCGTGGATCAAATTATTAATTTTCTCGAAGACGAATTTTTTATTTTAAAACAAGATATCAGGCAAGTAAGTATTTTAAAAGGAAGAGTCAATTATTTAAATATTGTTGGCAATAATGACATTAATTACTTTTTGGACGTCAGGAATTATATTTACCCGACGATTAAATTTATTATGGAATAAGAGTTGGAAAAACAACTTCGTAAACATTTAGTTATTTCAAAATGCTACCAGAATAAACAGACAATCACACAAAAAAACGAATGAATGAATGAATGAATAATATAACAATCCCTTAGATTACAATCTAAGAAAAATTGCAAAATGCACATTGCACTACAATTTCGTTCCATTCATAGACTCGCTTATGCTCGCGATTCCTCCCGTGTCAATTACACGATTTGCATGCAGAATAGAAAACGAGTAACAAGAATTTCAATACCTACTAGTAACCCAAAGTAACATTTTGGTGATTCCCTACATACTTATCAGGAATGTGTCATTTATCATACCTAATTAACTATGAGCGAGATTTAAATATTTTTGTTAGAGTTATATGTACTTTTGCTTATCACTTTCGAAACACGTTCATGGATGTCGCAAGGTAATTATTAGAGACGGGATTATATGCATTTGCATATTTTCATATGCATTTGCATATTTAGACCATTCTCACCGATTATTGCATATTTTACCCAAAATCTAGTAATGATGCGTATTTTTCCTATATTTACAATATTTCTCGGTATTACTAGGCAATTGAATTGCTCAGTGTATTGTTAATGTCGCCGTCTGGAACCAATCTTATCGCCGGAACATTACCTGCAATAGTCTAAACATCAATTAGGTTATAGTGCCAAGGGAATACCCAAAATTACGACGGTATTTTATTCCTTTGTTTCTTGGTCGGGATATTAAGTGATAAGTAGTTAGTTTCTAAGAATATTTGTTTGAGCGTGGATCAAATAAATAATTTTCTCGAAGACGAATTTTTATTTTAAAACAAGATATCAGTTTTAACATTATTGTTGACGCGCTTGCATCAGTGTAGTCTTTTTGCAATTTTTAACGTGTTGTGTTAAAGCTTAACGTGTACCATGCCACCCGCAAAAAAGGGCCTCTTCGTGGGTAGCTGATTATCCTGGAACATTTACGTACGACGGAAATGTTTTATATTGTCGAGTTTGCGAGAAAAATGTTTCGTGCACAAAAAAGTTTCAAATTGACCAGCATGTCAAGACAAGTCTTCATATCGCAGGCTTGCAAAAAAAAGGCCCACGACAACTTATAACAGCAGCAAGTAGCAGTAATTCCACTTCTATAGGCAAACAAAAAAACCACTTTAGCATGGATTTATGTGAAGCATTGCTTGCAAGTAATATTCCTCTCCACAAACTTACAAATCCTACATTCAAAGATTTTCTGCGAAAATATTGCTTGAATCAAAAAATACCAGACGAATCAACACTGCGTAAAAATTACATACCAACAATTTACCAACATGTTCTGGAAAAATACGTAATGAACTTAAGGATGACATTATTTGGATTTCAGCTGATGAAACTACCGACAGTTGTGGTCGCTATATTGCGAATTTAATTGTGGGTGCATTAAGATTAGAGCCTTCTTCTTCCTATTTGGTGGCCTACAAAGAACTTGACAAGACAAATCATTCTACGATCGCCAAATTTGTGAATGAGGGTAATAAAAAAAGATTTCCTGAATCTTCTGCAGATGAAAGAGTGTTTATATTTCTTTCAGATGCTGCTGCCTATATGATCAAGGCAGCCAAAGTCCTCCAAGTATTTTATCCAAATTTAAGTCATGTAACGTGCTTTGCTCAAGCAAGGAGTCCATCGACTCGCTGAAGAAGTACGATCCACATTTGGAAATGTAAATAAACTGATTTCATCAGCAAAGAAAGTGTTTCTTAAGGCACCAGCTCGCAATAACGCCTATAAAGAAAAACTGTCAAATGTGCCTTTACCTCCCAAACCAGTGGTAACTCGATGGGGAACATGAATTGAAGCTGTACTATTTTACAATGAACAGCCATCAAAGGAGTAGTAAATGACTTCGATAGTGCAGAGGCTATGGCAGTTCAGTCAATCCAAGGAAGCATTTAACGATTCTGATATTTAAAAAAAAAACATAGCTTTGATTAGCACTCACTTTTCCCACATACCTGCGGGTATTAAAAAGCTTGAAACTCGAGGTTTGGCGTTAACCGAATCAATTCAGTTAATGAATAAAATCCGTCAAATAAACTCCACATTGCCAAATGTATTCCCGCGTAGAGTTAAAGAAAAGTTTGAAAATATTTTGTGCAATAACCCAAGCTTTGAACCTTTGTGTCAAATTGGTAGTTTTATTAATGAGACGGGTGAACTTTTGCCAGAAACAATAAATGCTAACATAGCACCCAAATTTAAATACTGCCCAGTTACCTCAGTGGATGTGGAACGGTCTTTTTCCACTTATAAAAATATTTTAAGTGATCGAAGACACAATCTTACTACCCAACATTTGGAACAATACCTTATTGTTTACGTGTACAAGAATACAAATGTTAAATAATTTAAAAAATGTTAAATATTTCTTAATTAAATTTAAACATCGTCGATAACTTCTTAATTTTATGCTGATTTTGAAATAAAACTAAAAATTACTACTTTTGTTATTATTTAATATTGCATATTTTGACCCTTTTCATGCATATTTTAAGTATTTTTCATGCATATTTGCACGCATATTTCAAGATTTTTATGTTGCATATAATCCGGTCTCTATTCACTACTATCGCTATGGTCTTAAAATTTGACGCAGATGGCAGTTAAGGTCCTACCAACCTAACGAAAAAAAAATTAATCCCATTTTGAAATGCCCGGGCGATTTAAATTTAAAGGTCTTACTATTTTTTGATCACAGTAGTATATAAACTCTTAATAATAAACAATGTATTTTATTTAATAAATTCTGAATCTAAAAATAAGTTACGCATAATTACTGACAATTTTTAAATTTTGTCGTAAAAGTAATATAGCTTACATTTATTTGATAGATAGTACTATAATTAAAGAAATATATGTAAATTATGATTTTTATTTCTCACTTAGATATTAGTTTGACGCAATTCACTAATTATTTTCATGCCTTTTTTTAAACTATTTGATATTAAAAATATTTGAAACTAAATTCTATTGAACAAGTAGGCAGCTTCCTCTGTCAAAATAGCTTTATGAACAAAATAGGTAGATATTTATCACCGCCAGGCTATAGTTTCGCCAGTTTTTGTAATGTTGGTGAAATATGAGCATATTTTTCGGGACCTCCTGAAAATCTAACATACTATAATAATAATCTTAAACAAACAAAAAGATACCTGTCTGGCCCATGGTAACTCCCCTTTACTCGATTTATACAATTAATATTCAGAATGGATTTCCCAGCAATATTCATTAGTATATAGTATTTTATTACCTATCTACCTTAGGGTATTTATATAAATGTAACAACACTAATACTCAAATATCATTTTGTATCAGAAGAAGCTATAGTATAGCGAAACGTGTCATACAGTTTCAGTGAAACTAAATAAAGTGGAAATTTGACAATATTAGTCTTTCATTACATACTATAATTGTTTTTGTATAGTTCTTTTTTCATTATAACTGATGTTTTTGTGGTAAATAGTGTTACAGTTACTTTTAAGCTTGTTTCAGTATTTAACATGGGCTGAAAAGTCCCGGGCCTAACACATAGATGGCACTAGTTTTATTGCAGTCACTTTTTTTTCAGTTAATACTAACCTTCAAAAGACAGCTGTTAAAATTTCATGATATTCTATTCATTAGTTTGTGAGTTATTGTGCTAAGAGTGACGCTACTTTTGTTATTTTCAAAACAATGGATCAAAAACAATTTCGTGTTTTAATTTTACACTGCTTCTTGATGGGAAAAAATACCGTTCAAGCGAAGCAATGGCTTGAAAAGTGTTATGGGGACTCCGCTCCATCAGAAACAACAATAAAACGTTGGTTTGCTGACTTCAAACGTGGTCGTAGAGACACCGATGATGCAGAACGCAGTGGACGTCCAAATGAGGCGGTAACACCAGAAAACATCAAAAAAATCCATAAAATCGTAAAGATATCAAAAGAACGTGTTGGCTTTATATTGCATGAGCATTTGACTATGAGAAAGCTCTGTTCAAAGTGGGTGCCGCGTTTGCTCACTGTTGATCAAAAAACAAGAACGTGTTGATGATTCTGAGCAGTGTTTGGCCATGTTTAAACGTAACAAACCGGAATTTTTGCGTCGATATGTGACAATGGATGAAACATGGATCCATCACTTCACTCCGGAATCAAAACGATCGTCATCTGAGTGGACAGCAACTGGTGAACCTCGTCCAAAGCGCCCGAAAGCACAACAATCGGCTGGAAAGGTTATGGCCTCGGTATTTTGGGATGTGCGTGGTGTAATATTCATCGACTATCTTGAGAAAGGAAATACCATCAACAGTGAATATTATATAGCGTTATTGGAGCGTTTGAAGGCCGAAATTGCAAAGAAACGACCGCATATGGCAAAGAAAAAAATTTTGTTTCATCAAGACAACGCACCGTGTCACAAGTCAATCAAAACAATGGCAAAACTACATGAATTGAACTTCGAATTGCTCCCACATCCACCGTATTCGCCAGATTTGGCTCCCAGCGACTACTGGCTGTTCGCAGACCTGAAAAAAATGCTCGCCGGTAAGAAATTTCGCACGAATGAAGAGGTTATCGCTGAAACTGAGGCCTATTTTGAGGCAAAAGATAAATCGTTCTACAAAAGTGGTATTGAAATGTTAGAGCGGCGCTGGAATGATTGCGTTGCTCTTGATGGAGATTACGTTGATGAATAAAGCTAATTTTGAACCAAAAAAAAAAAAAAAAAAACCGTGTTTTCTTTGTTAGGCCCGGGACTTTTCAGCCCATGTGTTACATAATTTTTACAATTCAGAAAATTATTAATTTAAAATATGCATTTTTTACCATATACGAGGGTTGTATGATAAGTACCTGGCCTTGACAAAAAAAAAAACATTTTTAGGAGGTAAATTTATTTTATTTTTCAACATAATCTTCTTTTAGCTCGATACATTTAGTCCAACGTTTTTCTATCTTTCATATCCCATCTAAAAAATACGATTTCTCCAACCCATCGAAATAGCCGTTTGTTTCAGCAATCACCTCATCGTTTGAACCAAATTTTTTGCGCCGAGCCATTTTTTCATATTCGGAAATAGGATATAATCGCTGGGGACTAAATCTAGTGAATATGGTAGATGTGGAAGCAATTCGTATCATAACTCATGGAATTTTGCGATGGCGATGAAATAATTGTGCACGCGTGCATTGTCTTGATTAAAGAGATTTTTTTTCTTCGCCAAATGCTGACATTTTTCTTTCACAACATGGTTGAAACGATCCAATAAGTTGATATAATACTCTCCATTAGTCGTTTTATACTTTATAAGATAATTGACGTGGATTATGCCTCATGCATCCTAAAACACTGTGGCCGACAAAGTCGTCTTGGCCTTCTTTGGCGCCGCACAGTGCGAAATTTAGGAAGTTTAGCGGAACTTTATTCAATTTTTGAAATACGTAAAATGCATAAGATTATTCATTATTTTGGTAGGTTAATATCCCACCTCTAAAACCTCATACTCAGTTTGGGGATTAACCCTGCGAAACAACTGCAAAATGCACCTGAAAGTTGCATTACTTATTCAATCATACTTTTTGCCTACAGAAAGCTATTCGATTTGTTTAAGTTAATAGAGTGGTACATACAAACGGCAAGTCAGTAGGCCATGATTTTTTTCTTCATTTAATTTATAATAGAATTGTCAATTATTGGCATTTAAATAATTGCAAAATCTTTTCTTACTCGTGTGTGATTTGTTCGTGAAAAAAGTGATTTTTAAGAAGTAAGTAAAATTTACATTTTTAACTTCAGTGGAGACTTTAAAAAGTGATACTACATAATACCAGCTTGAAACGCACAAAATTTGAAAGGTTTTTTTTTCCTCTGTTGGAAACACAAAAGATCTTCTGAGATATTTTGCGATCTTCTTTTAAATTAAACATTTTCCAGAATGACTGCAAATTTCATATAACTGCATATTCCAAAAGTGGAAGGAGAACCGACATCGGACGCCATCATTGGTTTTGTTTTGGAAAAAATAGGCTCACTAATGCTAACATCTGACGCTCTTAGAGTGCCTAAATTGTGGTCTTAAAATTGATTCAGAAAAGTTCGGCGATTAAGCAAGAGAAACTTTGGAATTGTATTTGAAAGAATATTTCTGGTACTCAATGCCCCTAAGTGTGCATAAAGTCCTTTGTCATGGAAAGGATATTATAGCCTCTTGCATTCTTCCGATCGGACAATTTTCTGAAAAAGCTCAGGAGGCAAGAAACAAAGACTGCAGAAAATATCGCGAACTTTTTACTAGAAAAACATCCCGAATTGACACAAATACGGATTTATTTAATCGACTGCTTATTTCATCGGATCTGTACATCGCTAGTCTTCGTAAAGCACCCAAAACCAAGCATAGTGAAGTTACGCCAGAAGTTTTAGAGTTGTTAGAAAGATTTGCAGACCCATGTAATGATTGCGGGTCTTCAGAGGATTGCAATGAGTCTTGTTCTGAATAGATGTTCAAAATGTTGTTACAAAATGTATGTTTTTTTAAATTGTTCTGTAATAAAAAAACACAAATAAACTGAAGCACATTAATTTTTATTAAAAATTTTAAAAAAAAAAACCAACAAATAGAACTGTTTTTACTGGTTTAAATAATTAAGTTACTGTAAACTCAAGAAATTTCGCACTGTGCGCCGGGTCGTCACAGAAAAACCCACTGTTTGGACTATTCTTTGGTCTCTCGTGGTTCCTAATGCAGCCAACACCAAATCGGAAATATAGGAATATATTTTAGAAAATGACATTTATTTTGACTTTAATTATAAAAAAGGAATCTTTTGGAAATTTTGAAAAACTACAAATTGAAAAAGAAATATGTTTCTGATAGTATGGCTGAGAAAATGAGACACACTGTTTTGCGGCTTCCTCGGTATTATTGTATGTTTAATCCAATTGAACATATTTGGCATCAAGTTAAATCAAAAATAAGGACACAAAATGTTTTCTTCTACTTTAAGCGTGTCGTTAGTTGAATTAGTAAAAAAGTTATAAATGATATATCTTGTGAAAGCTGGAAGAATTCCATTCAGTACGTTGTTAAAGTTGAAGATTCATATATTTATGTAAATAATATAAAACCACTGATAATTACCTCAGCGAATGACAGTGATAGTGAAACCGAATTAGGCTTAAGTTAAAAAAATTTTTATTTATATAATATGCCCCCCCTTGTAAATCCCATTCATTCAAACAGTATATTTTTACTTCTTATCCATTTGTTTTTACATGCATCTATAAATAAACCTCTCCAAAAACACTTATAATTTTATTTATTTGCATTAATGAATAAAATTCTTAAGTCCATCTCTGCAACCTATCATAAACAAAAGGTCAGAATTTTTATATTGCCCACTTAAAACGGCAAAAATCATATTTTGGGACATGCTGTCCATATACTTAATATTCCCATCGTAGGCTGACACACCAGCCACGAACCGTCAGAGTGGTTGACAAAGTCAACACTTCAACGCAGGTGGTGGGCTCAGGCATATATGGTTTAATATAAAACTACTGAAAACAGACAAAGTCCATATTTCAGCAGTTTACCGACTGATGAGCCGTGATGCGGCGAAACGTGCCTCGGGATGGATTGACAAATAAGAGAACAGTGGAGGTGAAATATGAACTTTGTCTGTTTTCAGTACTTTTACATTAAATCATATATATTTCATGCCTTCATCCAAATTTAGATATAAAAATAAATCCTGATTGCACATCAGAGTACAGTACAATTTTTATCCTATAAGAGATGCTATCGGTACTCTTCTAAGCGAGCAGTTAAAGTCTTAATTAGTGCTTAGCATGATTGGTGTGATAATAATGAGGAAGGGTTGTTACTGTTATTAGTTTTGAAATAGAATTCATTGATGAGAGGTTAGGTCCACGCGAGGTCGCTTATGCCAGCTCTTTAGGGAACAATTTATTGAAAAAAATTTCTCGAATATCGGCACTTGATCACTGGTGTATAAGAAGGTCGAGAAAGATTCTAGTGAACTGACACTGGAACGCACACCATATATACATCGTTTCTTGATATTCTTGATCACTCTGCTCGAAATTTACATAAAGTTTGTTTAAATTTTACCACCCCTTTTTTTACTCAGCTAAAGAGTCTAGACATTATTTATGATATGTGTAAATAACCTAAATACTAAATAATAAAACTTTCGCACTGAAGACAATCTCCGTTTCTGTGTCATAGGAACTAAGTTTGCCCTCCCCCTTGCTTCGGTTGCCAGTTGCATTTGAGCAATAAATCATCCAAATTTATATTTATTTAGAGGACACTCTGTATATCCCGACAACTCTATATTAGGGCTGCCAGCTCTCATACAGTTCGCCAAACAATTGATCATTTGACGGAGAAAAACAACTCATTGCCCGGATTCACCTGATTTATCACCTAGTGACTTTTTTTTGTTCCCGAATGTCCAAAAAGATGCGTTGACAGCGATTTTCATCACCTCAAGAAGCTGTTGAATCCTCCCAAAATCATGTTTTTGAGATACCAACTTCAGACTGGAAAAAATGTTTCGAGAATTGATTCGAACGCACGCAAAAGTGTATACATGCCATAAAGGCAAATATTTTGAGAAACAAAACAATTTGTACCAAAAATTTTTTTTTCTTTCGTTGTTTTTGTAAAAACTTAAAAGGTAGCCCTCGTATAAGGTGTCATTTGAGAATAACATGTTAATTATACCTCGATCATCATTATGCCATAAGATGTGATAAAAACAATTAAAGAGAAATGTTACATAAAGAGATAACGTTATGTTTACAATATAATATTTTGGAAACAGTATTGTTGATATTTGGTAATCAGTTACAGTACTCTTAATTACCTAAATGTTTAGATAAAATTTATTTTCAAGATATTAACTTTATTAGTTAACAATGCTGTTCTTGATGAGAAAAATTATCCTTCGACATTCTTGCACATCTTCACATTTCATGGTTACTAGATATCGTAAAATACAATTTCCGTCGGTCTGTCTGCCCGATAACTTTTGAAATATCAATTTCAAATTTGATACATATATATATATATATATATATATATATATATATATATATATATATATATATATATATATATATATATATATATATATATATATATGTTTTGACGAATGTTCTCACGGGTGTGAAATGTAGTAATGGTTTTTTCGGGTATCCCGTGTTAGCTTGAAGTCCCTTGATGGACGGTTTTCGCTGACGTTTCGATGGAATCTCATCCATCTTTTTCAAAGCGTTGATCACTGGTCGGTGTCTTGCCGTTGAATGTCGAGACTGGCCCTGAGTGCGCCGGTTTTATGTACTCGGGGGTGTTTCTATTGGTCGGACGGACCTGGCCAATAGAGGCTCGGCTTTGGCTGCGCGTTGTCGGTCCTGTGGTTCTTTGTAATGTTTGTGTTGGTGAAGTAACATATGGTTGAATTATTGTTTCTCTTGGTTGGACTTGGTACTGGGATAGAATATGTTTCCAAGAGTTCGGTAAACGTTGGCTATCATCCCGATTATTTAAGTTGTTGGGCCTCTTTTCTATTTCTATGGCTTCTTTGATTACCCTAGTGGATAGGTTATTACTTTTTTGTAGGGTTCTGGTTTTGTCAAAATCGATTTTGTGGCCGGTATTGTGTGCATGTTGTGCTAGAGAAGAGGTGGTGGATTTTTGTTTTACGGCGTTTTTGTGCTCGTCTCTTCTGGCACTAATTTTCCTGTTTGTTTGGCCTATGTATGAAAGACCGCAGTCCTGACACGGAATTTCATATACGCCTTGGTCTTCTAAGGCTATAATATCTTTTGGTGTAGGTAGAATATCTTTAATTTTTTGGTTGGTTGTGTAAATGGTCTCAATTTGGTGTTTTCCTAGAAGTCTTCCTATTTTGTCTGTGATGCCTTTTACATATGGGAGAAATGCTTTTGTGTTATATGTCTTTCTTTCCTGTTTGTGTTGTTTATTTAGGGCCCGCCGGATTGTGTTTTGACTATATCCATTTGAAAGTAAAACGTTTCGAAGGAGCTTGGTTTCTTGTTGTAAATGTTCCTTGTCTGTTAGGGTTTCTGATCGGTGAGCTAAGGATTTGGCAACGGAGAAGAGTTGGGCTGGGTGATGATGTGAGCCGGCATTTAAGTATCTGTTTGTATGTGTCGGTTTTCTATATACTGAGTGAGACAAAGAACCATCTAATTTTCTTTGAAGCAAGACATCTAGGAATGGTAGTTGTTCTGCTGCTTCCCTTTCCATTGTAAATTTAATGTTTGGATGTATGTTGTTAAGGTGTTCCAGGAACTTGTTTAAGTTGTCTTCACCGTGTTGCCATACCACAAAAGTGTCATCTACGTATCGTAGCCATGTTTTCGGTTTATGTGGCGCAGTTTCTAGAGCTAGTGTTTCGAAATGCTCCATGTATAGATTAGCTAGGGCTGGTGACAATGGAGAGCCCATGGGTGCACCTTCTATTTGTTTGTATTTTTGGCCTGAATAGACGAAGTATGTATTAGCGAGGCAGTGTTTTGATAGACTGATGACGTATTCGGGCAGGTTGTATTTTCTCTCTATGATAGACAGTGCTTCGGTAACTGGTACTTGCGTGAAAAGGGATACGACATCAAAACTGACAAGTAAATCATTTTTCTCTAGCTGCATGTTTTTTATGATTTGAATAAAATGTTGTGAATTTTTCACGTATGATGCGGCTTTTTCCACATGAGGTTGCAGAGTCATGGCTAGGTGCTTGGCTAAAGCTTGTGTTGGGGAGCCAAACGAGCTGACTATTGGTCTTAAGGGTGCTCCTTGTTTGTGGACTTTCGGTAATCCATACATTTTTGGGCATCTTGATGATTTCTCTCTAGGAATAAGTTTCTTTTTTGTTTCTTCACTAAGAGAGGAGGACTTGATTGCGGATTTAGTGGTTTTCTCTAGCTATGTTGTCGGATCACTTGTGATGGCTTTATACGAAGGATCATTTAAAAGGTTGAGCATCTTTTGGTGGTAATCGTCAGAGTTGATAACCACGGTGGCATTACCCTTGTCGGCTGGTAAGACAATAATTGATTGGTCTTTGCGTAGATCGCGCAGGGCTCGGAGTTCTTCACCGGATATGTTTTTCTTGGGTGGCTTGGATTTGCGTAGAATGCTAGTTGTTTCTTGACGAAGAATTTCAGTAGTGTCTGCATTCAGTTCGGTGATTGCCTTCTCAACTCCACAGATTATGTTCTCAACTGGGATGCGTGACGGAGCAATAGCGAAGTTGAAACCCTTGGCTAGTGCTTTTTCAGCTGCTGGAGTGAGCAATTTGTCTGACAGGTTGTATACTATGGTAGGACCATCTTGGTGTCTTTCTGCTAGTGTGTTTTGTTGTTTCCGTAGTAGCACAGAGACCTTGGCCTTTTGCCTTTCAGTTCTAATGGAGAAGTCTGTTTCTGATCTGAATTCGGCTAGAGTATCTATAACAGACCAAAGGGATGGGTGAATGACGTTGCTAAGGCGGAGACGTAGTTTGTATAGTTGGTGGTCGTTAGTGTTCAATCTCTTCTTGATGTCGTAGATTCGTTCTCGGATGATAGCACAGCTGGCGTTGTTCAATATTCTGTTTAACTTGCTGGTCTTCGTATGGAACTTTAACTTGCAGCAGTTGGGAATAAGGTGTTGATCTCGGCAGTTCTTCAGAAAAGCTAAGTCAAAAAGCAATCTCGTTCTTTTTGTGCATAACTTTTCGAAAGTTTTTGTGTCGTGGTGAATTACATTTTTTACAAAAAAGTAATAACCTATCCACTAGGGTAATCAAAGAAGCCATAGAAATAGAAAAGAGGCCCAACAACTTAAATAATCGGGATGATAGCCAACGTTTACCGAACTCTTGGAAACATATTCTATCCCAGTACCAAGTCCAACCAAGAGAAACAATAATTCAACCATATGTTACTTCACCAACACAAACATTACAAAGAACCACAGGACCGACAACGCGCAGCCAAAGCCGAGCCTCTATTGGCCAGGTCCGTCCGACCAATAGAAACACCCCCGAGTACATAAAACCGGCGCATTCAGGGCCAGTCTCGACATTCAACGCCAAGACACCGACCAGTGATCAACGCTTTGAAAAAGATGGATGAGATTCCATCGAAACGTCAGCGAAACCGTCCATCAAGGGACTTCAAGCTAACACGGGATACCCGAAAAACCATTACTACATATATATATATATATATATATATATATATATATATATATATATATATATATATATATATTATTTGAAGGAGGAAAGAAATCTCTAGTGTTTGAGTGATACCCCTTCAGGCGAAGGCGATGAGAGTGATGTGGTCGATCAATTTAGTATAATCTTAACGGTATTATGAGAAATTTTTCTTCTTTTTGGTTGTGTGATAATGAATATATTTTAAACAAAATTAATAATAGTTACAGATATAATGGATTAAGGGGATGGTTGAAGGGGTTGCATCCAATATATCTTATTATAAGTTTTTTTCCAGATTCTTGGTGTTCGGGAATTTGAAAAATTATGTTATGTGAACATAAAATAGGACATAAAATAGGGAAGAGACTCCAAACATCAAAAGGCCTATTACAAGGATGCTTTACATCCCCAACACTATTCAAAATATACCTCGAACACACATTAAAAAAATGGAAGCAAAAAAGTAGTGGAATGGGAGTCCCAATACAAGAAGATTAGGTACTTATCCGATGGATTTAAATATTTTAGGAACCATCATTTCAAAAAACGCAACATCAGAAGAAGAGATTAAAGCTAGATTAGGACAAACGCGGACATGCATAAGACCATTAAATTCGATCCTGTGGGACAAGCACATTACAAAGAGAAACAAAACACGCATATACAAATCAATAATACAAAGCATAATGACATACGGGTCAGAAACATGGACGATCAACAAAAGAAATAAATCTAAAATTAACGCGGTAAAGATGGAGTATTGGAGAAGATGTTGTAGAGTGGCACGTATGGAGAGAATAACAAATGAAGAAATAAGAAGAAGAATGGACATCAAAGAGAATGCAATAAACACCATTGAAGAAAAACAATTAAAATGGTATGGACACATAAGACGGAGCGAAGATAATAGGTTGATAAAGGGAATAACGGAGTGGAGCCCTAAAGGGACAAGAAAAAGAGGAAGACCCAGACGATCATGGAGAGACGATGTGGACGAGGACTATGGAGGACAGGGGTCTAACAGATGAGACTGGGAAGATAGAAACGGATGGAATCAAAGGCTGAGAGAAGGAAGACAGCGTTAGCTGTAGAAAATCTTTGATATATGTGTATATATATATATATATATATATATATATATATATATATATATATATATATATATATATATATATATATATATATATATTTTAATTTCAGTTTCAGATTTAATAAGAATATTATAATTTATAATATAATATACATTCTAAAGTTCTGATGATTTTTTCAACAAAGGTCGGTTAGTTCAAGTTAGTGGGAATTATCCTGTACGTAATGTCAAGAGAAATGAGTAGAACGAAAACAATATACTTACTTATTTTTTTATAAATTTAAACTCCCATTCACCATTAACTAATATTAAAAAAATATATATTTTGCGTTAATATTAATTACATACACCAGTAAACTAACTTTAATCAATACTGGCACGAAAAACACTTTTGAATGCTAGTAAGTTTAAGCTGCAGTTTCTTTTACAATACCATATTTTAATCCTTGGCTTATAACATTTTACTTAGTAAAGTGTAAAATAAACAGAATTTTTGAGTAAATATGTACATTTGGACGGTAAAAATTTCAAAATATATACCGTGTCTAAAAGTGAAAAAATAAGGTTTAAAAAGTAATTACAGTAGAACCCCGGTTATCCGAGGTAACGTAGGGGGGCACCCTCCTCGGATAACTAAAAACTTGGATAATCCGGATTTGTTTTTTATTCATTCAAACAATAAACACCAATACTTTAAACCGACGTATTAACGTTTTTAACATATAAATAGGTACATAGATTATAAAACGGTGAAATACAGTCCCTGGCCAAATTATTAGACGCACTGTATTTTTTTTAGTAATTTTATGTTTCTTAAGAGTTTTTATGCAATAATGGTATATTTAAACTACAATATTATTGATTTTTATTTAAAAGAATTGTTGTAGACTACATATTTGTATTTATTTTTAACATATGACAACACTGTGTTGACAAAGTGATACATGAACGTAAATAAGTACAAACTTGTATCAGTCGCAATCGGAATCGAGTCAGGTACGGACGTGTTTCTGTGGCTTTATGGACTGTGATTGTTTGTTTAACAGTTTTATACTACTCAGTTATTAGTTTATTTTGTATGCAGTGTTTTAAAAAAGTAATTGGACTATTTTCAATATGGGTAGAAAAGGCGATCTTTCACCACGTAAAAAAGCTGAAGTGAAGGCCCTTGTGATTGCGAAAACATTTACAAACCGAGAAATATCACGAAGATTGGAGGTTTCTGAAGCTAGTGTACGACGCATAAAAAAGAAAATTGAGTCAAGGAAGGAATTAAGCCCGAAAAGAAAGAAAAGATGCGGTAGAAAACCAATTTTCACTCCACGGTCAGAGAGATGTTTGAAGAAAATTTGTGTAGAAAACAGATTTGCTACCACAAAGGTAATAAAATCACAACTCCAGGATGCTAGCGTAAATGCTTCTGAGCGCACTGTTCGAAGAAAATTGAAAGAATTAGATTTTAAGGGCTGTCGCCCCGCCAGGAAGCCCAAGTTAACAGCTGCAATGAAAGCAAAGCGCCTGAAGTGGGCCATACAATGGCCGTGACAAAGATGTGGACTTCTGGAGATCGGTAAGATACAGCAATTTAATCAATAATTGATACATTATTATCATTTTCAGTTAAATAAAGCAAATAAACATGGAAGTTTATATATTTTTCCTATTTTCGACAGGTCTGCTTCAGTGACGAAAGCACATTCGAAATTTTGCAGAATAAAGCTCAGTATGTGCGTCGTCGTAATGGAGAAAAGTTTCATCCTGATTGTGTCGTCCCGACGATTAAACATCCCACCAAAGTGATGATTTGGTCAGTCATCAGCGGTAAGGGCACTGGACGTCTGTACGTCGTCAAAGAAATAATGAGGCAAGATTAGTACAAAGAAGTATTACAAAATCGGTTGATTCCGCAGCTCAGAGAATGGTTTCCAAATGGGGAACCATTCACTTTCATGCAAGATGGAGCTCCCTGCCACACTGCTCGGTCTGTTAAAGCTTTTTTGGCAGAAAAAAATATCCCTCTGTTGGATTGGCCCTGAAATGAACCCCATTGAAAATGTGTGGGAGCTGATGAAAAGAGAAGTGGCTAAAGATGTGATTACCAACAAAACCCAGCTCCTAGAAAAGATTATTCATGTGTGGAATCATCATTAAAGCTTTGATAGCGGCTAAAGGTGGCTCAACTAAATATTGACTTTTACTAACATTAATTACACTTTTCTTTAAAACTTAATAAACTTATACTTTTCTAAATTAATGCTGTTTTATTTATGTCAAATAAATAGGTAATTGATTGGATAATATAAAAATAAAAAACAAATCAATTTAAAATAATAAAACGGTACAATATCACTCGGTAAATTAATATTTTACGTGAAATCTTGCAGTGCGTCAATAATTTTGCCAGGGACTGTAGGTATCTATGCGCTTCTGTTTCATTTTACATTTTCTTTTTCTCGCTGCAATGTTTCTCCATCTATTAAGAAGAAGCAAATCCGCTGGAGTTGCCTCTGGTTGTTGTTCGATATACCTCAAAGCTTTTTCCAAAGAAGCAAAACCTTCTTGATGAGAGATCTCAGTGGGAGACTGTACATCCACCGCCGCTTCATCATTGTCATCTGATTTTTCGGTTTTCTGAAAGACATTCGTTATTTCTTCAATACTCATTCCTTCTTCTAAATCATCTGCTGTAATCCATTCAACAACATCTTCTCTTATCACATTTTCGCAACCTTTTCATTTTTGCATTAATTCAAATAAACTTTTTTCTTTTTCTTCTATCTCGCTGTCAAAATTTGAACAGGACATTTCTCCATGGCTTCTCAATTTCAAAGCTAATTCATTTAATGGAGTATCATCTTCACTGTCATAGTCCTTAAAATCAATATCTTTTGACCAAGATTTTTGAATAGTGGTAGTACGCACAGAATCCCAAGCTTCACTTACCCAGTAAATAAATTTTTCAGTGTAACCTTTCTCATCCCATTGATTTTCTGTGTATTCTAGCAGGTGTTCAAGATATAAACGCCTATAATTTTTTTTAATGTTTTCGAGGATGCCTTGATCCTTTGGTTGCATTATGCTGGTTACATTTGGAGGAAAAAAATTTACAACAATTTCGCCCACATGAAGTCCTTCATCCATTAACAAAATTGCTTTAATAGGAAGACGGTTTCTGTTCAAAAATTTAGTCACAGATGGCACGAACTCTTCTTCAAACCAGTTAGTAAATAAGGTCGCATCCATCCATGCGCTCTTCTGACTTTTATAATAGACTGGTAGGGCTTTGGGTGAGAAGTCTTTTAAAGCTCTTGGATGTGCAGACTTGCCAATCACCATTAGTGGGATTTTGTGCTTGCCAGATGCATTGGAACATACCATTATAGTTAATCTTTCCTTACTTCGTTTGTGCTCAGGAGCTGATTTTTCCTGTCGAGATGCCATTGTTTTTTGATGGAAGCATTTTATAATTCAGACCAGTTTCGTCACAGTTGTAAATTTGATCACATGTGTATCCACAATCTTCGATTTGCTTTTTAAAGTTCTGTTTAAACTTCTCAATTGATGACACATCAGCAGAAAGTTTTTCACCACATACAGTCAGTTGTCGTACACCGTACCTTTTTTTCCAGCGGTCAAGCCATCCAGAACTGGCGGTAAACTGATCTGTCTCTGGGAATTGCCTACTAATCATTATTGCTTTCTGTTTTAAAATTGGACCTGGCAGAGGCACACATTTTGATCTCTGTTGGTTAAACCACATAAATAAAGTTTCGTTAACCTTTTCATAGTCGCCGGTTTTCATTGATTTTCTTCCTGAGGACGAGGAGGCTTGATTTATACACCACTCTTCTATTTTGGTGCGGTTTCTTTTCCAATCTCCAACTGTTACCTTACCTACTCCATAATCTCGTGCAACCACTTTAATTGTCTCTCCTGCTTCAATTCTTCTGATGGCTTTTAATTTTTCTTCAATAGGAACGTCGATTCTTTTACGCTTGCTTTGCTCCATTATAATACGACAAACAAAAATTCAAACAAGGCAGTTCGTATTAATTACACTTAACTACCAGAACTCCAACCAAATAAATTATGTGAGTATACTCGTACTTCTCCGTAGTAAACGCTATAACGCACTGCATTCACGCAAATTTACATGCTGAAAGAGTCCAGAAATATAAATAGAGGAACCCCTCACACGGGCCAGGGGGATTCCCCGAAGGCCCCGACGATTTTAAATGGAAATATGTACATACATATTTTAGAAGCTCGGTTAATACGCAGCATAGACGCGCGTACCTCGAATAATCAGGTTCTTAGATTGGCTCGGTTAATCCGGAGCTCGGATAATCGCGACTCGGTTAATCGGGGTTCTACTGTATTTGAAATAAAATATTTGTAGAGTACCCCTTATTTTTCTTGCAAACAAGTTAAATTTGACCTTCTAACACTTAACTAACTTGATCAAAGTAATACGGGTTGATCAGGAAAACGTAAAAGAGAAAGAGACAGAATTCTGAAAGGCCATATTACACCCCCGTCCCCATTTCTTATGCCGTCTGTTAAGTAATAACGTGTCCGCGATAATTCATTTTTAGTAGATGCAATTTTAACGAGTTAACAAAAAATCGCTGTCGTATTTCACATTATAAATTATTAAAAAGCCGGTAAGGGAAATCATTTTAACAAGACGAAAAACGAATCGTGTCTTTATTTTCACGGGACCCGAAATTAATGCTGCGTCAAGGACGGCAAAACGAAATTAATGCTGCGTCAAGGAGGCGACTCGCTTGGGCCCACGACAACATCGACCGTGACTGGGACAACGTGATCTTCCCGGACGCAGCTTCTTTTGGGGATATGCGACGGCTCCTCGGGTCTGGGGAACTGCCTCCAATTGCCTCATTCAGCAAACCGTCAAACATCCAATCAAAGTGCGTGTTTGGGCATGCTTGTCCAAACAAGGGTTATTTTACTAATATCTCTACACCCTAATATTCATTTAAAAAATTCAAGTCACAATAATTGCAAATGGAATTCTGGAAACAGACTGACTGACTGACTAATCGTCCCCGTCTTTTTCAGAATTCGTACTTGTTTATGCTAAAATTCTGATTTTTGATCTTAGAATAACTTGATCTTGAGATTGAGATTCAAAAATAAAGGCCGTTTGCTTATATTTAAATATTGGGGGTCTGAATAAAGTTGTACACATGCAGCGCCATCTATTGATTGTTTCCGAAACCACTGAAGTTATTGTTTTGATTCAGTAGTCGTTTTCCTGTCGGCGAATGCAGATAACAATGTCCGCGAAATTCGTTGCTCCCGCCAGTTGCGAAGTGCGTGCTGTGATTCGAGTTTTGTGTGCAAAAGGATCATCGAATGTGCAAGATGAAGAGCAGAGTGGTAGGCCCAGTTACTCCGCAAGGTGAAAAACGAATCGTGTCTTTGTTTTCACGAGACCCGAAATTAATGCTGCGTCAAGGAGAGACAAAATTAAGAAAACCGGGTTTGCATGTGTCCCATTCAACAACTTCGTGCTCATGATGTCAAATTCCCAAGAAATCTTTGCTGGGCGAAAATCACGTCGCGAAGAGGGTCGCTTGGGTCCACGGTAAGATATTAGAGTGGACCTCACAATCGCCGGACGCCAACCCTATTAAAAACGTCGGGTTCCTTGTAAAGAGAAAGCTCAGAGGAAAGACTCTGACCACTTTGACTTAATTGTCTCTCGAGATTCGAAAAATTTGGATGATGATGATGATGATGTTATTTGGGTCTGGGCGCATCGACAACTAAGGTCATTTAGCGCCCCATATTAAGATTATTAGACTTGGAAGTCCATTTCCTTCAAAAATTTTTTATGTTGTCTTTATGTATTTCAAAAGATTCTAAGGCTAATTTCAGATTTGAAGGAATGTTGTATTTGTCTCTTATATTTTTGTGATGATCCGACTCAAATATGTGTATGGCAGATAAAGGAGACCCACAGGTGGGACTTAAAGGTGGTGGTTCGTTTTTTATAAGATAACCGTGAGAAGAAAACGTGTTTCCTACCGCCAACCTTCTCAATAGTACATTGTCCTTTCTTCCTATGGTGGAAGAGTTCAAAGGCGGGAAGACATTTGGTTTTATGGATCACAGTTTATTATTGGGGTCTTACAGATCCTACTGTAACTTGAAAAGGGATTTATGGATGGTCTTAAGGAATGTGTTGAAGTCTGAGAAGTGATTTTTCCCTGTATTCATGGAGCCTCTTTCAATAGCCAGTTTTGCATAAGTGTCTGCTTAGTCATTGCCACTGTTGCCGATGTGGCTGGGTAACCAAAGAAAAGAGATGGACCGATGGTTGAGTTTTGCTGTGTACATTAGATCAGTGATGTGTCTGATGTAGTTATAATCTAGATTTCGTGATTTATTGGTAGTGAGAGCGCTCAGGGAGTCAGAAATGATTAAGGAAGGTTTGTTCCGTCTGTGTAAAAGAGACAGTGGTTTGGATAGTTTCTGGAGGTTCTTTCTAGGAACAGTTTATTAAGAAATGCATTGGAGTAGTCTGATTTATTATAAGAATGTAAGTGAAGGTCTATGGAGGGACGTGGAGAGAGCCATGGGGGAAAAGATGTTTAAAGAGGATAATTGTATTTTGGAGGGGAAATGTTATGGAGGAGAGAGGGAAAAATTTGGAGATCATTGGCACGCGAGTATGCAGAAAATCTCGTCGACAGCATGACTCGAAGATGCCAGGCGATTGGACAGCTTACTAAGGTAATTGCGCTGTGATTAGCACACCAAAGAACATTGATGTCAAAAAATGTTCTCGAAACACGTTTTTGGAGAATACGAGCGGTCACGTTCTTACTTGACAGACTGTAGAACAGAATATCATTCAAAGGACTACTTTGACTTTATTTGACATAGTACATGCTCTCAACCGAATTGTCAGCAACTTTTTTCCAAAAATGAGACTGTAGGTCGGTTATAACACTAATAATGTCTGGTTTCAATGCTTCAACAATTGATGGCTTTTTTTGTAGATGGCAGACTTTACATAATTACATAGTGGCGTGATATCAGAATATTTTGGAAGTCAGTTCACCGGTACATCTCTCGAAAATAACGAGTAATTGAACTTCGTTTCCAATAAAACAATGATGAAGTTAGAAACCACGTAATTATCAATTTTGTTAAGAAGACTAAACAATATTTTTCATGGAATGAAATAAATTTAAATAGTAATGTCACAGTAAACATTAAACGCAGTAGCGACGCTCAAGAAAATTTTTAGGTTCTGTTTTTTATCACGCACGCGTCCCCTATCACACCAACAAAATGACTGCCAGCGCGGTCGCGGGTTGTGTTCACATCTGAATTTCAAGGAAAATCTTTTTATAACGCGCTCCGAAATTCATTATTAATAATTTTGCAATAAGTAAATGACTGGTTTGAGGTTATAATTGAAAATAATTATAAAAAAGATGTGAAGAGGAAGTTTTTGTTGTGCGCTTAGTTCTTGTAAAAATATATGTAGCATCTCCAAAGGAATTTGTTCTTTTTAGATTTCCCAAAGATCCTAAAAAATTAACGATGCTGAACCAGACATAGTTATGTCATGGCCCTCCATTCCCCTAGCATCGTCACTCAATTTGTTGGGTGTTAATTTGGGAGCAAATATGTTCTGGCATGAACATGTTGCAGGCATAGCAAGGAGAGCTTCTCAAAAGTTGGGAATATTATTTCGAACCAGAAAGCTTTACACTCCACAACAACTGTTAATTCTTTACAAAGCTCAAATTCGACCAACTATGGAATACTGCTCCCCTGTTTGGGGCTCTGCCCCTAAATATACGCTGCATTTATTGGATTCTATTTAGAAGAGAGCTGTTCGCCTGATTGGAGACCCGGAACTGGCCAACAACCTTGATTCGTTGGAACATCGAAGAACGGTTGGCAACTTGAGTATATTCTACGAGTACTCCGTATATATCACCACTACACCAAACACTTTATTCTTGCACTCGACGCGCGTTTCGCTAACCATGTTGGCTTCATTGACTAAATTGACTAAAGCTAAACTTCAAATCTACCCTATTTATACTTAGCCTAACCCTTGAATTACTCAGGCTAAACTAATGGCATAGGTGAGGCCATTAGTTCCGGTCAAGTAACCAGTAGAGAGGACTATAAGGAATAGGCCCTCTGTCTTTATTTAAACTACTTTTACATTTTATAATTTCCATACTATCGTATCTTCTACCAGATACATTTTTAATGAATCTTAGATTATGATCAGCTTCAAGGGCATGTTCGGCAATGCTAGACTTTTTTGTTTTACTGTATTTTAAATATGCTAAACGTTCTTTAAATCGTGTTTTAATTGACCTTTTAGTTTGCCCAACATATTTTTTGTCGCAATCATTATGACTAATTTCGTAAACTCCACTTTTCCCACAATTAGGAATCTTATTTTTGGGATTTCCTAAGATATTCCTTAGATTGTCTAATGACTTATAGACTAAGGTGAGGCCTACCTTATTAAATACCTTATTGGGTCCCCTCCTATATTTCGGATTATATGGTATAGAGACATACTTGGTTTTATTTTCTTCGCGTGTAAAAAAGGTGGAATTCTGAATATTTAACCTGAACTTATGTATATTTATTAATTTGTCTACTAAGTCATCGTCATAACTATTAGCTCTAGTTATATTTCTAATACGATTCCTTTCATTATTGAAGCTTACTCTATTCAGAGGAAATGTGACCAAAACGGAGAACCTCACCCCTTTGGGATAATTTGCCTAGGACCGTGTTTCTCACTGAGTGCAATATACAGCGATGCAAGACTAACGTTAATCGCTTTTTTCGGACACGCGTTGCTCCTGTAGCGCTTTAGATATTTCCCTACAACGTACTGTCATCTGCAAACCTGTAGATTGGATTCCTAGTTCTTTTCAGCAGATCGTTAACGTAAATGAGAAAGAGAATAGGAGACAGTATGGAGCCTGTGGACACACCGGCGTTGATCATGATGGTTGGAAAAAATCCGTCGATTGTCACTAGTAAAGAACCTTCTTTGAGGAAACACGGGATTTGCAATTCCAAATCTTGCGCGGTTTAGGCGCCTCTCTGTCACTGATTGTTCATAAAATGTTCCTTCGAATACAGACAAACTTACTTATTTAAAATAATGTATATTTTTTTTAGTACTGTGTATCTATGCGACAATAAAAGAGAAAATGTAATATGTTTTGCAGTAATATATCTATATAAATTACGTTTGGGTACCTGAACTAATAAACAGCATCATGTTTATTAGTTTTAATGAGGCGTGATTTAAATATTTGCCATCATAACACAACAGGATACATAGAAGGAAGCACAAACTTGATAACCTAAAGTATTTGTTTGCTTTGGAAAACGTTTATTTGGAGAATGTGATGGTAGCTTTTAAGGATATAGTAAAAGCGGTTCCGGGTTCATTTTGGTGAAAATGTGTGAAAGTAGGTATGACACTTTTTAGTATTAACCTTAAGATTTTTTTTACTAATATCTCTATTCCCTAATATTGATTTAAAAAATTCAAGTCACAATAATTGTAAACAGAATTCGGGGAACAGACTGTTTTTCAAATCGTCCCTAACTCTTTTTCAGAATTTTTACTTGTTTACGCTAAAATTCTGATTTTTGATATTAGAATAACTTGATCTTGGGATTGAGATACTAACATCGGAACTGGGATTGCATCTTGGATGTCTCATTTGTTTTTCTTAATAATCAAAAGATATTACGTAAGATTTATGGCTTATTTTTCTTTCGTATTTCTTTGAACTGGGGGAAGTCAACTTATATTACACAGCCCCACAAAAAAAAAAGTGGGGTATACTTTTGATGCGATATATCAGATCCGTAGTATTTTTGCCCGCTGATCACGAATCTGACGTCAGAATATCGCTATCACATCTCAATTTTTTTCTAACCTCAAAAAATAGGTAAAAATTAGTAAAAATTAAGAAAAATATACTCCTAAAAAATTGATTCAAGCTTTTTCATGAATCCAAAGATGTATTAATATGTATTCGGACACGCTAAGCTAATATTCATCGGTTGGATTAAGCCATACAGTTCTGTTTTTTTCTTTCTAACCTCAATAAATCAGACAGATATAGTGCTTCTCGAATGCAAAAACGAATTCAAATTAAAATTCAACCGATCCTTACTAAATTTGGTACACGGGGATTTTTTGGGTCGCTGATCACGAATCTGAGGTTGGATTTGCAAAATTCTAGATGGCAGATGTTTTCGCGCCATTTTGAACGCCGAGAAATTTCATCGGTCGATTTTTATTCTTCTACCTGCATCCAGGGCACCTCCACGTGATGACGGTGGGCAACGGTGTTGCTCCACTAGCCGGCAGAGTCCCTGGATAACGGCTTAGATGCCGTCATGGCAGGTAGAAGAAAGAGAATTACGATGCAGAGACTCGGAAACCCAGTATCGGCGGTTGGTCAGGGTGGGAAAGCGGGCCCGCAGCCGTCGTCCTCCAGCGACCGTAGCTCTTCATGTGTGGGTGACTTGGCTCATGTAGAGTATAATGCTACAAGAAAACGGTCTCACGGTACAAGGACTTTTCATAAGTGCGATAAAAACAGTGATTCATTTTGTTATATTTGCTGTCAACACGTATTGAGTAAAATGGAGTCACCGATAACGGATAAGATTAAAACCTTATATAAGGATTGTTTTAACATTGAAATACAGCACCAGGATACAGATTGGGTTCCCCACATCATTTGCAGTTCTTGCAAAATAATGTTGTACATCAATAAGAAGGCGATTAAATATTCCAGACCAGCAATATGGAATAGACCATACAGTGAAAATGATTGCTACTTTTGTATGAATGTTGTATCTAGGCATAACCTAAAAAAATAAAAGCACTATTACCTATAACGATGTTTCGACAGTAACAAGACCAACTAAACTAATTCCGCCTCCTGAACCACTTGATGCTGATGTTATGGAAACAAATGATTTCACCTTATCAGTTCATCCCGAAAACATTGAGACTGTCGAAAAAGATTAAAACACTGTTACTAATGAATGTTCTAGTGACAACCTATCATATACTAGTGACACAGATAAAGAATTTCTACCATACAACCGTAAACCAGAACCAATACTCGTATCACAGTCAGAACTTAGTGATCTAGTCAGAGATTTAGGCTTATCCAAAGATGGTTCAGAGCATCTTGCGTCCTTTTTAAAGAAAAGACATTGACTTAAGCCGGAAGCTACGATTTCTTATTATAGAAACAGAGATGAAGAATTTCGAAAATATTTCACAATGGACGAGGAATTGTCACTTTCATATTGTACCGATGTAAAAGGTCTAATGGATGAATTTCAAAATAACTCATACGATCCTGAAGAATGGAGACTGTTCATTGATTCTTCTAAACGGAGCATTAAGGCAGTTTTGCTGCATAATCCCAACGTTTACGCTCCCATTCCGATTGCTCATTCCACAGTTATGGAAGAGCAATATGAAAAAATGAAGCAGCTTTTGATAAAAATAAAATATGCCGATCATAACTGGAAAATTTGTGGAGATCTGAAAATTGTAACAATATTGCTTGACCAACAGTCAGGGTTTACACTTTATCCCTGTTATAAATGTTTGTGGAATAGCAGAGACAGGGAACGTCATTATAAAAAAAAAAATTTGGCCAACAAGAGAATCGTTCACTCCTGCTGAAAATAATGTATTGTTTCCACCATTGGTAGATCCAGGAAAAGTTCTTATTCCCCCGCTTCACATTAAGCTTGGACTTATGAAGCAATTCACGAGAGCATTAGATACAAACGGCCCATGTTTCAAATATTTGCATAAAAAATTTCCGAAATTTTCTGAAGCTAAAATTAAGACAGGCGTATTTGACGGGCCACAAATAAGAAAATTGTTTCAAGATTCATTATTTGTTACTAAAATGAATAAAGTTGAAAAAGCTGCTTGGCTTAGTTTTAAAGAAGTCGCAACAAACTTTTTGGGAAATAATAAAAGTCCTAAGTACAAAGAAATAGTCGAGAAAATGGTAAAAAATTTTCAAACATTAGGTTGCTTAATGAATCTAAAATTACATTTCCTGGACTCCCACATCGATGATTTCCCAGATAATCTTGGTGACTACAGTGAGGAGCAAGGGGAACGTTTTCACCAGGATCTGAAAATCATAGAAAATCGGTATCAAGGACGATGGGATGACCATATACTAGCGGACTATTGCTGGTCGCTAAAAAGAGAAACAAGTCCTCAAAAGCGTTTGGGCAGAAAGCCTTTGAATAGGTCATTCGCGGAAAAAAGAACAAGATACAGCCAAAAAAAGGAAAGTTAGGCGCGGGTCTAACCTTCGCAATTCTAGGGCTTAAGGGTCTACTATTTGAGAGTATATGGTTTAAAAGTCCTGGTTTTGAGTTTATTGGGTCTCATTTTTAAAGTTACAGGGTTATTGAGGTCTATTTTTTGAGGTTACAGGGTGTGGGAGTCTAAGGTTTCAGGGTTTAGGGTTTAAGAGTATCAGGTTTGAGGATTCCCCAACTGTATACCAAATTTGGTAGGAATCGGTTGGTTTTTCAAAAATTTTGTCCGCCATCTTGGATCCGCCATTTTGAATTTTGCAAATTCGACCTCAGATTCATGATCAGCAACCCAAAAAACCCCCGTGCACCAAATTTGGTAAGAATCGGTTGAATTTTAATTTGAATTCGTTTTTGCATTCGAGAAGCACTATATCTGTCTGATTTATTGAGGTTAGAAAGAAAACAGAACTGTATGGCTCAATCGAACCGATGAATAGCCGTGTCCGAATACATATTAATACATCTTTGGATTCATGAAAAAGCTTGAATCAATTTTTTAGGAGTATATTTTTCTTAATTTTTACTAATTTTTACCTATTTTTTGAGGTTAGAAAAAAATTGAGATGTGATGGCGATATTCTGACGTCAGATTCGTGATCAGCGGGCAAAAATACTACGGATCTGATATATCGCATCAAAAGTATACCCCACTTTTTTTTTGTGGGGCTGTGTTATCATCCAAAAAAAACAAGTCCAAAACATTTCGCGAGTACGAGTACAGACCTATGATGTGTTTCTTCAAATAGCTTTTAAAAGTAGAGTAAACCAGGGAACAGAAGTAGAAAGAAATCGGTATTGGGATTACACCGTGTCAAAATGAAGTAACGTTTCGCCTATGATTGCAGGAGGTATTTTCAGGGATCAGGGAAGTAAAAAATATTTCACGAAGGTTACACCAATGCACCAAATAAAATCTACGGTAAAATCGCCATTATATAACGAAAATTGTATTATAAAAAACAGACCTAACTTGCTAAAAAATCTCTAACGATGATAGGCTGAAAAATAGAAAAAATATACATAAGGTAACTTGTTGTAAAATGGTGTTTTTAGTGTTCCGTACGGAACACTTATAAGATCACTTCGGTGTCTGTCCGTCTGTCACACCCGATTTTCTCCGAAACTATTTGTCATAGAAAGTTGAAATTTGGTAATAATATAGGAATTGATGGCCTCATCAGAGCCATGTAGTTTTGAAAGTTAAATTTTGACTTAAGGGGTTAGTTTTGAGGGGTGAAATCGGAAGTGAAAAAAAAAATTTTTTACTAGGTAATCGAGTGTGGTGTCAAATGAAAGCTTGTGAAAACACGAGTAAAAAATATATATATAATGTAATAATTGCGCGCACTTTTCTTTGTATTATTTTTAAAAAATCGCGAAAAATCGCTGTCCACCCGCCTTATCTCGGAAAGTACTTATCAAAAAATTTTGAAAAAATTCTGGAATATTCTCCACGGGGTGTAAATTGAACGAAAATTATCACGAGTGCATTACCTGTAATAATTTATCTGGTATATAAAAAAAAACAGAAATTTCAAGGTCATCAATTTTCAGTAAAGTTTGGAAATAAACTTTGTTGAAAACTTATTTGGGGTGTGTTTTGTGAAGTCACTGATCATTTTTATATCACCGTAACATAAATTTTGACTTAAGGGATTCGTTTTGAGGGGTGAAATCGGAAGTGAAAAAAAAAATTTTTTTACTAGGTCATCGAGTGTGGAGTCAAATGAAAGCTTGTGAAAACACGAGTGAAATATATATATATATATATATATATATATATATATATATATATATATATATATATATATATATATATATATATATATAATGTAATACTTGCGCACACTTTTCTTTGTATTACTTTTAAAAAATCGTGAAAAATCGTCCCCTACCTTATCTCGAAAAGTACTAATCAAAAAATTTTGAAAAAAGCCTGGAATATTCTCCACGAGGTATAGATTGAACGAAAATTATCATTACCTTTAATAATTTATCTGGTATATAAAAAAACCAAAATTTCAAGGTCACCAGTTTTCAGTAAAGATTGGAAACAAACTTTATTGAAAACTCATTTGGGGTGTGTTTTGTGAAGTCACTGATCATTTTATACCACCCTAACAATTTTTTTTATTTTAAAAACAATCAACGTACGGAACACTAATTGTGCAAGTTTAACTTGCACTTGACCGGTTTTATTTCTTAATTACAAACGTCCATAAATGTTTAAAGTCATACAAAGATAAAGACAAACACAGACGAATATCGACAAGCACTGGAAAATCATATAAAACATATAAACCACCAAATAGAACTGGATGAACTAAATGCACAAATAACCAATATCCTACTCATGACTACAAAATAAATAGCAACAACGAAAAAAGAAAAAATACAAAAATTAAGTAAGGAGACACAAAATTTCATGAAACAGAGACGACTATTAAGAAATGATCCTGCAATTTAAAGATTAGAATTGGCAGAAAAAAAATCAGAGAAGATGTCAGATAGTACAGGGTGAGTCAATGATAGAGTAAAGTTCATTATCTCATTTGTTTCGGGAATGATGAAAAAATGTTAAAGACAATAGTTTTAGGGAATGTTAAGATTTATAAGTTAAAATTATTTTTGAGTATACAGGGTACTTCCAAAAAGTGTGGCTGATATAACATATGTTTTTTAAATGGAAGATCCTATTCTCTAATTTATTTTTAAATTCTGCGTAAAATTTTATAACTTTTTTTATTAATAATGTTATATACCTAAACCTAGTAGTTTTTCTAATATTTCAATTTTTTTTAAAAAATACTAATTTTCAGTTTTGTAAAAAATTGCCAGTAGCGCCATTGTTTCTGAAGGTGGGACACTCATAATTGGTACGGGTGTTTTATAGAGATGAAAAAAAAGATATATGTAAAGAAATTTGAGTTAGATGCTACAGGGTGTTCAAAATAAATTTATACATTTCGACTATTTTAAATTGAAAAATCTCAAATTTTTTAAATGGCATACTCTGCATATTATTATTTTTTCTGATAGATTTTACAATACCCTCCAACTTTTATTAAGTATATCATATACCTATTTCTAATAGTTTTCGATTTATTTTGAATTTTTCAATTTTTACCCTTGTTTTTAAGATACTTACGCTATAACATCATAGCTGCCAAGACAAAACAAAAATGTAGGCATTGTCGAATTTTGACATGTCTATTAAGCAAGTAAAAATAGTTTAATTTGTTGTAGTAAGTGACTTATAAAGGTAATAGTTATGGATTTTCCTAAACATGAATTAATTGAGAAGGTTTATATACTGGGCAAGGCGAGAAAAAATTGTCTTTTAGCAGTAAGGCTTTACGGAACGAAGTACCCTAATAGACGTATACCATCTAGAAAATGTTCTCAGTGCTTAATGGAACAGTTTGATGGTAGTGGTAGAGTTCAGTAGACTAAACAGAAAGTAATAAACCAGAATGCTACCAATGAGGAAAAAGAAATGGAGATTTTACTTCATGTTGAAGATAATTTCCCAGGTCAGCAGGCTTCAACTAGCTGACTTTCTGTCTATTAAGCAAGTAAAAATAGTTTAATTTGTTGTAGTAAGTGACGTATAAAGGTAATAGTTATGGATTTTCCTAAACATAAATTAATTGAGATGGTTTATATACTGGGCGAGGCGGGAAAAAAAATTGTCTTTTGGCAATAAGGCCTTACAGAGCAAAGTACCCTAATAGACGTACACCATCTAGAAAATCTTCTCAGTGCTTAATGGAACGGTTTGATGGTAGTGGTATCGTAGGGTATACGAAACGGAAAGTAGCAAACCAGAATGCTACCAATGAGGAAAAAGAAATGGAGGTCAGCAGCCGTCAACTAGCTGATTTATCTGACACATTCCAATCTACGGCTAATCGCACCAAGAGAAAATACAAGTATCATCCTATTCATATGGAACTACACCAAGAACACTTTAAGACCGTAATTTTGAACGACGAGTAAACTTTTGCACCACCATGAATGGCGCAATAGAGGCCGATCCAAATTTCTTCTCCAAAATAATGTTTTCTGATGAAGCTACTTTTCACAGTAATGGAGCAGTTAACAGCCATAACATGCATTATTATTCGACAGTTAATCCATTTTGAGTCCGGAAAGTTCAAAACCATTGGTCGCTTAATGTATGATGTGGAATATTAAATTTTCGAATTATTGGTCCATATCTTTCCGCGAATAGCTTAACCGGCCTAGATATCTAAATTTTTTGCAAAACGAATTACCCCAGCTTCTTGAAGAAGCTGATAACTTTGAAAGGAAACAAATGTGGGTTCAACAAGACGGAGCTCCTGCTCATTACAATCGGGAAGTTCGGGAATTTTTAAACGATCGTTACCCAAAACATGGATCGGTAGGGATGGATTCATTCAGTGGTCTCCTCGATCATGTGACTTAACACCTTTAGACTTCTTTTTGTGGGGCTAAATTAAAGATCGTGTTTATGCGAATCCCCCTACAACACCAGTAGAAATGGAAAATAGGATACGGGATGCGTGCAGGAAAATAACGCCATTTGTGCTAAGGAAAGCGAAAGAAAATATAATAAAACGACTAAACGTGTATTCAAGTAGACGGACATATTTTTGAACATTTATTACGTCATAATAATTAATCATTAGATAAGTTAAACTATATTAAAATTTTTATTAACTATTTTTTTATGTGTTCACAATCGCGTAAGTGTATTAAAAACAAGGTAAAAATTGAAAAATTCAAAATAAATCGAAAACTATTGTAACCTGTGAACTTGCCCTCTTTTTAATTTCTGAGAATGAATTGAGTGAATAATGATTTTAAAAGAACTAAAGAAATTAAACAAACACTAGCTCAGTTTCCTTGGTAGAGAAATATGGGTAAGAGATAATTGTTATACGTCTTTTTGGAATTTTTTTCTATTTTTAAAAAGCTTCAGTTGTACAAATTTTGGGCACCATTCATTTTAAAATAGAAAGGATCTGACTTCAGTTAAAAAAATGAAAAAATACTGAAGTGTTTTACGGTTGTTACTACAAAGAATTAGTCTAGTACAACTTATCTTATCCTGAAAAGAAAAATAGATATTCAGTGAGACACTAGCTTTAATCAACAAAAAAGAAAATTTATTCCTGATTTAAAATAAAAGTTCCAACCTTTGCAGTTTTAAGAAATACAAAAAAATTCTAGCCTAAAAGTAGTTTTTATAAATTAGAGTCCCTAAATCAGAGGTTTTACTTCTAAAACTTGACTACACCCGAAATCGAAGAGTTGTGATATTCACTTCGCGATTTATCAGTTCAAATTGCTGTTAAAACACTTATTTGCGGGAATAGATCTATTGATGTATGTTCTGGTAACTTACGGTTTTCCTACAGGCTTCTAGGCCTTCAATGGAACACAAAACCGATTTCACACTTTTGAGAAGAGCCTACTTTGGCTACTCCATTTAGAAAACACACAGAGCCCACTCCGGCTTTATGATAAAAACTCGTGCTTAACTTGGCTCTCTTAGATATTGTCGTAAGCCTCTATGCGGCTCGGTGGAAGTCAGCCTTCTCGGCGGCTTGGTGGAAATTAGCCTGGCTGCGGCTTGATGGTACTCAGCCACGATTCGCGTCCTCCGGACCCTTAAATAAGCCGTGGGCACTCTCTCTGTAATATGGCGACGCCGGAACCAAAACTCCGAATACAAACATTTGACCAATCCCGGCGTATCGATAGATTCGGTCGAAAACCCGCACAGCACACTATATAACGAGCGGCTAGGAATTTCTGATTAATATACCGCTCGATACAAAAATGAAAAGAAGTACATTATAAAGCGAAAAATCAGTAACATTATATGGTCTTAAAATCTAGGAAAAAAATGAATGTTACACTATTAGAAATAGGTATATGACATACTTAATAAAAGTTGGAAGGTTTTGTAAAATCTATCAGACAAAATAATAAGATTTTTCAATTTAAAATAGTTGAAATGCATATATGTATTTTGAACACCCTGTAGCATCTCTGTAGAACGCTCATACCAATTATTCCGAGTATTCCACCTTCAGAAACAATGGCGCTACTGGCAATTTTTTATAAAACTGAAAACTAGTATTTTAAAAAAAAAATGAAATACAGTCGACACTCTATATAGTGAAAGACTAAAATGTTGACCGAAATTTCACTATAGAAAGTTTTTCACTATATAAAGAAAAAATCCGTATATATTGCTATGTATGTATTTTATATTGGTAATCATTTACTTGTATTTTATAAGGTACAAGCAACAAAAAAAATTGCAAAATTGAATTATTAGAAAAGATTTTATTAAACATTTGAAAGTTTAAATAGTACATAGCATGTACATACATAAAGTCCATACGTTAAATCTTTACCCGTGCGTCATAGTTTTCAGGCCATATAACAGACGACTATTATATTATTTGTCTCTTTTCACCAATAAATCGTAGGTATGGGTAAAAAGAGACAAAAAATATAATAGTCGTCTGGGATATTGCCTGAAAACTATGACGCACATGTAAAGATATAACGTAGGACTTTATGTATGTATGTACTACATACGAAATAAAAAGAATAATACAAAATCTGTTAATACATATGTACATACAACGTACATACGTACTAGGAAAAATAATCAGTTATTTTCTTTTGAACATTATTTTTGAAAAATAATTGTTGCTCAACAAAATTCTCGCATTTATTCAAATACATAAAGATTTGATCAGGTACACTTTCCTGACCCCTGAGAGTAGTTCGCACAATGTCAAATGCATTTCTTATTTCATTTTCACTAAATTTAACAGGACATTCCCCGGTTTCAGTTTCTTCTTCATGATCTTCTATACTTTTTATATCGTCAATTATGTCTTGGTCAGTTGGGAGATCTGTCATGCCAACATCATTGTCGATTTCTAAGAAATCTTCAAGTAAAAAATCTGCGTCGACGGTAGCAGTTTTTTGGAGAATACCCCATTGCCTTTTTAAGGTAGCGAGATCCATTTCGTCTTCTTCTTCCCATTCGTCAAATTTTTCAGTAAAACCTGCTTTAGAAAAGCAGTTTTTGATAGATTTCTGAGAAACATTTTCACTCCATACTTTAGCGACTTCGGTTATACACTCTTTAAGGGTAATCAATTTTTGGACTGGAAGGTTGTTATCAATCGCATTAACAATTTTGTGAACAATTCTGTTTCGGTAATGATGTATAATACCCTGGTCCATAGGTTTCAATTCAATATTCCTTAATTTTTTACTTACAATAACTGAATGTGCAAGACAATTGTCTATAAACATCACAGTCTTTCGCTTTTGGCTTTTCATTTTCCTGTCCAGTTCTTTGATCCATCTTTCGAAAATCTCAGAAGTCATCCATGCCTTTTATTATTGGCGTAATCTATCTCCAGAGATTTAACTCCTTTTAAACAACGGGGATTTTTGCTTTTACCTATGAGCAGTAATTTCAGTTTTTCTGAGCCATCCATGTTTGCTCCAACCATAAGTGTCACCCTTTCTTAACTTGTTTTAACACCAAAACATTTTTCACTTTTAAAAGCAAAAGTTTTATTTGGCAAACATTTAAAAAACAAATCGGTTTCATCACAATTGAAAACGTTTTTTTGGCTCGTACTTTTTCAATGCACTTTTTAAAACAGTTTCAGTCCAAATGTCACAGTCCTCCTGACTAACGCTTGCACTCTCGCTAGACACAGTCTTGAAAACAATTGAAGTGCGGGTCTTCCAGGCACTCAGCCACCCTTCACTAGCTTGAAAATTAACGCAGTTAAATTCTTTAGCAAATTGTAGAGCCCTTTGCTTTATTAAATTTCCCGATATTGGCACGTTTTGATGCGTACGGGGCCACTTGAAACCATCGTAAAACTGCTTCATTTACATCCTCGTAAGTACTCACCCGTACTCGTTTTCGACTACTTGGAACACTAGGTTTCTTGATGATACTGTCGCGACTTTTTATTATCAGAGAGACGCGCAACTTGGAGAAACACCAAATTGCAGCAACATCAATTTTTTTGCAGCCTTTATCAACTTCCTCCAAAACTTTAATTTTCTCAGCTAAACTTAAACACAGTCGCTTGGACATCTTACTTGATTCTTAAACAAAAAGAAACTGAACCTGAATTTGCGAATTACTAGGCCTCGACTATAAAATGGGTTTTCCCCGGGTTTCTATAAAATGGGTTATTCCTCGGATTTCTCATAGAAATCTACCTGATTTATTGCCAACCATTAGGCCTTATAAACGCGTTAAGAACCTTTTCAAAAGAATGCGTCATAAAAATGGAATTCGTGCTAATGTTAGATAAAAATGGGAAACCCGAAATGGCCAAGATCTCAATAAATGTATAAAAATTTATACATAAAATTTCGGTAAAAATTTTATTATATAAAATGTTACTATTTTACAGATTCACTATATGCAGGGCTTTTTACATGAAATTTCATTAAAATATTCTAGGTCTTGAAAAAATTGCACTATAAAGAATTTTTCACTATATAGAATTTCACTATAAACAGTGTCGACTGTATTAGAAAAACTACTAGGTTTAGGTATATAACATTATTAATAAAAAAGTTATAAAATTTTACGCAGAACGCATCTTAACATTCCCTAAAACTATTGTATTTAACATTTTTTCGTCATTCCCGAAACAAATGAGATAATGAACTTTACTATATCGTTGACTCACCCTGTACTGCCGATATTAACACATGGCACTGAAACGTGGGCTTTAAATAAAAGTATAATAAATAAGCTTCAAGTAACCTAAAGAGCAATGAAGAGGAGAATACTAAATATTAGACTCGAAGATTGTATTCCTAACATCGAGATACGAAGAAGATTAAAAGTAACAGATGTAATACAACGAATATGTATATTAAGGTGGAATTGGGCGGGGCATATTGCAAGGCTGAATGATAACAGATGGACACGCAGTACAGTTGAATGGAGGCCTACAGAACACAAAAGATGTAGAGGTAGACCACAGACAAGATAAACGGCCGACATAAAAAGATTAGCAGGACACGTTTGGATGCAAAAAGCAAACAGCAAAGCTCATTGGAGACAACTTGGGGAGGTTTACATTCGACTATGAATGAAATAAGCTAATAATGATGATGATAAATGTTTTGAAATTTAAAATACACATAAAAAGAAAATACATACTTTCGCCACCAAAATATTAAAAAAAAAAATTATTTGGCAACTATAAAAAACAAATTGAGGGATCCGAATTTATTTTCTCCCCCCCCCCCCCCCCCTCCATAGACCGCAGCTATGCACTTGCATAGGATATCGGTCTTTTTCCAGTCGTGAGCTCTGCTTCCTTCATATCGTACGAAAAGTTATTAGTTACTAATATGTTTTGGGATATGGTTCTCGAACCCTTGTTGCTATCATGATTGTATTGCGATTGTGAAGACTATCAGTTAGTTAGGTGAGCCGAGCTCTAAATGGAGCAAAGCCTGTCATGTACTACTTTATTGAATGATGGAAAGGACGAAGGGTTATTCCTTGTCTTTGACGTCCCGTACTTATAATCCAAAAGCAAAGCTTACTGACAGTCCTCGTGCTGTTTTAGTATAACGTGTAAGGCTGTCACATTCATTTTTTCCTAGATTTTAAGATCATGTTACAACACTGTTTTTCTATCAATAATTCATGTAATATTTGCTAATTTCAGTTAAGCAGCGAGTTTAAATTTTTGAGCAGTTTAACTAAACCAGTAGTGTGTAAAGTTTGCATTGAATGCGTCTGATTTTGCGTCCCGGAAGTGAACGATTTTAAATACTTCACTTTGAAGAAGGGGCAAAAGATATATAAACGGCCATATGGAATTTTTAGAGCGCTTTTTCCTCCAGCATGCCGTAGTTGTTTTTTTCACCGTGATGCAGTAACGGCTTAGTCCTTCATCAAGCCGTAGTAGGCTTTTTTCTTCCGTCATGCCGTAGTGTAGTAAACGGCTTTTTTTTATCACCAAGTGAATGTAATTTCTAGATCTCAAGTTTGATGCCTTTTTCCGATCTTAAAATATTCTGCTCATCCTAGGGCATTTCGGGTCAAAAAGTGCTTAGCCTACCCAAATGAAAATAGGAGAGTAATAGCTGAGACAATATTTTTGATGAGAATCTCACCAGGAGAAGCCAAGCAGCTTATGGAAAACCCATGGGGAGAAACCAAGCAGTAAGTCCTAAGCACACCAGTTTAAATATCTCACTTTCTGTCTACAACGTGTGTTTTCAACGACTACTCAATACGTGTAAACCGCGAAGTCGATTTTACAAATCTTTATATCGTGTGTTTAAAAGCCATTTGCTAAGAACCTAATTCCAACTTAGAGACTCTCTGTAAAAGGGTGCATTCGCCTAATATAAAAGGTTATGTAATTTTAAGAGTGTAATAAGAGGAAGAATTTTTATTTTGTTATTATACGCTTCTTTATTTAAATCTATAGTGTCTCACTAAACTCCTGCTCTTTCTTTCAGGACGCAAGGGTTGTATCCAAACTCAATTTTATATTAACAACTAAATAGTCTTCAGTATTTTTTCATTTTTGAGCTGAACTTAGATTCTTCTATAATATATATAAAATGCAACGTCTCTCTGTCTGTCTGTCCGTTAGTGCGCTTATCCCTCGAGAAGCACTTATCCGATTTACGTGCTTTTTTTAAACATACGTATGGTCTCTGGCCAGGTTATAGTATATATTTTATTACGTTAGGTGACAAAAGAAATAAGCAGTGACGATAATAGTGAATCAAGTCGGAGAAAAGTTTGCCGCTAGCGCATTCTCTTGCAATACACTCCCTAAAGCATTAAATATGGAACAATATCATGTAGCAAAGAATACAATATATATAAAATGCAACGTCTCTCTGTCTGTCCGTTAGTGCGCTTATCATTCGAGAATCACTTATCCTATTTGCGTGTTTTTATAAATTTATACATATATATAATAAAAGACTGTTTTTAGTCAATTTCCACTGGTTTATTTAAATTGCGATGACGCGTTTCGCTGTCGATGCAGCTTCTTCAGATCTACATTTTACACTGTCAAGTTAGGTTTAATATTCACAGTTTTATATAATTTCTTAATTATAATATTACACCTAATTAAATTACATTGATAGTATTGGAAAATCCACACAGATTTGGAGTTAAGAGAATAAATTCAATAATGGTGAATTGCTTAAATCTACCTAGTCGTTGAGTAAAGTACCTGTAGTCCTTAATCGATTTATTTGCATAGTCTCTAAAAGGTTTCGTTTTAAACCTTTTTGTTGGGTGTGTAAAATTTTGAAATTCTTGTTAAATGTGTGATTTTCTGTTAATAGATGATTAGCATATGCTGAATTAGATTTTCTATGGATGAAACTTTTTTCGTGTTCTGTAATTCTTTGTCTAAATGTACGTCCAGTTTGTCCGATGTATGTTTTAGGACATGACCCACATGTTAATTGATAAACCCCTGATTTGTTGTCTTTATTGATTTGTGGTTTGTAGTTTTTAAGGTATTTCCCTATAGTATTGTTAGTCTTGTACGCTATGTTGATATTTTTTTGATTTAAAAATTTCCCCAGTTTTTCCGTTGGTTTGCCGAAATAGGTTAAGCATTTAAAAGTGGTATTTCTGTCCTTAAAACGTGGGTATATTTCTGAGATAGCCTTGTTTCTAAGTTTTTTCTTAACGATACTATTGATTAAAGTAACCGAATAACCGTTGTTAACGGCTACTTGTTTTATGTAGTTTAATTCTTTAGTAAAATTTTCTTCTGATAAGGGGATATTAGTTAGTCTATGTATAAAACTATGATGCAAATTCATGTTTTGCAATATATCACAAACCTTGTCATACAGATACCACAATTCACAATAGTTCTCATCACCCTAACCATCATAAACTTGCCGCTTATCATAGTTTTATACATAGACTAACTAATATCCCCTTATCAGAAGAAAATTTTACTAAAGAATTAAACTACATAAAACAAGTAGCCGTTAACAACGGTTATTCGGTTACTTTAATCAATAGTATCATTAAGAAAAAACTTAGAAACAAGGCTATCTATACCCACGTTTTAAGGACAGAAATGCCACTTTTAAATGCTTAACCTATTTCGGCAAACCAACGGAAAAACTAGGGAAATTTTTAAATCAAAAAAATATCAACATAGCGTACAAGACTAACAATACTATAGGGAAATATCTTAAAAACTACAAACCACAAATCAATAAAGACAACAAATCAGGGGTTTATCAATTAACATGTGGGTCATGTCCTAAAACATACATCGGACAAACTTGACGTACATTTAGACAAAGAATTACAGAACACGAAAAAAGTTTCATCCATAGAAAATCTAATTCAACATATGCTAATCATCTATTACCAGAAAATCACACATTTAACAAGAATTTCAAAATTTTACACACCCAACAAAAGGTTTAAAACTAAACCTTTTAGAGACTATGCAAATAAATCGATTAAGGAGTACAGGTACTTTACTCAACGACCAGGTAGATTTAAGCAATTCACCATTATTGAATTTATTCTCTTAACTCCAAATCTGTGTGGATTTTCCAATACTATCAATGTAATTTAATTAGGTGTAATATTATAATTAAGAAATTATATAAAACTGTGAATATTAAACCTAACTTGACAGTGTAAAATGTAGATCTGAAGAAGCTGCATCGACAGCGAAACGCGTCATCGCAATTTAAATAAACCAGTGGAAATTGACTAAAAAACGGTCTTTTATTATATATTTATAATGAATTTCCATCAAGTAGAAGCTACAACAATCCAAAATTTATACATATGTTCTATATAATTCGATATAAGCCTAGATAATGGGAGATAAGGTGAGATAATGGGAGATAAGGAGAAATAATGGGAGATAAGTCGAGATAAGACTCGATAATGGGAGATAAGGTGAGATAATGGGAGATAAGAAGAAATAATGGGAGATAAGCAGAGATAAGTCTAGATAATGGGAGTTATGGTGAGATAATGGCAGATAAGGAGAAATAATGGGAGATAAGTCAAGATAAGCCTAGATAATGGGAAATAAGGTGAGATAATGGGAGATAAGGAGACAAAAAGGGAGATGAGCAGAGATAAGCCTAGATAATAGAAATTATGTAGATATAATGGGAGATAAGGAGAAATATTGGGAGAAAAGGGGAAATAATGAGAGATATTTTATTATGTTGGGTAACATAAGCAGTGACGATAGTAGTGAATCAAGTCCACGCGAGCGGAGCCGTGGGCCCGGCTAGTTTTATTCTAAAATGAATGGTGCCCAAAACTGTACAACCAAATTTTAAACAACTATAGAGACTATTTTCAAAAGGCGTACAAAAATTAGCTCGATCTCCATGTACTCTACCAGAAAAAAAAAATACGAGCTAGCTATATCTTAATTCTGTCCTCTATTAGTATTAATATCCACTCAATCCATTCTCAAAATTAAAATATACATAAGGGGCAAATACCGACTTTTGTTTAATAAATAAAATATTTTACTAAAAATAAAGAAACTCGAGGCGTCACAAAATAGAGCCGCAACGAAGACGTTATAAAACAGCGCCGCAAACGTGAGGCTACAAAATAGCCGCAACAAGAGGCTATAAGGTATCGCATAGAAAGGAATGAAAAAAGTATGTGTAACAAAATCAATTCATTTTTTACACCTTTTATTAACAAAAACATCAACAAAAATCACTACAAACAGTACTACTAATTGACTCTTAAAAATTAGGACCGATCATTTTAAAATTCTACATTTTTGGCCAATAAAAGTAGGATCTTACCGCCAGTTATATATTCAGTTAACTAAAAATAAATAAATCGTTTTCTTAATAATTAGGTTTTAATAATTATTATTACAAATAAAAATAATTGAGATACAACAAACGTACAATTATAACAAACATCAAGTTACAACAATTAAAATGTACGAAGTAATTTTAGAGAAAATTAAAAGTGCTCTAAATAAAGATTCTGAGCTTATCACGTGTTCAACTATAGGCTACGTAAATAAACGATACTGAGCTAAATGCCCTGTCCCATTTCTTCATGGAGAGCACTGATATTTTCTACATGTACATCGATAATATCATAATTTTATATAATTTTTTGTACACTTGAATTGATTCAGCCGATACTTGGTGGAAAACCATAACTAGAAGTAAAACGCTACTTAAATTTTCACTAAATTTTTTTTATTTTTAACACCATGACATGTTTCACTGTACGACAGCTTCTTCAGATGGTTTGTTACAAAATGAGTATACAATTACTCTAATAAATGGTTGGTTCACAATTTATGGCAGGTAATAAAATAATTTAATTAAAATAGATTTAGTAATGGTGAATTATTTAAGTCTAATTGTTCATTTATTAAGGAATCTGAATTTTTCAATTTGTTTATTTCTAAAGATTCTAGGTAATTAAGTTTCATGCCCTTTGTGCAAGTATGTAATGTTATTCAAAAAGAATAAAAGAACATGTTCATCATACATCAATAGAAAAAATAACTCAAATTACGTAAATCATTTAATTGAAAATAATCACCAATTCAACCCAAATTTTGAAATGTTACATACTTGCACGAAGGGCCTGACTCTTAATTAAATTAAATCTCAAGATATAAGATCCTGCGTTTTTGCTTTTTTAATGGGGCGATAAACGACCCTATTAAGGTTTTGTGTATAGTTGCCAGATATGATAAACGTATTTTTATTTTACCTGCTTTGTATAACGCCCTCACTTGCATCTGCAATCATATTGGATCTATTTTTACCTATATATTTACTACCTGGCAACCAGGTTTGGAGCCCCTTAAGTATTTGATAATATAGGCCTAATGACCACAGGTCCCCATTAAGATTCGAAAGATACTTTTTATTATTTTTATTTTTAGTTTTACCACAGTAAACACACTATACAGTAGCGAAACTCAAGGATAATCGCATAGGAAAATCAGGTTCGTTTTCAGAAGGTCACGTGGCAATCCGCCATGTTAAAAGTGGACCAGCGCGAGATTTGAAATACAAATAAAGTTGTGCAAAGTTTTATCATTCAAAATGATAGATATAGAAATGTTTGAAAATTTTTGATTTGTTCTTTAATACAGCATGAGTAATATAAAAGTTAATGCAGCATGAGTAATATAAAAAAAAAACAAAAAGAATGGAGCACTTTGTTAGAAAATAAATGAATACAGGTGAAAAACTCGATAGGAAGGTATTTGATGGAATTCTTCATATTCAACTTCAGTTTTTAATAGCCTTATCAAAAATTCAAAAGTCTATCAAAGTTAAACGTCACTGTTTGAGGTTAAAGTTTTATTTACATCATTTTTCAAGTAAATTTGTGATTAAAGATGCTTTTTAAGGACTAAATTAATTTAATTTTAATTGTCATTACTAAGATGTCAACATCTTCTAAAATAAGAGCATTTTTTTCTAAGCAGTGTTGTGTTGTTTGGTGTGATAGATCTCTCGTTAATTAAAAAACACTGTATCTACCTTTTTGGTACTTATTTTTTCTTAAACTACAAAACTATATTGTGTAACTTCGAGAAAGTTTAATATAATATTATTAATGAATTATGAACGTATATGTATAGACCTCTATTTTCTATGTGAATGATTCTTAGAGGTTCTATTCCTTTTTGTGTTGCTTTTTGATAATGTAATTAACGCTTGCTTTTATTTACAATGAATTAATATTTAGATCAAAGAGTCAATACAGTAATTTCCTAATTATAGTTACATACAATACTTAGTTATGACCAAGCTGACTTGTCAATTACAACTATATTGGGAATGTGGAATCTTTGGCACAATGACACTACTCAGTATATATCACCACTACACCAAACACTTTATTTTTGCACTCGACGCGCGTTTCGCTAACCATATTAGCTTCATTAGGAGAAATAATTGACTCATATATACTGAGTATTGTCAATTACAGTTTAAAAGGAAAATAACTATATTTAATTTATAGTATAGGTATACAACAATAGAAATAAGTTCTTTATAGGAGGAATACTAATAACAGGTAACTGAATCTTCAAAATTTTAATAGTAATCATAATTACCATCAAAATGGACTTCGATTAGGTGTACTGTCCATTTAACGAACTTATTTTCAGAATATTTTACCCTCTAGCACACATCGTTTGACAAAATCATATTACAAAAATTTCTTTGGAATCACATTAAAATTTTTCTTATTTTAATAGCATATTTGATTCAATAATCCATTTATAGCAGTTATTTCAATAATCCCATTCCCCAGTGGTTTTGTGATCTCAACACGACACTTAATATTTAAACTTTCAAACCCAGCTTATAAGAAAATAAAATATACTGTCTAAAATTTGAAAATAATAAATATGTTGTTATAGGTTCTGTATTCCTTACAATATATTCACAGAAACTTTTGAAAGATTGGCATGAAAAAGGAGCAATGTATTTATAGAGAAAAATAGAAAAAAAAGTCACTTTCAGAGTATTAATTGTACTTGCAATTAAACAATGTTAAATTTATAAGGTTTATTATTAGAAAACAATTAATACAGATGAAGTTATTGAAAACTAGAAGCCTCTTGAGAATACAACTTTTAGAAAAAAAAAAATGTTTTATTTATAATTTACACAAATATAAATAGTTTTAAATAACTGAATACTAGTTTACACAAAAATAAATCTTTCTAAAATCCAGAATTTGGAGGATTATTTATTAATTATAAAAAAATTACACAGACACACAAAAAAAGTTTTTCACTACCGAACAGACCGCTATACCCATAAGTATTTTTGGTCAGAATTGAGCAATCATTCATTGATTTTTAAATAACCACCAAGCCGAACTAAGCTTAGAAATAAATTTCAAGCTTTAATGACCAAATTACTGTACCATTACGAACGTTTTATTAAATCAATCAAGTTTCCCTGGATGGCCGTCTCTTAAGGAAATACGCCTAAAAAGATGTACATTAGTAATGATAATATTGTTTCATGCATATATATTTTTTCAAAAATGCATTTAAGATAGTGAAAACTTGTCTTGTAAAAGCAAGCAATAGAGGTTTATTAAAATAATCAACAACTCCAACAACTTTAATCGCATACCATGATTTCTATAAAATCATTGTTTCAACTAAAAACAGAGAAACTGCAAAAAAAAAAAATCATTAATGCAGCAACTTAAACTTTGACGGATAATACTGTTGATGATTACATGTGATGTAAATAAAGCATAATTAAATTTAGTTATGATTTAGAATAATAAGCCTTAGCGCGCCCTGATTGGGTTAGAAATTTCTTATTTGCAAATTTTAGAGCATAAAAAAGTGTGACTGGAGCAAATAATTTGCGAAAATAATTATATGGAATATTGCAATTCTCAACGGCACAATAACCTCCTTTCCCCATGATTATATAAATTGTTTCTTAACCTTTTCGATTCTCTTCACTTACAAACGTTTTTAATTCTCTTTTTCTACAAACTCTCTTTTCCTTCTGTCTTTATATTCATATAAACTGCAGTCACATCAAGAAACGATGGACAATACATTTCCAAAGACACATTCCGAGATCGGATGTAAACACTGAGCGGCCATTTTGAAAAAGGACCCGTCAACGCACGCGGCGTCAAAATCTTGTCACCAAATTGGAGCTCAGTTTCGCTACTGTAGTATGTTTACTGTGGTTTTACTTACAACGTAACGGTTCTATTTTAAATATGTGGCGTCCGTGGGAAAATTGCAATAGTGGCTATCGCAAGAGAAAACAATTATCGTTTGACGCTAAACAAATAGTGAAAAATGTTTACGACAGTTTGGTAAAAAGAAATTTGAATAAACGAAGTGCTTTGCAAGAAAGCAGTGAAATAACATAAACCTCAATTTCTACGATTAAGCGTATTGTAGGAAAACCATCACTCAGGAACAGGAAAAAACGGAAAGATTTTCAAATGCATCATGTAGAAAATTGTGAAAAAGACGTCATCAGGAGAAAAATATATTCGATGTATGAAAAGCAGTTGATGCCGACACTAGACAAAATAAAATTAAGACTGGTGCAGGACAGGACAAATATACATTGTGGCCGATCAACCCAGAATTCTCTTAAAAATAGGATTCACGTTCCGAAAAATCAACAAAAGGCAAGTAGTAATGGAGTCACAAAAATTACAAATCTTGCGACATACTTATTTACAAAAAATTGAAAAGTATCGATCAGAGAATTGGCCAATAATTTACCTTGACGAAACATGGTTCAATACCCATGACACTGTTCAAAAAGGGTGGGTTGACAGCAGTACAAACTGTCAGACTAACGCACCTTCAAATAAAAGTAAACGAATAACCATTCTGCATGCTGAATCTGAAAAGAGCTGGGTTTCAAATTGTCTATTATTATCTGCAAAAAACATAAAAGATTCTAGTTTGGACTAACACGAAGACACGACCCCAGAACTTTTTGAAAATTAGTTTCAAAATTCCCTTTTGCCAAATGTTCCCGAACAGAGTGTTATAATTATGGACAATGCAAGTTACCATAGTCGCCTACTAAATAAGGTTCCTAATGCAGCCAACACCAAATCGGAAATACAGGAATATATGTTACGAAATGACATTTATTTTGACTTTAGTTATAAAAAAAAGTGATCTTTTGGAAGTTTTGAAAGGCTATATTAAAAAAGAAATATGTTTATGATAGTATGGCTGAGAAAATGGACACACTGTTTTGCAGCTTCCTCCGTATTATTGTGTGTTTTATCCAATTGAACATATTTGGCATCAAGTTAAATCAAAAATAAGGGCACAAAATGTTTCTCCTACTTTAAGCGGGTCAGTGGTTGAATTAGTAAAAAAAGTTATAAATGATATACCTTGTGAAAGCTCGAAGAGTCCATTGTGTTGTTAAAGTTGAAGATACTTATGTAAATAGTATAAAACCACTGATAATTACCTCAGCTGATGACAGTGATAGTGAAACCAAATTAGGCTTAAGTTAAAATATATTTTCATTTATACAATATGTCCCCTCTTGTAAATCCCATTCATTCAAACTGTATATTTGTACTTCTTATCCATTTGTTTTTACATGCATCTATAAATAAACATCTCCAAAAACACTTATAATTTTATTTATTTGCATTAATGAATAAAGTTCTTAAGTCCATCTCTGCAACCTATCATAAACAAAAGGTCAGAATTTTTATATTGCCCACTTAAAACGACAAAAATCAGGATCTAATATTGTTGGACAGGTTATACCTAGAATCTTGAGAAATAAACAAATTGAAAAATTCATGAACAATTAGACTTAAAAAATTCACCATTACTATTTTAATTGAATTATTTTATTACTTGCCATAAATTGTAACCCAACCATTTATTATAGTAATTTTATCCTCATTTTGTAACAAACCATCTGAAGAAGCTGTCGTACGGCGAAACATGTCATGGTATTAAAAATATAAAAAATTTAGTGGAAATTCAAGTAGTGTTCTACTTCCTGCAAAACTTATAATTTTTTGTTGCAACTTTTCATTTCAAATGATTGTACAAATAATGGCAAACATAAAGGTGTTAACATTTATATTAAAAATAATTAATTGGAAAAAATTAAATCCGTCATTAAAGAGATTCTGTAACGCTTATTTTTCACATGCTTTTATCCTTATCGTTATCTCAAGCATGCGCAGTATTAACGCAAAGAAATTGCAAGGTTAGGTTAGTAGTCGTCTTCTTTTTTTATATACTTCATGGTTAAGCACACAGGTTATTAGTATTAGATGGGTCAACGTAAGTTTCTAAATTAAAGTTATGTCTATCAGGTTTCTATCACTTCCTTCAATATTTCCAAGGTAATACGAATGTGCAATAAATAAAATTTTCTTTGAAATTAGCACTACACATACGGTAATGCCATTGTGATAAACACTGCAAAATCTCAACATAATCTGAACACTAATTAACTATTGTCAGTGTTATTTGCAATAAAAGATTATCATTTCAATATCTATCATAATAGCGATAAGAATAACGAACTTCAAATAACCTCTCTTATAAGTTCCTAAATAAGGGAAATCGTTATCCTTAATAAAGGTTTCTGTTATGTTGTTTCAATACTGCGCAAGCTTCAAATGGTGGGCGCTTATTTCAAATAACGATAACAGCTGAGTTCTTATATTTAATTTCTTCCCTTTACTACTGCGCAAGCTCCAAACAGTGGAGGCATGCTTCAAATAAAGATAAAGACATTGGCCTATCAAAATAAGCGTTGCAAAATATCTCTATTATATGAGGCGTTGCGGATAGTAAGGGCGAACTCAACATTGGGTCAAATTTTTTTTTTCATATAATTCTATTTTATAGTACTTTTCCTACATCACATACCGGTCTAATTGTTGAATTCGCCCTTGCTTCGCCTTCAAATTTCAGTATCAAATAAATGAAAAATTTCGAACAGGCGATAGCCGGGCGGGTAGTAAGGGCGAACTCAACAATTTCGCGCGGAGCAACCGCCGGTATTGCGTCACTAAATGAGGTTTACTTGAAATTTTACGCTTTCTGCGTGTTAGTTCAAGTTAATTTTGAAGTTAATACGTTTATGTTTTGTTTGGTTTTGTTGCTTCTTTTTTTAAGAAAAGTATGGCGCAACCTGGACCTTCTAGTAGTGAAGTAAGTGTACAACATTTAGATGGTAGTGCTATGTCGGGTTATTCGCGAAAGAGACCTGCTAAGATGAATGATTGGCAAAAAAACGAGTGTAAGTTGAAACGAAATTCAGGAAGTGCTTACATTTCAAGAAATAACAAAAGGCACGTTGTTGCCCGCAAAATTGGACCTCCTTGCAAGTGTAGATGTTTTGAGAAAATAGGCGCTGAACTGGTCACCAATATTTTTGACTCTTTTTGGCAAATTGGAAACTATGATCTACAGAATGCTTACTTATCAAAATTGTTGATCTGCAATGATGTAAAAAGATCTTACGTAAAGGGGCGTCCAAGTCGTACCCTGAGACGCATTCAATATAATGTGACTATTGATCACGCTAATCGTGAAGTTTGTCGTACTACATTTTATAACATTCATGGCATCTCTGAAAAGCGCGTTCGAGTCGTACTTAACAAAACCAGCAGAACTGGAACTGTTACAACGGATCAAAGGGGGAGGTGTGAACCCGCGAAAAAAAAAAAGGAAATGACGATCTTTCTAAAGTAAAAGAACACATCATGTCACTACCTACTGTCACCAGTCATTACAGTCGCGCCAAAAGCCCTCATCGAAAATACTTACCTGTTGGACTTAATATTAAAAAGCTCTATTCTCTTTACAATGAATGGCTTACGGAAAATTACCCTGGTTACAGCCCGGCAAATCAGCACTATTATCGTGATACGTTTAATATGCAGTTCAATATTGGTTTCGAGCCCCCAAAAAGTGACACCTGTAATTATTGCGATAAAGTAGACATAAAAATTAAAAGTAGTCAAATGCACGATTCCGAAAATGTTGCTGAAATCGAGAATCTTAAACAAGAGAAGGAGTTACATCTGACCCGTGCAAAAGCTGCTCAGTCTCTTCTTAAGGGATTAAGGAGTAATGCCGATGACTCTTTTCTGGTCATAGCTTTTGATCTGCAGCAGGCTTTGCCAACCCCAAAGCTGACTACTGGGATTCAGTATTACAAAAGGAAGCTATGGACCTATAACTTTTGTATCCATAATGTAAAAACCGGTTCTTCAACGATGTACCTTTGGGATTAAAGTACAGGGAGGCGTGGATCATGTGAGATTGCAAGTTGCTTGTACGATTATTTGTGTAAAGTTGATGTTAATGTTAAAAAAGTTATTATGTTCAGTGATAACTGTTCTGGACAGAACAAGAATTTAATCTTGTTTTGGCAAATCTATACTTTAGACACAAAGACCAGTTCACTGAAATTAAACACTATTTTATGATACCTGGGCACTCATACCTTCCCTGTGATAGGGATTTTGGGAACATTGAAAGAGAAATACGGAATAGCACTGTGTATACCATGGATCACTATAAGTTAATGATTGAAAGCTGTCGCCGAAAAAACCAGTTTTGCGTTGTCCAACTTAGACAGGACATGATTTTCAATTTCTCTAATTTTCAAAAGAAAAATTACTAAAATGCAGATGGCTGGTGCTAAGTTTAAAGATGGAAAGATCTTTGAATTTACAAATAACTTTAAGCAAGGTTTCTACATTCATTCTGCTTACAATTTGGATGTCAAAACGGCAGTCAAACTACAAAAAGGCAAGGTGAAAAACTATGATCCTGATCATTTTCATTTGGCCAGTGAAACACTGACGAGACTTTACAGTGCTCCCATTAAAATACCAACCCCCAAATTAAAGGACATTCAGGACTTGTTACCGTATGTTCCCCTACCTTGGAGTCGGTACTTTACTAACATTATAGCCTCTCAAGACGCAGCAACGAATAAGAGCACCGAAAATGAAGATGTTATGGACGATGACCAAATAGATTACAACTGAACTTGGCTAATTATTTGTTTCTTTTCTTTAGTTTTTTTTATGTTAATTTCAATACCATATTTCCACTGTTTTGTATGTTGTATCAAGTAACTATTTTGTAATAACAAAACCTTTAATTAAAACAATAACCTTAAAATTAAATAAAATGTGTTCAAAATTTTTAATACCGGTCTAATTTTTTCCCAGGTATTGCCAATTTTAGGTGATAGTGTAGCATCAGAAACGAACAGTAAAATATGAAAAAAAAATACACAAATAAATATTTAAAAAACATTTAAAAATTCACGGAATACACTATTCTACTTAAGTAAATAATAAAAAGCTAATAAATTATAAATAAATAATAAAAACCTAATTTTGCCAATATTTTGTTGAGTTCGCCATTTAGATTTTTCTATAAATTCAATTTTTTCGAAACTTCATTTTGTTGAGTTCGCCCTTACTATCCGCAACGCCTCATATCAGGTAAAGAATTGTAAACAGTCACTTCCATAGACATAGAGAATGGTCTGAGCGTTCCGTATCTCCCTGTGAAGTAAATACGGACGGAAAAGTGTGAGAAAGACAAAATGAATGTGCGGCCAGTAGCTGTCTCTTTCTAGAATTCTGATTGGCCCACGTCACAGGCTCGCAGGAGCGTAAAAATAATAATTGTTTTCTTTATTATTATTATTTCTAATCGCCTAGATTTCACTTAAAAATAAAAAAAAATAATTAATATAAGAAAAAACCTACTAGACTCGAATTCAAGTTAGCAAGATTCAGAGTCAAGCACCTTGCCGTTGAGCTACGGCGCTCTTGAAATTAATATTTCTAAGACTTCTATTTGAACTAAAATCAGGCTTTTCTCGCCTTGAACTCTATCTCGGGATACTGCGCCTTGGTTATTACAGGCCTACAGAAAAGAGACAGGTATTGGCCGCACAGTCGCTTTCCAGAGAGTGGTCAATTTTTGTGAAGCTAATGCACAATCCATTTTCTATGTCTATGGTCACTTCAGGTTTTCATGTGGTTACGTTAAATATATTGTAAAATACAGTCATTTGTAAGGCCGTTATATGAGAATGAAATCAGGGTCTCGCCTACGATTACACGAGGCATCTTCAAGGCTCTTAACTCTTTGAGATTAGAATACCGAATGAGCTTGGGGAGGCTCAAGCCCTCTATTTAGAGCTAACTGGTGTTCACAGCACCATGACTCGAAGCTATAATCGCTCTTTATGTTAAATGTAATGACCGCAACCGGTACCGTTATTATTGCTGGGGTATTTGTAAATTCCAATAGATTCCCTAATCTTTTGTTTACAGACAAAGGAGGCTGAAGTTAGAACTTTGATTATACATTTAAGGTGTGTCTTGTGGTGAGCTAATAATCAGCTACAGCTGACTGTCTAATTTCTTTCTTTTGTACGTCCTTCATGTTACTTAATTTTGGTGGGTTTTGATCTTCCAATTTCTTTCACGTACATTATGTTGCACGAACAGATGATTTAATAAAAACCTTCAGTTCATAAAGGAATTGTGTCTTCTGGTCCTCTCAACCATCATCAATCAATCCAGTCTTTTATAGCACTCCTCGCCTTCCGGTTCCCAGTTTCCATCATCTTCGATTTTCCCGGTCTACTGGTCTTAGATTTCTCTCTGACGTTGCCCTCTGAACACCTCCAAATTATGTCGCTCTTGGTTTCCCTCTGCATTATAAATGAGGTGCTTTCTCTCTGATGCTATGTTCTTCGACCACAGAACAAAGTTTAGGTCTTATAACCGCCTTTCTTTTACTTATTTTACTCTCCACTTCTTTTTCCATTCTACCGTTTTTACTTCTGATAGTTCCGAAATATATACTCTTCGCAAGCATCAATGACCTCACCGGTACTTAGAGTTAGGCTTTACTGTTTTCTTCCTATTTTCTTTTTTTATGGGTCTAGCACACGTACTACAGGGAAGTCCCTAAAGCGCTCCAGGAGTGGCATGAGTGCGCTATACACAAATAATTAGTTTTCTTGCAGTCAACTGTTAAACCCCAGTTTTTATAATCTTCAAACAGTTTTCTTGTCATAAATTCAAGATCTTCTTGGTCCTGAGCAATAACCACGTGATCGTCGGCAAAATTTAAAGTGTACAACGTTGTTTCGTCGGTCAGCTGTATTCCACATGCTCTTCATCATCTCTCTAATGCATCATTCAGATAAATTTTGAATAATGTAGGAGACAGACAGCAACCCTGTCTGAACCCTTTGTTACAGAAGAGTTTTCGGAGAGAATGTTTCCCTACTTTATTCGCGCGAGCGTGACTGGTCGTACAGCTGTTGTACTATTTATGGTTGATCGTTCTAATATTTGCCGTAGTTCTTTCACTGGGATGGTATCATACGCTTTGGTTAGGTCTACAAACAGTAGATGCAGCTCTCTGTTCGTCGATGTTTTTTTTTTTCGTTTAAGTGAATTACACTAAACAGATTAGTCTATACACGATCTAACAGCTCTAAAACCACATTGTTGTTCAATCTCGTGGGGACTATATTCATCCTCAATTATATTTTTTTAAAAATTTTTTTCGTAGTAGTAGTAGCATATACTGTAAAAAACGTATCAATACGTACTATATAAACACAAAACATACATATAAAAGTAAGAGCGTTATAATAAAATTGTAGGTAATTTATAGTACTATAAATTAATAAGAAATATGCATTTTATAAAATAATTAGTTCAAAAGCAAATATCAATATTTATTTAAGTCTGAATTTTAGTGAAACGTAACTGATGCAAATACTGCCGTTAAACTAAATAATAATAAATGACATGGCGTAATTATTTTGGCCACAACGTCAGTTTTCCATTTTTTAACTTTAATTTCGCAGTAAAATTATTAGTTAAAGATACAGGTAAACTTCTACTAGTGGTACTTTTTTTTACAGTTACTGCTATTCATTTAATATCCGTATTAGTACCCTATTTGGTATCATAATAACAAAGATATTAAATCTTATTTTACCAATATTTTTTTTTTAATTCTCTGATACTGGTTGTTTTCGATTAACGTCTTCACCTAGGTTCGCTGAAGAGCTCTGATATGGAGCAAAACATACATTTTCTGGTTTGGTAATTAATAAATCGCAAGATTGGGTAGTCCATACTTTTGATATAAGTGAAAAGAGCACGGTAATCGTCCGCTAAAACCGAATACATATTTTCTTTATATTTTTTCAATGAAGATAAATATTTACTTCATATATAATATATATATATATATATATATATATATATATATATATATATATATATATATATATATATATAATATATATATATATATATATATATATATATATATATATATATATATATATATATATATATATATATATATATACAGTAATACCCCGCTTAGCGCGACCCCGTTACGCGCGGTTTCACTATAACGCGAATTTCAAATTTCGCGCTCATGTAGTCATTAACTTCTCTATGGTCGCGGGGGGATCCCCGCTTTCTCTGAATATTCTCTTTGAAGAATTGGGAATTCCCTGTCCTTCGACTTTGTTCTATGGGGATTTCCTCGTTCGTTTCGTGTGTTCATTTGTTCCGTAATGTTAGTTCGGTCGGCTGGCAGTTTTGTTTTAATATTTATTGGAGATACATACATACATAATTTAACCCTACGTTAAAAATGCCGCCTGTAAAGAAAAAAGAGCGTAAAAGCGTCACTTTGGAATTGAAGATGAAAGTGTTAAGAAGAATGGAAAATGGAGGCAAAGCAACAATTGTTGGGAGAGATTTTGGACTCTCAGAATCGACTGTGAGAACGATTTATAAAAATCGGGGGAAAAAAATTAAAATCTCCAGCGAAGGTTCAACACCTATAAGTGCAACAAAACTTTCTCGTTCGAGATCATCTATCTTAGAAAGAATGGAGAAATTACTGTCAGTCTGGTTCGAAGATTTGAATAAGAAGAACACACCACTAAGTCAAGATCTCATATGCACAAAAGCAAAATCTTTGTATGAGATGCTGAAAACAAAAGAAGGAGAAGGGAGTGCCACTCCGACTTTTGCTGCCAGCAGAGGCTGGTTCCATCGGTTCAAGCAGCGTTCTAATCTTCACAATATCCACATAACAGGCGAGGCGGCCAGGGCGGACATTCAAGCTGCAGCTGAGTTTCCAGACAAGTTTCAAGACTTCGTTAGACGAGAGAAAATTCCTGCTTGTCTCATCTTCAATGTTGATGAGACCGCACTTTACTGGAAAAAAATGCCATCTCGAACATTCATTTCTAAGGAAGAACGTCAAGCCAGTGGTTTCAAAGCTGCGAAAGATCGACTAACACTTCTGCTGGGTGGTAATGCCACTGGTGATTTCAAACTGAAACCTTTACTAGTGTACCATTCAGAAACACCCCGTGCAATGCGAGGCACAGACAAGACAAGTCTACCAGTTGTGTGGCGATCAAACAGAAAGGCGTGGGTTACACGGGAAATTTTTCAAGAATGGTATTCTAATAGTTTTTGCCCATCAGTCAAATCATACTGTGACAGAAATGGGCTTGAACCTAAAGTTATATTACTCTTAGACAATGCCCCAGGACATCCAACCTCACTTGATACGCCCAGAGACTTAAAAGTGTACGTAAAGTTCCTTCCACCAAACACTACGTCAATATTACAACCTATGGACCAGGGAGCAATAGCAAACTTCAAAGCTTATTACCATCGCCGCACTTTTAGCCAACTAATTCATGAAACTGACGGGGAAGGAAGACAGTCTATGCGAGAGTGGTGGAAGTCATACAACATTATGAAGTCTATTCACAACATAGAAGAGGCTTGGAAGGAAGTTAAAATGAGTTGTATGAATGGGGTGTGGCGTAATCTTTGGCCAGATGTAGTGGAAGCACCTAGAAGAATTGTCCAGATGCAGAGACAAGTGCTTGAAGACATTGCTGCAATGATTGAGGGGTCTGAACTTGAAGATGTCACGGTAGAAGATCTCGTAGAACTTGTAGCAACGCACGACGATCCTATTAGCAATGAAGATCTGATCGAGTTACAGAATAATCCTATCTACGATGAGGAAGAACAAGTAGAAGAGAAAGTTTTATCTTCAGGGGAAATACAAAATGCACTTTCAAAAATTTATTCAGGTTTGGACATATTGCAGAGTATAGACAATAATGATGACCGTGTCTTGACCGTGTGTCAAACAATTAAAAACAGTGTTGGGTGTTATGAACGTATTTTACAAGAACGTAAACAAAACGTTACCCAAAAGACAATAGATGTATTTTTCCGTAAAAAATAAGAGTATGTATTGCATAAAGTGTTCTTAGAATTAAAGTGATTGATTAAAATGATTTGTATTTTTTTTGTATTAAATTTTGACTATGTTTAATCATAAACCTCGATATACGCGAATTTCAGTTAACGCGATTTTTTTCGGAACGTATCCCTCGCGTAAAGCGGGGTATTACTGTATATATAATATATAATATATCCTCCTCATTCCTGCTACTCAAGGATCCCTGTCCCTGCAAACCGTGGCCTATCAAGGCCTTCATTTGATCCATCCGTCGATTTGGAGTTTCCCATTCACTTTGTCTACAACAATCAGCAATTCCCGGCGTGACGTAGCCAAGAGGGAGTCAAATCAATGTTTTTAACCCCCAGTACAAAAGGGTATGTTTTTTCATCAAGGGGTTAGTCGATTGGCACCCTCCTCTGTAAGCAGTTCCCCCACCACTAGGGTGCTCTTCTTTTCCTTAATAAACTCCCTTTGTTCTATATGCCGCCGCCCATTGAATCTGGGTATGCCACCGATATATATACATAATTTTCTTATCACGTTGTCTCCTTTTGAAGGTTGGTGATCTAAACGGCCATCATGGTTCTGGAAACACATGGGAATCGAATATCGAGCTATAGTTAAAACATCTTCTAATGTTCTTAAGTCAAGAATTTTGACATCTTCCAAAGGATCTTGGATTTTACCTTCGAGGATCAATACCAGAAGCTCATTCTTTTCACCTCTCATTAAGTGATTAATAATGTAACATGTTTTTCTCTCTTTGACTGAAAGCATGAATTGTTTTTGTTTCTGTTCACGCTTGAGAAATTATTCGTTTGTTACTCTTTTGGGTCCAAGATATTCGCAATATGCAGCGGTATAAGTATTTTCTTTTCCATCGCTGAGTCAAGCGTCCAGGTTTCGCATCCGTAGAGTAGAATGGAAAAGATATAGCATCGAATCATACGGATTCTCAAATTTAGATCCGATCTCGTAAAGAATTTCTTCATATTGATGAATGCCTTTCTTGCTTGCTCAATTCTCGAGTTAATTTCTTTTCTAGAGTGTCACTGATGAGTTACTGTGACTTCTAGGTATTTGTATGTTTAAACTTGCTCTACACTGGTTCCATTAATAGTGAGATGAGCTGGAATAACTTTCTTTGAGAAACCATTACTTTGGTTTTTGTACAATTTACACGTAACCCAAATCTTTCACTGCACCGAACTATGCGGTCCATCATTTTTTTTGCAAGTCTTGTATGTTGTCAGCTACCACCACGATATATATATATATATATATATATATATATATATATATATATATATATATATATATATATATATATATATATATAATAAGAGTAGTCAATTCTTTACTTGGAAAACCTATTAGTAGTTGATTTCTTCAAAATTAGTTAGATAATTAGGAATGCTATCGATAATACAATTTCTTGATGGTATTATCAGATTGATCGAGAATTCGAGCAATTTCGAATGCCAAAATTTGAAAAATGCTGTTAAAATGGTACACAAAAGTTGTCTAGAGTTTTGCACAAAATTAAAAAAATTAAGAATACATGGGGTATTTTATTTCAAATAAAAAGTATGCTGCATTTCCTGTGAAACTAGAAGTGACTGTCAATCGTTTTTCTATCTAAAATCGACATCTACCGTAACTATAGTATTATACCATTATTTTATGGAAAAAACAGCAATATTTAAAACTAAATATATGTATCTAGAATGTTCTCATCTGATCATAAGTTATTTCTAGTGATATAAACAGTAATGCTAATCGACAATTACAAAAAAAACATGTTTCGATATTCTTAATTTTGTCGCACTATTTATGTAATTCAGATTTAAATATGTGTTTACCTACATACACAATAGAAACATTGGCAAATTGTGCGTAATTAAAAATAGTCTACCCTGTTAATCATAACACTAATGCTACATTAATTAATATTTTTCTCACAAAAATTATCCAATTTTATAAGAATGTCTCTGATTTCCGGGGCGGCATTCTTTCGCATTGATGATTTGTTGATCATGATTCTTAATTTATTTAGGCATGTTTCCAGGTTAGGAATTTGGCAAACTTCGCGAATATATATAGATACATTTAAACATGCTTCAAACAAATAGTTGAAAAAATGGAAATGACTTATTGGGTTAGGATTCCTACAAATATCGCCTATTTATGCAAAGTTAAGGGCATATACCTAGTCATATAAGGCAAAAAAATTCGATTTTTTGGATTTTTACATTTTCTTTTAGTATGATCACTTAAGAATATTTTCTGTAAGTTTCATAAGAATCCGTAAAAATTTACGAAGTTATAGCGGTTTAAAGGAAGCGCCGTTGCGCTGCTCTCGGGTCAGCCTCCGCCGACCTTAAATTTAAACATATTTCAAATAGATGCAGGAAACAATAAAAATTACCTTCGCCAATCATTGTAAATAAAACATTAAACAGAATTTAGTTTATTATAAGATAATTTTTGTGGAAAAAGTAAAATATGTTAAAATTTATTAAGGAAAAATAAAAAATGGTAAAACTTTATACACACATGTTTCTTAAAGATATTTTGAAATAAGGGCCATTTCACTAATATATCAATTTTACAACCGTTTATTTTGTCTTAAATTACAAGGATATTTTATTACCTCCAAATTTATTTTATCTATACATAGCCGCAGATTATTCTTCATCTTCATAAACTTATATGTTTGACTGAATTTTTCAGGGTATTTTCTAAGTTAGAGCATTTTTTTAATAGGTTATAGTACTCACTAAGTCACTTTATCAAATATAGCCTATATGAAAGCCCGATAACAACAATGCAGGTGGAATTCAATGTTTATTTATTTTGCGGTTACGAAGGCTCTTGTCAAAAACATTTGCATGGCCATTCAGACAGTCATTATCTAAGACCAGACAAGAAAAGAAGTTTAACTCGTGTAATGTTTTAGACAGAAATAGTTCTAGATGGAAGACAATTACATCTCCTTTTGGTCACTTGTTAAGGATGTCTCATTTAAGATAGGCAAAAAAAAAATTAATGGAGACCAACAGATATATGTTAAAGAGTATTTCTTTCTTCTTCTTTTCAGTCTGCTCTCATCCACTCCTGGATATAGGCCCCTTCCAAATCTTTCCATTTTTCCCTGTCAAGGGCCGTTCTGTTCCAATTTTTTCTGCGATATTCTGGATGTCATCTCGAAAATCTTTTTTGAGGTCTTCCCACACTCCTCTGACTCTTCCTTGGGCGCCATACTGTAAGCTTGTAAGCTCATCTGTCGTTGTTCTCTCTCGCTACGTGGCCAACCCATCTCCACTTTAGTTGAGCTGCTGTTTCCAGAGCATCCGTTAGCCGTGTTCTTCTCCGGATTTCCTCATTTGGGAGTCTATGTCTCAAACTTACACCAAGCACAGCTCTTTCCATTGCATACTGCACCACTTGAAATCTGTTCATCGACTTACGTGTTAACGACGTAGTTTCAAGACCGTACGTAAGCTGGTAGTACACACGACTACTAAGTTGGGAATGTGGAATCTTGGCACAATGATACTACTCAGTATATATCACCACTACACCAAACATTTTGTTAGCTTCATCAGGAGCAATCATCGCTCCTGATGAAGCTAACATGGTTAGCGAAACGCGCGTCGAGTGCAAAAATAAAATGTTTGGTGTAGTGGTGATATATACTGAGTAGTACACACGACTAGTACGTTTGCCTTTTGAGGTTTACAGGAATATCTCATGATCTGAAAATAAACCCGAGTGTACAAAAAGTTGCCCAAGCAAGACCCACTATTAGAGAAATTTCTGCTGTTTGGTTCTTCTTTCCTAGTGCTATTTTTTGTTCGAGGTATATATATTCGGATATGTTCTCTAATGGTAATCGTTATTTGTTCTGGGCTCATTATCTTTGTTTGGCTCAGATTCATTTCTAGTCCGACTCGTGACGATGCATGATGCAATTCTTCCAACTTAGTTGTTAATTCATTGACTGCAGTACCGATTAGAACGATATCGTCCGCAAATCGTAGATGAATAAGCCGTGTTCCGTCTATGTTAATCTTGTTACTCCCCTAAGGTCCTCCAGTGCCAGTGCGAACAGTTTTGCAGAGATCAAATCTCCTCTTTTTATCGGTATTTTTGGAGTGTTCATGTCTTCATTTACTAGTATTTGGACGTAAGCATTGTCATAGTAGAGTACATTCACCTAAATCCTGAAAAGATATCCCAAAAAAAAATGACGAGAACAAATCCAGATGAAAAAACTGTTGATGGTCGGAGACTTCGAGAAAGGGCTTCCTCTGCCTCTGTCTTATTACCCCTGACAGGGCGTGGTGACTACTCATGAGCTGGTTCTTCGCACCTGATCCTTTCAGACCTGTCGGTCTAAGGCCATTTGGCCCGCCTGATATAGAGTTTTTCCAACAAGGGGCTCCAGTTGGTCTATCCATCTTGTAGGAGAAGGGGCTTAGGTAGTTATTATTTTATTGTATGAATTATCGTCCTATAAATAGTGACCTTAATTCCGAAACTGCCTAAAAATTGTCCTTTTTTTTCATGTGGAGAGATCTATCTAACACTTTTAAGAGGTATAATCTACAATTTATTTATAAGCAAAAATATTTAGTAACTAGATTAGAAACGTGGTTAGAACATAATTTTAATTAAAATACGATTTAAAGTTGAGTTTTGAACATCATAGATCGATGAAGTTTTAGTTGGTATATTCGAGGTTTTTTAAACAGTGATTGGTCCCCTTAAGACTGAGTTAACTTAACTTATGCATTTTAAGTCGTTAAAAATCTGTTGACAATGTGAAGAAAATAGTAACAGGATTCGAATAAACACAATTTTATATATTTTTAAGGTAAGTTTTTCAAATAGTTAGTTACATAGGCTATATTTAGAGAAATTATTTAGTTTTATACTCAAAAAAACACCCTGTATATATTTTTTGTATAGTAGATTCCTTCCAAAACATACTAGACACAAAATATGAAAAGTTTGTAGGTTTTTTTAGACTGCTTTCTTTATTAAATTTCTACTTATGAAGAATAACCTGTGGTCACAACAATTAGAATATATTCACCTAAAAATAGAAGCTGCTCTTACAAATATTTTTTCTGATAAAATCTGCATTTAAAAGGCAGTCTTTTAATATTCTACATATTTTAAAGGCCTACAATATGTTACTTTTTTAGTTTTACTTTCTATTTCAAATTCTACGTCCTTCACTAAAATCGTTCTTATTGTTGCAACTTTTTTCCTTACTATTAAATTGCCAATTAAATATGTTTATTTTATGACTAAAAAGTAGTTTAAAAACATTAATTAGACTCTATTAAAATTAGCGTTAATTAGAGTTTTATCAGTAATAATAGTTTAAATTAATTGAAATTAAAATATTATCACAGTCCAGGAATTAAAAAAAAAATCAATAGTTACAATAGTCTAATTAATGTATTTTAATTACCATAGTAGAGTCTGATCTTTCAGTCACATCTCATTATACAGGGTGGCCCAAAAGTCACTATACAGAAAATGTATACGTGTACATTTACATGATGCCGCCTAACAATAAGTCTATAATTCTTTGTGTGTGGTGTTTATATGTATATATATATATATATATATATATATATATATATATATATATATATATATATATATATATACATATATATAATATATCTAAAAATTTTGGTACTATGTTATCGACCGTACGTCAATTAGATGTATGTATGATTATCGGGAATCGGTCTGGAGTATAAATAACACTCTTTTCTTCTTTAAAATTCAATATTTTGTTATCATTTGATAACTTCTTCAGGAGTAACTACAAAATTAATACACCTATATTAAAAAACAATATTCTCTTTGGTCAAGGTATTAAAATATTGAAATATAAAACAAACAATTATGAAACAAACGGACAATTAATTAAAACACGTACGAAAATGCGATTTGGTCCTCGAAGCTAACACTCAACATCTCGATTTTCTACAACAAACTGAGAGTAAACAGCTTCGGTACATATGTACTGACGTGAATTCCAAATGAACGGAAAAAACAGCAAAAGAACAAAACTTTATTTACTTACTTTATACTAAGAGGTGGCAAATCTTTAATTATTATTCATGTTGTAATTGTAAATGATTAATAAGTATTCATTATGTTGCTATAAATAATACTAAATTAAATCGTGTCTGATTTATAGATGACTTGGGGTCTCTGTTGATGTGGTACATTTCCTTAAAAAGTCTCCCTTTATAGTTATTGTCATGAGCTAATATATAATTATAAATTAATTTTCGTAAAATGTATTTAGGGTAGGTACATCTTACGAAAATTAATTTATAATTCGGATGTTGTTGACGCCCCTATTGATGAGACGCCTGCGCAGCATATGATATATAGGAAACTACAATTTATAAAGCCAATCACAAATTCAATTGTCGTCTTATTCTAAGATTTTCCAAATATGAAACTTGCGAAATATAACAGCATACGAGGTTCTGAACTGTTTTCAAAAATAAAGGATAGAACACCTATTTTGTACAATAGCTGTGTAGCCTCTAGGTTATCTTGTTTACAATGTGAGGTTTGTTATATTGGACATATATCGCAGTGGTTGAAACAGAGGCTCACATAGCACAGGAGTGACTGCCGATTGGGAAAGAATTCGTGTGCTATGGTGCAACATCATTTGAAAACAGGTCAAAATTTAGACTATAATAACGTTAAAATCTTAGCTCATGACAATAACTATAAAGGAAGACTTTTTAAAGAATTGTACCACATCAACAGGGACCCCAAGTGAATCAACTAACTATAAATCAGACACGAATCAACTTATTATGTATTATTTACAGCAACATAATCAATCTCTTATCAATCATTTACAATTACAACATGAATAATAATTAAAGATTTGCCACCTCTTAGTATAAAGTAAGTAAATAAAGTTTTTTCTTTTGCTGTTTTTTCCGTTCATTTAGAGTTCACGTCAGTACATATGCACCGAGGCTGTTTACTCTCAGTTTGTTGCAGAAAATCGAGATGTTGAGTGTTAGCTTCGAGGACCAACTCGCATTTTCGTACGTGTTTTAATTAATTGTTCGTTTGTTTCATAATGGTTTGTTTTATATTTCAATATTTTAATACCTTGATCAAAGAGAATATTGTTTTTTAATATAGGTGTATTAATTTTGTAGTCACTCCTGAAGAAGTTATCACACGATAACAAAAAAATATTCACTTTTAAAGAAGAAAAGAGTTCTATTTATAGTCCAGACCAATTCCCGATATATATATATATATATATATATATATATATATATATATATATATATATATATATATATATATATATATATATATATATATATATATATATAAGTTGGATTGAATTCTTTCTTGAACCTTGGAATATTGAATATATATTTTTTCAATTTCTTGGGCTTTATGGTTCTTTTGTTTTAAGGATAGAGAAATTAAATCATGTTCTAGTTAGAATTTATTGAAAACGTTTCGCCCGATTTTCAGGCTTCTTCAGTTCATATGTGACCGTCTTAGTAACACCTTTTAAAGAATGTTAAGTGTGTCTTCGTTTCAACCCACACATATGAACTGAAGAAGCCTGTAAATCGGGCGAAACGTTTTCAATAAATTCTAACTAGAACATGATGTAATTTCTCTATCCTTAAAACAAAAGAACCATAAAGCCAAAGAAATTGAAAATATATATATATATATATATATATATATATATATATATATATATATATATATATACCCTACTACAGAAAAAGGTCAACTTAAAATTGATCTCTATAAATAATTTAGGTAGGCGAGATCAAATACGGCGACCGAAACTGACAATACCGTCAAGAGCTACCTGTTAAAAGGTGACTAAAAGGTATTACCTGTTTTCGACCGCTGCCTTTAATCTTGCATCATGCGACAATAATTATTAGTAAATTTTTGGTCACCCTGTACTATAAAATATATTATTAATAAACATAAAAATTTTAAGATATATTTTTTAGTATCCTTATAATAGTTAATTTTATATTAGAAACTTCCAAAATATGTTGACCTTAATATAAAAATCAAAATCATAAAAAAATACCACGTCAGCTATACAGAGGGGAAAGCGAAAATAACTACAAAAATTGTCACTGTGGAAGTGGTTCATATGTTGTTATAGTTTGGAGAAAAGGTGGAAGAGGGTTAGTTAAATATATTTTTAATTTAAATAATATTTTTCATTAAATTAAAAACATTTTTTTGTTGATTTATGTTTTTTTTTTCTAGGTAAAAACCCATTAACTATAAAAAATTAAAATTATCTTTGTTGGTGTATAGCAAACCCCATTGACATGGGAAATATGACCGACCAAAAAATTTTTGAATCTGAATTAAAACATGAAATAAACAATATGAAGAGTGGTACAAGCTTAGGTCTCGATGATATTTATGAAGAAGTTTCAAAACGAGTAGTTGAGCAACAACTTATTCATCTATTCAAGATGTTATGTCACTGTGAGTAAAACCGGTAAATTGGCTGCAGTCAACTTTTCCTTTCTTAAGAAAAATAATCCCAAAAATTGCAAAGACTACAGATTTGTAAACCACATGAACCACGCTCTTAAAACATTTATTCAGATAAATTATATTAGTACTAGAAAAACTGTGGCTAATGGCGGACACGCATCTTTGCTGGAAAGACTTCGAAAAAATCGTGGCTGATGATAAGGACATCAAAATAATAAAAAATATATACAGGCCACAGTCACCTGAGCGTCTTTCAGTAGAGTACGTCAGGGATGCGTACTGTCACCCACTTGAAAATGAAAAGTGAAGTATCAAAATCAATTATGTGCCAATAAATAACATTGGTTTTGCTGCAATCTTAGCTGGTAACCTCGAAGACCGACCGGCGACCGAAACCGGCAATGCCGTCAAGAGTTACCTATTAAAAGGTGACTAAAAGGTATTACCTGTTTTCCACCGCTGCCTTTAATCTTGCGTCATGCGACAATAATTGTAGTCAATACTACAAAAGTATGAAATTATTGATAGAATGGAAAAATTTGAATACCACGATTCTTTTAACGAAAGGTGAGGCTATGATGAGAAAGTAAAGGGGAGAATTAACTATGCTTTTATCTTAGGCTTAACATCTTCTCCTTCCTAGAAATCTATCAGTAGACACGCAGTTACAAGTAACTGAATTCTACATATAGCTTATTCTACTATATAATGTCGCAATCTGGCTACTCTGGATAGTCCGTGTATTAAATGATGAAGTTTGACAAAGAGTTAATGTGGAGAAAGAACAAATCTTCTTCTTCTTTGAGTGCCTATCCGCGCTGTCTTCGCTCTGTCCACTGCTGCCCGAAACAGACCTGTTGTTGATGTGGAAAACCATGTTTTTAAATTTTTAAGTCATGAAATTCTCTTTCTGCTGATACTCCTGTTTGTAACGACTTTCCCCTGTAATACTAACTGGAGCAATGCATATGTTTGTTAATTACGCCCGAGATATTGTAATTTACATATTTTTATGTTCGTCGCGATTTCTGTTTCTTTTTTTCATCCTTTGTAATACTTGTTCATTTATGACATAATGAGACAGACAGACAGATAGACAGGTCAGAGAACAAATATCATAAAACAAGTTATCGTACTTCGGATATATATTGATAGGAGCTCGATATTCCATATTAAACTTTACACTCCAAGGGAAGATCGAACGGCGCGGCGCCGCGGTTCAGGTTGAAAACAACAATCTAACAGCATCCTTCTTCTAACGGTTTATTAAGAGATGCCACTAAAAAAGAATGTTTGCAAAATGTCCTCAAAAAAATATCCCGTAGTTTGTCTTTTACGTATCTCGTGTTTTATAGTTATTCTTTTTATTTTAATTCGTGTTTGTAGATATTTCCTGATCCTATTTTATTAATATTTTTTTTGTAATGTGTAACGAATATGTAACACTACAGATATTTTTTAAAGATAGTGAAAATTAGATTCGCTGGTACTAAGCTTGTTTAAGCAGTGAAAGTCCACGACTTTCACTGCTTTCCTTAAAAATCTTTCTAACAACATTACGGCAACAATAAGGACTTTGTTCAATTTTAGTAGATGTTAACTATTACAACACTTTGGTACTGAAATTATTAATAACATATGACAAAGGGTAAAATTCCTCTATTATCTAGTATACTTTCAGGAACGATACAGTCGACTACTATGTTGCCAAAAAAGTGTAATATTTCAAACTACATTTATGTATTGATCCCTCTCCCACAAGCACCAATATATAAGGATTTTTTGATTCCTATAATCCACATGTTCACGTGACGAAATATTTGTACACACTTACCTTTCTCCCTGTATTTTTGGGGTTAATATAGAACCAACTTTTTGTCGGTCAATGTAATAGTTTAGTACCTAGTATTTCTAATGGTATTAGAATAAGATTTATTAACCTTGTTTTATGTTAAGGTCAGGCTATTCCAGAAAATATTGTATATTAAAAATTCTTCTTAATTGTCCTTTAATAAATAAAAAATGGCAACATATATATATATATATATATATATATATATATATATATATATTATATATATATATATATAAATAATAAAAATGTAATGTTCTTAGCACTATGTAAATTATCGCTATGACATAATTAAAAATGAGTTCTAAAAAACATATATGCTTTCTTTAAAAGTGAGCTATAATTATGCTACAATGGTAATTTATGTAGAAGTACAAAATTCTAATTATATTGTATAATATGTGAATTAGAACAATTCAATATGTTTGTTAATATTGTATATAATTATATAAAAAGTAAATTTTTAGGTTATGATTCTGCATCACATGAAACCCAAAAAGTGATATTGCAGTGCCGATTGTCGTTGGGCGAGAAATTTGAATTTACTAAAGTTTAAAGCAAAAAAGTAACTCTGTTTGTTAAAATATCGGAAATATTTATGAGAAAAAGTGTTTAGAATTACATTTTATGGTAGTATGCAAAATTTTAGATCGATTAGACAAAGATTGAATTTTGCTAGTTTTTGTCAAATAAAAAATATGATCACAAGAAGATTTTTATATCTCGAATTTGATTAGATTGATAGAAGAATTTGAAAATATATTTGTTGAATCAATGCCAGGTTATAGCATGCAGTTTCAGGTTTTTGTTTTTTTAAGGGCGCTCTAGCGTCATTATTTTATTGCAAAAAAGGTAAAGGTAACAAAGACATTGACTACTATACAGCCCACAAAAAAATAAATAAATTACACTTTACAAATTAAATAAACAAAAAACCATAAACTTAAAAAAATTATCTAGTTTGCTTTTCGACATGCCCACCGCCAAATTCTACGCACGAAATTCTTTGCGAAAGTGATTGTTTTAAAACATTGCTTAACATGTGTGCATGTGTTGCTATTTATGCACTACCTGAGTGCATTTGCTCAATGTTCTTGAGGTAGCCCCATAAAAAAAACGAGTGGTGTTAAGTCCGAAGATCTCGCTGGTCAAGGATTAGCAGAATAACGTCCAATTCACTGCTCTTCAAAATCTCACACTTCCTTTAAAAAACATATACCTCAAACTGCAAGTAATAGGGTAACAATATTTGATAATGGTCCGTACGACAGTTGCAGTTTTACGAAAATCATATTTTTTTAATTATTGATTGTAAAAGAAGTAAGACATAACTTGAAATCTATAATATATATAAACTGCAACGTCTCTCTGTCTGTCTGTCTGTCTGTCTGTCCGTTAGTGCGTTTATCACTGGAGAACCACTTATCCGATTTACGTACTTTTTTTTTTAAACATACATATGTTCTCTGGCCAGGTTATAGGCTATATTTTATTACGATAGGTAGCATAAGGAATGAGCAGTGACGATAATAGTGAATGAAGTCGGAAAAAAGTTTGCCGCTAGCGCGTTCCCTTGCAATACACAGCCTAAACCATTAAATATGGAACAATATTATGTAGCAGAGAATATCTATATTCTATAATCTATAATATATATAAAATGCAATGTTTCTCTGTCTGTCTGTCTGTCCATTAGTGCATTTATCACGCGAGAACCACTTATCCGATGTAGGTGTCTTTTTTTAAATTCATACGTATATTCTTCGGCCAGGTTATATAATAATAATAATAATCCATATCTATAATATATATAAAATGCAACGTCTCTCTGTCTGTCCGTTAGTGCGCTTATCCCTCGAGAACCACTTATCCGATTTACGTGATTTTTTAAAATTCATACATATGTTCTCTGACCAGCTTATGGATATATATTTTATTACGTCTATAATATATATATAAAAAGCAACGTATCTCTGTCTGTCTGTCTGTTGATGCGCTTATCACTGGAGAACCGCTTATCCGATTTACGTACTCTTCTTTTTAAAACATACATATGTTCTCTGGCCAGGTTATCTATCTATAATATATATAAAATGCAACGTCTCTCTGTCTGTCTGTCTGTGCGTTACGTGCTTTTTTTAAAACATACATATGTTCTCTGGCCAAATTATAGGATATATTTTATTGCGTTAGGTAATATAAAGAATAAGCAGTGACGATAATAGTGAATTAAGTCGGAAAAAAAGGTTACCGTTAGCGCGTTCTCTTGCAATACACTGCTTAAAACCATTAAATATGGAACAATATTATATTGCAAAGAATATAATATATATAAAATGTAACGTCTCTCTGTCTGTCCGTTGGTGCGCTTATCACTTGAGAACCACTTATCCGATTTACGTGTTTTTATAAATTTATACATATGTTCTATATAATTCGATATAAGACTAGATAATGGGAGATAAGATGAGATAATGGGAGATAAATATAAATAATGGGGGATAAGGAGAATTAATGGGAGATAAGCAGAGATAGGTCTAGATAATGGGAGTTACGGTGAGGTAAGGAGAAATAATGGGAGATAAAGAGAAATATTGCGAGATAAGTCGAGATAAGCCTAGATAATGGGAGATAAGGTGAGATAATGGGAGATAAGGAGAAATAATGGGAGATAAGGAGAAATAATGGGAGATGAGCAGAGATAAGCCTAGATAATGGAAATTATGTAGAGATAATGGGAGATAAGGAAAAAATAATGAGAGATAAGGGGAAATAATGGCAGATATTTTATTACGTTAGGTAACATAAGGAATAAGCAGTGACGATTGAAGTAAATCAAGTCCACGCGAGCGGAGCCGCGGGCACGGCTAGTCAAAGAATAAATGTTTAAACTCTTGTACCTGAATCTCTCTATCTAACAAATATATTTCAAATTCAAAAAATAAAAATTTCTTTGTGATCATATTCCATTGGTCCAAAAGTGACAAAATACGATTTTTGTCCAATTTATCTAAAATTTTGCATGCCACCAAAAAAATGAAATCCAAACCTTCTCTCCCGTTAAATCTTATATTTTAACGAACAGAATGATTTTTGGACTTTAAACTTCAGAAAATTTTCCGCTTAACGACAAATGACAATCGGCACTTTTCTTCCAAATTGAATAATAAAGAAAAATTCGCTGGATATATATATATATATATATATATATATATATATATATATATATATATATATATATATATATATATATATATATATATATATATATACATATATATACATATATATACATATATATATATATATATATATATATATATATATATATATATATATATATATATATATACATATATATATGGTTTTTACGATTGCATGTTTAATTTAAATCACTGATTTTTGTCTATTTAACAAAAATAAAAAATTTAAATTGAACATGCAACCGTAAAACCGTAAAATTTTTCAGAAATATAATAAGAGAGAATGAATTAATTTATTTATTTGTGTATATGGCAATGAAGTTTTGTAAAAAAGCGTTTTTTTTATGTTATGGCAGTTCGTCTCATTCGACTAATTTTGAAAAAATCGAAAATTCTGTACCGTAATTGTAGATTACTGTTAGAAAAAGCTTATATCTGTTATGTATAGAGACCGGATTACATGCGTTTGCATATTTTCATATGCATTTGCATATTGAGACCATTCTCACCGATTATTGCATATTTTACCCAAAATCTAGTAATGATGTATATTTTTCCTATATTTACAATATTTCTCTGTATTACTAGGTCCGGAACATTACCTGCAATAGTCTAAACATCCATTAGGTTATAGTGCCAAGGGAATACCCAAAATTATGACGGTATTTTATTCCTTTGTTTCTTGGTCGGGATATTAAGTGATAAGTAGTTAGTTTCTAAGAATATTTGTTTGAGCGTGGAACAAATAAACAATGTTCTCAAAGACAAATTTTTATTTTAAAACAAGATATCAGTTTTAACATTATTGTTGACGCCCTTGCATCAGTGTAGTCTTTTTGCAATTTTTAACGTGTTGTGTTAAAGTTTAACGTGTACCATGCCACCCGCAAAAAAAGTGTCTCTTCGTGGGTAGCTGATTATCCTGGAACATTTACATACGACGGAAATGTTTTATATTGTCGAGTTTGCAAGAAAAATGTTACGGGCGCAAAAAAGTTTCAAATTGACCAGCATGTCAAGACAAGTCTTCATATCGCAGGATTTCAAAAAAAAGGCCCACGACAACTTATAACAGCAGCAAGTAGCAGTGATTCCACTTCTATAGGCAAACAAAAAACCACTTCAGCATGGATTTATGTGAAGCATTGCTTGCAAGTAATATTCCTCTCCACAAACTTACAAATCCTACATTCAAATATTGCTTGAATCAAAAAATACCAGACGAATCAACACTGAGTAAAAATTACATATCAACAATTTACCAACATGTTCTGGATGAAATATGTAATGAACTTAAAGATGACATTATTTGGATTTGAGCTAATGAAACTACTGACAGTTGTGGTCGCTATATTGCGAATTTAATTGTGGGTGCATTAAGATTAGAGCCTTCTTCTTCCTATTTGGTGGCGTGCAAAGAACTTGACAAGACAAATCATTCTACGATCGCCAGATTTGTGAATGAGGGTATTAAAAAAATATTTGCTGAATCTTCTGCAGATGAAAGAGTGTTTATATTTCTCTCAGATGCTGCTCCCTATATGATCAAGGCAGCCAAAGTCCTCCAAGTATTTTATCCAAATTTAATTCATGTGACGTGCTTTGCTCACGGAGTCCATCGACTCGCTGAAGAAGTACGATCCACGTTTGGAAATGTAAATAAACTGACTTCATCAGCAAAGAAAGTGTTTCTTAAGGCACCTGCTCGCAATAACGCCTATAAAGAAAAACTGCCAAATGTGCCTTTACCTCCCGAACCAGTGGTAACTCGATGGGGAACATGGATTGAAGCTGTACTATTTTACAATGAACATTTCGAAGCCATCAAAGGTGTAGTAAATGACTTCGATAGTGCAGAGGCTATGGCAGTTCGTCAATCCAAGGAAGCATTTAACGATTCTGATATTAAAAAAAAACATAGCTTTGATTAGCACTCACTTTTCCCACATACCTGCGGGTATTAAGAAACTTGAAACTCGAGGTTTGGCGTTGACCGAATCAATTCAGTTAATGAATAAAATCCGTCAAATAAACTCCACATTGCCAGATGAATTTCCGCGTAGAGTTAAAGAAAAGTTTGAAAACATTTTGTGCAATAACCCAGGCTTTGAACCTTTGTGTCAAATTGATATGGGACGGGTGAACTTTTGCCAGAAACAATAAGTGCTAACATAGCACCCAAATTCAAATACTGCCCAGTTACCTCAGTGGATGTGGAACGGTCTTTTTCCACTTATAAAAATATTTTAAGTGATCGAAGGCACAATCTTACTACCCAACATTTGGAACAATACCTTATTGTTTACGTGTACAAGAATACAAATGTTAAATAATTTTAAAAAATGTTAAATAATTGTTAATTAAATTTAAATAACTTGTTAATTTTATGCTGATTTTAAAATAAAAAACTAAAAATTACTACTTTTATTATTATTTAATATTGCAAATTTTGACCCTTTTCATGCATATTTTAAGCATTTTTCATGCATATTTGCGTGCATATTTCAAGATTTTTATGTTGCATATAATCCGGTCTCTAGTTATGTATATTTTGCTAACATTTTATTATTAAAAATTACTAAAATATTATTTATAAAAATAAAAGTTTAAATATTATTTGCATACTAAACAAATTAATATGTACATATGGCAACAATAGTGCAAGACAGTAACAGTCTAAGCGCAAAATTCTATCGAAACCCATAATATTCAATAAGTTTGTAGACTGTGACCCCTTAGTGCGATTGTTTTAACCGCCAAAGTTCGTAAATATAAGCCTAATTAATAGTAATGTTTTCATTGTATTAGGCATTAAGATTATCCACTTATAAAGAGTTTTCATTATGTTGGTGCATTCTTTTTAGTTAAATAAAGTCCTTTCGCCACATATAGCCTATACATGTTTTCGAAAAACTTTTTTAAAAAAAGCCAAACAAAAATTGTATTTACTCTATCAGAGATAAATTGTATACAAGTCGATGTAAATTTTTTTAAAAAATTTAGATGATTTCAAAGGCCCTATTATTAAATTTTTATGCAGGCTATATTTGGAGAAGTGATATTTTAGTGAGTACCATACCAAAATAAATGCCCCAAGTTAAACACACCATTTGGGACTTGACAACTTTGAAATTTCACTGTGAACGCACCCTTAAGCCAATCACCGAACTGTCAACGTCAAAACATTCAGTAAAGTCAACATTTTCATCATGGTGAAGTACACGAACGAACAACGTTTACAAATAATTAAAATTTACTACCAAAATTTGGAGTCGGTGACTGCAACTTTAAGAGCGTTAACGCCAATTTTTGGTCGTAATTCTCGTCCCAGTAGACAAGCAATTTATAGTCTAGTGAAAAAAATTTGAGTTAACATATTCGCTGCTGGATGTTCGCGTGCCAGTGAGACAACGGGTTGGTTGAAGTGGCCAGAATATTGCTGCCGTCCATCTCAAACGAACCAAAACAGTCGATTTCACGGCGTTCTCAAGAATTGGGCATCGTTCAAACCACACTATGGCGAATTTTGCGAAAGGATCTTGGCCTGCACCCTTATAAGTTAAAGTTAACTCAAGAACTAAAGCCACTCGATCATATGAAGAGACGTACGTTCTCGAATTGAGCTCTAGAAATGTTGGAAGAAGATGACCAATTTCATCGCAAAATCATCTTTAGTGATGAAGCGCATTTTTGGATAAACGGCTTCGTCAACAAACAGAATATGCGTTATTGGTCAGGTGAAAACCCTCATGTGCTTGAAGAAACATCACTTCATCTACAAAAAATTACTGTTTGGTGCGGTTTTCATGCCGGTGGTGTCATTGGGCCGTTCTTTTTTGTTGATGAAAATAACCGTCACGTTACAGTCAATGGAGATCGCTACAGAGGCATGTTGCAACCTTATTTCTTTGATCAATTGCATGGGTTAAACATTAATGATATGTGGTTTCAACAAGACGGCGCCACAAGCCACACAGCAGGTGTAACAATCGACTTACTGCAATCTAAATTCGGTGGTCCCGTCGAATGGCCGCCTAGATCGTGTGATTTAACACCTCTAGACTTCTTTTTATGGGGGTACGTTAAAAGACCGAGTACATATGCGTCGGAGCAGGACTTGAAACTGGCCACAGGACACACCATCAAACACTGTGCCAGTTATAAGTATTTGGGAACGAGAATATCTAGGGACGGAACACTGGAAGAAGCAATATTCGAGAGGAATATGCAAGGAAGAAAAGCGATTGCAATGCTTAATAGTATACTATGGGACAAAAACATAACCATTGAAAATAAGAAAAGAATTTACAACTCAATAGTGAAAAGTATAAAAACTTACAGCTCTCAGGTGTGGCCATTAAAGGAAAGAACAGAAAAAATACTAAAAGCTACAGAAATGGATTTCTGGAGACGAGCAGCCAGAAAATCCAGAAAAGACCGCAAACCAAATGACACGATAAGGCGAGCTTTAGAAATAAAGCACGATATAGTGGACGAAATCAGAACCCAACAGTTGGTATGGTAAGGACATGTACAGAGAATGTCACAAGACCGACTACCTAAAAAGATTTTAAATTGGAACCCTCATGGAAAAAGAAAGCGGGGAAGACCACGCCAAAGCTGGAGAGCAGGAATCAACAAGGAAGTACTAGAGAGAGATCTGGAGGAGGAGGGATGGAGAAACCGGGAGGAGTGGAAATTAGGCATCGGAAGACGGAAGACGTTATAAAAACGATTGATATATATATATATATATATATATATATATATATATATATATACATATATATATATATATATATATATATATATATATATATATATATATATATATATATATATATATATATATATATATATATACGTTAAATCATTGGTCTATGCTAACAAGCCTGCGTCGTTAGAGGAGCTCAGAGCCAATATTGAAAGAGAGATAGCGGCCGTTTCCGTCAAAATGTGTGGCCGAGTCATCAAAAATTGGGTTCAACGAATCGACCGCTGCAAACATGCCCGTGGTGGACATATGAATGAAGTCGAATTCCATACATAAATGTTTTAATTGTACTTCAAGCCGATAGTAAAATTTTCGAAATGTCTCAAATGGGTTGCGTTTTATTTCAAAAAAAAGTTGTCAAGTCCTTAATAGAAGACCCGATACTATAATATCATTCAGAGCGGACAATATGATAATAAAAATTTAATTCCATTAAATTATTCGAATTTTTTATAAAACACTAAAATTGCGATTCTAGGATTGAGACCAAAAATTATCATAATTGATTCTTCTTCTTCTTGAAGTGCCATATCTGATACGGACGTATGCGACCCTCTCGCTTTTGCCTGTAATTGATGCCTCTTTAAGTATTCCGCAGGCAAAGGGGACCTACAGTTTAATGCCGGTTTCGAACCGCTAAAGTGAGAGGGCTTTATTAGGTATGATACTACGGGCGGTTTGCCATCGCCTTTCCCAGAGAGGCGACCGTCAAGTTGTAATTTTTTTTTAAAATTATTATTTCCTGAGCTGAGATACGAACTGAGGTCCCCGGTGCTAAGGCCGCCTCTCATAATCGATTAGTAAAAAAAAATATCGAACTGTATACTTAACGACTTGAGTAAAAATCTTCTATAGCAACTTAAATAACATTTGTCTTCTACTCTTCAGAAATATTTGTTATTTACATTTTAATATAGGACAAAACGAGGTGATAAAAAAAATAGAGATAAATATTCAAAATTGTCGTATAACTACGAAAACAACAGTTTAATGAATTGTAATAAAAAAATATTTCATTTTCCCTTGCCCTATATATATTCATTTTTTTGTAATATTAGGGTAAATACACTTCTTAACCATTATAAGGTCAATAACACTACTTGTTACTTTTTAACATGGAATTCAAATAATTATTTTTTTTTAGTCACGAAATGCTTACCGCAAAAACACGAAATAAATTATATCTCTAAAGCTTGTTTTTTTTTATTTATAATACTGTTTATGCTTTTCATTAATATTAGCATAAACAAAATTTGTATGTACATGATGCGATCCAAAAGTTCCCAGACTAACGCTACATAGTGAAAATGCGAAACAGTATTGACTCGCGCCGATAGATGGCTGTTGGTACATCCCTAACAAAGCTTCACGACAAGTTTCAACGTACTAGCAATTGAGAGGAAGCTACCGAAATAAATCAATAGAAAAGGCGTTGTGTTTCATCATGATGACACATATCTTTGGCGACCCGGCAAAACTTAAGAGAGTGTGACTCCACCGTCAGAGTACCGTTCGTTTCAGTCTCTGCGGGATATCCTCTTAATAGGGTAAAGGACCCCGCAATCTTAAGGAAAATGGGACTTGGCCAATTTTTTTATATTGCATTTTTTTTTGTAGCTTTTGTAGCCCTGATTAAAAATCTCCACGTGCATAAAGGGCGAAATGCAATGGTTTAAGAGCTAACGCTTCTGGAATCCCTTGAACTTGCAACACACAATAATCGTAAATCCTGTATAAAATCAAGTTATGTACATCTTTACATTTATACGCTGATATAACATATTGTTTATATTGGTAAGACAATTCCCCGACTTATCTACTTAGATATGGTCAATAATATTTTAAAGTAACCAGGTTAACGCTCCGCGTTCGGCCAACAGTAGAACCCCGATTAACCGAGTCGCGATTATCCGACCTCCGGATTAACCGAGCCAATCTAAGAACCTGATTATCCGAGGTACGCGCGTTTATGCTGCATATTAACCGAGCTTCTAACATATGTATGTACATATTTCCATTTAAAATCGTCGGGGCCTTCGGGGAATCCCCCTGGCCCGTGTGAGGGGTTCTCCTATTTATGTTTTTGGACTCTTTCAGCATGTAAATTTGCGTGAATGCAGTGCGTTATAGCGTTTACTACGGAGAAGTACGAGTATCCTCACATAATTTATTTGGTTGGAGTTCTGGTAGTTAAGTGAAATTAATACGAACTGCTTTGTTTGAATTTTTGTTTGCCGTATTATAATGGAGCGTAAAAGAATCGTCGTTTCTACTGAAGAAAAATTAAAAGCCATCAGAAGAATTGAAGCAGGAGAGACAATTAAAACCGCCAGTTCTGGATGGCTTGACCGCTGGAAAAAACGGTACGGTGTACGACAACTGACTGTATGTGGTGAAAAAACTTTCTGCTGATGTGTCATCAATTGAGTACTTTTAAGCAGAACTTTAAAAAGCAAATCGAAGATGGTGGATACACATGAACAAACTTACAACTGAGACGAAACTGGTCAGAATTATAAAATGCTTCCATCAAAAACATTGGCATCTCGACAGGAAAAATCAGCTCCTGGGCACAAACGAAGTAAGGAAAGATTAACTATAATGGTATGTTCCAATGCATCTGGCAAGCACAAAGCCCCACTGATGGTGATTGGCAAGTCTGCACGTCCAAGAGCTTTAAAAGACATCTCCCCCAGAGCGCTACCAGTCTATTACAAAAGTCAGAAGAGCGCATGGATGGGTGCGACCTTATTTACTAATTGGTTTGAAGAAGAGTTCGTGCCATCTGTGACTAAATTTTTGAACAGAAACCGTCTTTCTATTAAAGCAATTTTGTTAATGGATAATGCCCCCTCTCACCCTGGAGAAGGACTTCATGTGGGCGAATTTGTTGTAAAATTTTTTCCTCCAAATGTAACCAGCATAATGCAACCAATGGATCAAGGCATCCTCGAAAACATTAAAAAAAAATATAGGCGTTTATATCTTAAACATCTGTTTAGAATACACAGAAAAGGAGGATATTATCAATGGGATGAGAAAGGTTACACTGAAAAATGTTATTTACTGGGTAAGTCAAACTTGGGATTCTGTGCGTACTACCACTATTCAAAAATCTTGGTCAAAAGTTATTGATTTTGAGGACTATAATGACAGTGAAGATGATACTCCATTAAATGAATTAGCTTTGAAATTGAAAAGCCATGGAGAAATGTCCTGTTCAAATTTTGACCGCGAGATAGAAGAAAAAGAAAAAAGTTTATTTGAATTAATGCAAAAATTAAAAGGTTGCGAAAATGTGACAAGAGGAGATGTTGTTGAATGAATTACAGCAGATGATTTAGAAAAAGAAATAACGAATGCCTTTCAGGAAACCGAAAAATCAGATGACGATGACGATGACGAAGCGGCGGTGGATGAACAGTCTCCCACTAAGATCTCTCATCAAGAAGGTTTTGCTTCTTTGGAAAAAGCTTTGAGGTATATCGAACAACAACCAGAGGCAACCCCAGCGGATTTGTTTCTTCTTAATAGATGGGAGAAACATTGCAGCGAGAAAAAGAAGATGCAATATGAAACAGAAGCGCATAGATACCTATTTCACTGTTTTATAATGTATGTATATGTTAAAAACGTTAATACATCGGTTTTTTAAAGTATTGGTGTTTCTTTTTTGCATGAATAAAAAACAAATACGGATTATACGAGGAGGGTGCCCCCCACGTTACCTCGGATAACCGGGGGTTCTACTGCGTGTATGTATATATATATATATATATATATATATATATATATATATATATATATATATATATATATATATATATATATATATATATATAGCACTTAAACCAGGGCATTTCGTACTTTATGCCCCTGGAGACTTTTAACCAGGGCTAGAAAAGCTACAAAAAATGCAATATAAAAAAAATTTGCTGGGCCTCATTTTCCATAAGAATAGTGCGGGGTCCTTTAACTTCAAAAGAGCCTTATCACTTAGTTCAGTTCTTCGCCCAGAAATCTCAGAAGTTCTACCGTTATGAGATAATAGTTCTACCAGAAAAATGGTATAGGTCATCGATCGAAACGGCGCGCATATTTTATTTAATAAACTTCATTTAAAATATGAGAAAATTTTTTTGAATATCGACGTAATAAAGCCCAATACTTTTTCGACAACCCGATATATTAATTTTTATTTCATGTTTCTTTTGCTTCTTGCTATCGTTAAAATCCTCATCTTCATATCTACGGCATCATCGATTGCTTATTTATTTATTAAGGCTCCCTCTCGGAAGACAGTGTTTTATCTTATTTAAAAATAAAATTTGCTATAGCAAAACAATACGAAAGACTTTTTTTGTAAGGTAAGATGAATAATATTTAAAAATAATAAAATAGATATTGCATACTGAATATGCATAAACCCATATAAAATATCAGAATATCGAAGAAATGTTTAAACTTGATATTCTACCCGTATTTTTAGACAAAAGAAAATGTAAAAATATAATAATAAACAAAACATATAAAACAATTTACTTTAAAAATGTTTAAATTAAATGTTCGTTCATCGCGAGATTCCACCTATACATACTATATTGGCTATTATCGATAGCTAAGCTAGTATTCCTCACTTCGTTTTGCCCGTATTTTATATCATTTGAATCATTACATAATTTTTATTTAAAAAATACTACCAAGCTTTAGCGCCCATCAATGAAACTACCTCTTCATATGTCAGCCAAAAACTCAAAGACCAAGGTGCCATACGCATCCAGATGGGAACGAAACCTTTGTAGAGGGCACCCACACCTTCTAATTGTACAGTTTTCTTTAAACAATCGATGGATGACGAATACAACATCCCCCTAAAAATAAAATTCTTATATTAATAAAAACTATTGTGAATTTCAACAGTTCTTTATATAGTTTACCTAATTTTAGAAAAATTTCAGGCTTCAAAAGGTACTAGTGGCTATATAATGATCAGATAAATTGCATTATTTGACATTTTTCTAAAAATTTGAAGCATATTTATATTTAGATATATCGATCCTTTTCATATCAGGTTATGACATATGTTGGATATAAACTGGTAGTGACAACCATGCACATTGAGGTCATCATGAATAGCAGGCAAATAATCCAGTCAGAATATGAGTTTTTTTTATGGGCTGCAAAGCAGATTGAAAATGGAAATGAGAGAGTAGGAAACAGTATGGAGCCTTGGTGCATAAAGGCGTTGATAGTGAAGGTATTATACTCTATTTATTTGAAACTGATAGTAGTAAAAATGCCAGTGGACTGACCGGCGGTCCTATCTATTCGCAGGTATTTTTCAGGTAACAAGACTCTTTTGTAACGAAGTTTTATTGCCGATCAAATCATTTTATTTACATAGTTTCCTGTTGCTCCAGCTACAAATACATATTTAGAGCAGCATGCCCAAGTGTCAAGCCAGTTCCAATTCAGTTGGTGTGTTAACAAAATGTCTTCTCCAGCAAAACGCCAAAGTTGGGGCAGCTAACCCATAATGAAAAGTGTATAGTTAAAAATGTATTTCACTACGTTAAATAAAATCAAAATTGTGATTTAAGTGTGGGCGATTGTATGACAAAAGATTCCTTAATGATCGGAGTTGGTAAAGCCACAGTTTACAGAATTTTAAGAGAAATAAAAAACCGGTCAAGTGCAAGTTGAACTTGCGCAATTAGTGTTCCGTACGTTGATTGCTTTTATAATAAAAAATTTTGTAACGGAAGTATAAAATGATCAGTGACTTCACAAAATACACCCCAAATGAGTTTTCAACAAAGTTTGTTTCCAATCTTTACTGAAAAATTAATGACCTTGAAATTTTTGTTTTTTATATATACCCGATAAATTAATAAAGGTAATGCACTCGTGATAATTTTCGTTCAATCTACACCCCTTGGAGAATATTCCAGAATTTTTTCAAAATTTTTTGATAAGTACTTTACGAGATAAGGCGGGTGGACAAAGATTTCTCGCGATTTTTTGAAAATAATACAAAGAAAAGTGCGCGCAAGTATTACATTACACTGGTCAACAAAAAAAAAAAAAATTGCTTGTTTCCTGTGATTTTTTTTTTGTTTCTATCTCAAATTGACGCATATTTTTTAAATATGGCAACAATTTTTCTCTAACAGCTTTTGTTTTTGAGTTATAGCTAACTACCCTCATTTACTATTTTTACTTAGATTTTCGTTTTTTATTGGACTCTAAAATATATTTTGTTGTTGTTTTAGATATGGCTTCGTCAAGAAGATGTTGTGTGCTTAATCCCGATTGTTTTTGCTATATTTGTGGTGAATATATATTTGCAAAATATCGAAAACCTACATCGGAGTTTGTGAAAACTGCGTATCATCAATACTTTAAAATAAAATTGTGTAATCAGGACAAGCCATGGGTTCCTCATATTGTATGCCAGAAATGTGTGGTATGTCTACGGTTATGTTCCAGTGGAAAAAGAGATGCAATAATGTTCGTAACACCCATGATTTGGCGAGAACCTCGAAACCATCATGATGATTGCTACTTCTGCGTTGTGAAATAAACGGAATTAACCCTGGAAATCGAAGTAAGTGGTCATATCCTAACTTATCTTCTGCTCAACGACCTCAATTAAAATCACAAGAGGTACAACCCAGCACATCTAAATCTTCTGATGATCCAAATCTCTGTGAACCCAAACGAAATACATCAAATGAAGACTCTGATTCAGACTACAAATGTAGCCTTTCAGAACCTCAACCATTTAATCAGAAAGAACTAAATGACTTAGTAAGAGATCTGAACTTACCAAAAGAAGCTTCTGAAATTTTAGCATCGCGTTTAAAAGAAAAAAATTTGCTTACTCCGGAAACCAACATTACATTTTATCGTACCCGAGAAAAAAATCTGTTACCGTATTTTTCTCAAGAGAAGGATTTAGTTTTTTGTAACGATGTTGGTGGTATTTTGCAGCAGATGGGATTAAAACAGTACCAACCTAGTGATTGGCGTCTTTTCATAGACAGCAGCAAAAGAAGTTTAAAGTGTGTTTTGCTTCGTAACGGTAACGAGTACGGATCTATACCTATTGCACATTCAAAGACTTTAAAAGAAGAATACGTAAATGTTTCTAAGGTTATGGAAAAAATTAAGTATCAAGACCACAAATGGGTCATTTGTGTTGATCTGAAAATGGTTAACTTTCTTTTAGCTCAACAAGGGGGGTACACAAAGTTCCCTTGTTTCGTGTGTCTCTGGGATAGTCGTGACAAACAACACCATTGGTCACAAAAAGTTTGGCCAGTGCGGGAAGAGCTAAAAGTTGGTACAAAAAATGTTATAAACGTCCCTTTAGTTAGCCGAGACCGCATCATACTTCCACCACTTCATATTAAACTCGGCATAATGAAACAGTTTGTGAAGGTGCTCGACAAAAGTGGCGAATGTTTTAATTTTCTTTCACGCAAGTTTCCAGGATTAAGTTCAGAAAAATTGAAAGCTGGTATTTTTGATGGACCACATATTAGGCAACTCGTGAAAGATCCTAATTTTGTCAAATCAATGACTGAAGTCGAATCCAAAGCTTGGAATTCATTTGTTTTGGTTATGAGTAGCTTCTTAGGCAAAAAGAAATCTGACGACCATGTCGAGCTTGTTGAGTGCATGCTATCGAACTTGCAAGAGCTAGGGTGCAACATGAGCATAAAAATCCACTTCCTGCACTCGCATTTAGACCGATTTCCACAAAATCTGGGTGATTTTTAGTGAGGAGCAGGGTGAAAGATTTCATCAGGATCTTCGGACAATGGAAGAGCGTTATCAGGGGCGGTGGGACTCACATATGATGGCAGACTACTGCTGGAGTTTGCAACGAGATCTACCTAAAGTCGTTCATTCAAGGAAATCTTATAAAAGATCATTTGCTAGTGTTCAATAGAAATTTTGTTAACATAATGTATTATTTTTTTATATTTTTTTGGCAAAATAATAAAACTGTATATTTCAAAAGGTAAAGCTGTTAGCAATCTCCCAGTATTTTTTTCATAGTCAGGGTCATAGAAATACCCAATAACAGAAAAAAAAAATAAAGGAAACAAGACTTGTGTTGACCAGTGTTATATATATATATATATATATATATATATATATATATATATATATATATATATATATATATATGTATATATATATTTTACTTGTGTTTTCACAAGCTTTCATTTGACACCACACTCGATTACCTAGTAATAAATTTTTTTTTTTCACTTCCGATTTCACCCCCCAAAACTAACCCCTTAAATCAAAATTTAACTTTCAAAACCTCATGGCTCTGATGAGGCCATCAATTCCTATATTATTACGAAATTTCAACTTTCTATGACAAATACTTTCGGGAGAAAATCGGGTGTGACAGACAGACACCGAAGTCATCTTATAAGTGTTTCGTACGGAACACTAAAAAAGGAGGGGGTATAGACTCTCCAAAAAACAGATCAGGCAGAAAAGAACTTCAACTGACAAACAACACAAAACAAGCAGTAAGGCGTATTGTTCATGATCTTGCAAGCTGCGACAAGCCACCCAGAAATATCATAAAATGAGTAGAGAAAAACTATGGAGTGTTTTAAAAGGTATGAATTTGCATTGGAAAAAGTATGAAAGAAAATCTTTATTGATAGAAAGTGGAGAAATTGTACACTGGAGAAGAGACTATTTAAGGAAAGTTAGAAAAGCTCGCTCTGAAAGAAAAATAATATATTACTTAGATGAGACGTGGATAAATAAAGTGTACACAGTCAAGAAATTCTGGCAAGATGGAAATATCAAAAATGCTCGCCATGCATTTAATGAAGGTCTTTCTAGTGGTCTTAAACTGCCATCTGGTAAGGGACGTAGGTTAATTATTCCGCATACTGGAGCGAAAGTGGTTTTGTAGGCCGATGTCTTTTAATATTCGTATCCAAGAAAACAGGAGATTATCACGAAGATATGATTGGTTTTCGCAGATAATAGACTTAATACCAGATGGCTCTCGTATTGTAATGGATAACGCAAGCTATCATTTTAAAAAATTAGAACGAGTTCCAATCTTGGGTTGGCCGAAAAAGAACATCCAATCTTGGATAACCGAGAGAAAAACATTTAATTTCCAAAAGGCAGTGTTAAGAAAGAATTATTAGAACTTGTCAAGCTTAAACCAAGATAAAGCATTTTTCTGAAAGGTCTATGTTTCTTAACGTCGCACTAAGTGCAGCAAGTTGAAAGGAGATTGAGTTAAATAAAAAAAAATATTGTTGTTCTTTCTATCTTAAGCTAGAGACGTATCAATACGCACTGCAAACGTAGGCAAGACTCAAAAGAGACCTGATATTGTGAGTATGCGCCTCGCTATCGAAACCTCACGCAGCAAATCTAGATTTGCGATTTACCTAAACTCAAACAAAATAATCTTTCCAATGGGTTTAACTTCTAAATTAGGTATCATAACACTTACAATAGTGGACATTGTAAATAGATCGTAACTTTCAGGTTCGAATTATCAACAGAAGCAGCAAGCAGGCTTTTGACTAGGAAAGACATGTATAAAACAAGTCTTAATCCTTATCGAACACATTAAAAGTAGCTCAGAGAAAAAACTTGTATTCTAATATTATATATTTCAAGTTTTTAGTAGATACACCAAATACTACGGATGTCTGTATGCCTGCATATAGAAGGCTTAAATCATGTGTTATTTGTTATTTATACTCTATTCATATTGATATTTTTAGTGTTCCGTACGGAACACTTATAAGATCACTTCGGTGTCTGTCAGTCTGTCTGTCGCACCCGATTTTCTCCGAAACTATTTGACATAGAAAGTTGAAATTTGGTAATAATATAGAAATTGATGGCTTCATCAAAGCCACGTAGTTTTGAGAGTTAAATTTTGACTTAAGGGGTTAGTTTCGGGGGGTGAAATCGGAAGTGAAAAAAAAAATTTTTTACTAGGTCATCGAGTGTGGTGTCAAATGAAAGCTTGTGAAAACATGAGTAAAATACGAGGCTGGTTTGAAAAGTCCGTGCAAAGTCCGAGAGATGGCACCACCGGCGCGTATCGAGGTCATGTTTAGTTAGTAGCATCTCTTGAATGAACGGACACCAAGTTTCAGCCATATTGGTCTATTTCTTTGTGTTTGGCATTCGTGTGAATCAAGGAAGTCCAGTGATTTTCAAGAAATGGACGAAAAAGAATTTCGTTTGGTGATTAAACATTACTTTATGAAAGGCAAAACGCCTCAGGAGACTAAAGAGAAGCTTGATAAACATTATGGTGACTCTGTACCTTCGATTCGAACAGTTTATAAGTGGTTTCAAAATTTTCGGACTGGCCATATGGGCACAAGTGACGCTGAACGTTCTGGACGGCCTGTGGACGTTACGACTCCAGAAATCATTGATCAAATCCATGATATGGTGATGGATGACAGAAGAGTGCGTGAGATTGCTAGTGCTGTGGGCATCTCGACTGAACGGGTACATAATATTTTGCATAAACATTTGGACATGAGAAAGCTATCCGCAAGATGGGTGCCGCGATTGCTCACGCTTGACCAAAAACGAAATCGTGTGAAGTGTTGCAAGGATGGTTTGCAGCTGTTCCAGAAGAATCCGGAGGACTTTAAGCGTCGTTTCCTCACTGTGGATGAAACATGGATACATTACTATACTCCTGAGACCAAACAACAATCTAAACAATGGGTGACCAAGGGGGAATCTGCACCAAAAAAGGCGAAGACCGTTCCTTCGGCCGGAAAGGTTATGGCGACTGTCTTTTGGGATTCGCAAGGGATAATCCTCATCGACTATCTGGAAAAGGGTAAAACTATTACAGGTAAATATTATTCATCGTTAATGGACCGTTTGAAAACCGAGCTGCAAGAAAAACGCCCGCGATTGGCCCACAAGAAAGTCCTATTCCATTACGACAACGCACCAGCACACACCTCAGCAGTTGTGGTCGCAAAATTAATGGAAATAGGATTCCAACTCGTTTCACATCCCCCTATTCTCCAGACTTGGCTCCCTCGGACTACTATTTGTTCCCCAATTTGAAGAAATGGCTGGCGGGACAAAGGTTTTATTCAAACGAGGAGGTGATTGCAGACACTAATGGATATTTTGCAGACTTGGACAAATCCTATTATTCCGAAGGGATCAACAAACTAGAACATCGTTGGACGAAGTGTATAAGCCTAAAAGGAGGCTATGTCGAAAAATAAAAAAGGTTTACCCCAAACACATAAGTAGTTTTTATTTTTGCACGGACTTTTCAAACCATATATATATATATATATATATATATATATATATATATATATATATATATATATATATATATATATATATATAATGTAATACTTTGTATTATTTTTAAAAAATTGCGAAAAATCGCTTATCTCGAAAAGTAATTATCAAAAAATTTTGAAAAAATTCTGGAATATTTTCCACGGGGTGTAGAATGAACGAAAATTATCACGAGTGCATTACCTTTAATAATTTATCTGGTATATAAAAAAAACAAAAATTTCAAGGTCATCAGATTTGAGTAAAGAATGGAAACAAACTTTGTTGAAAACTCATTTGGGGTGTGTTTTGTGAAGTCACTGATCATTTTATATCTCTGTAACAAAATTTTTTATTCTAAAAGCAATCAACGTACGGAACACTAATTGCGCAAGTTCAACTTGCACTTGACCGGTTATTTCTCCTAAAAAGTAAGCGTACCTGAGATAAACAGAATGCAAATACTTTCGGTGAATAGAACATTATACTAGGTCTATATTATCCTGTACAGGGATGATTTCTTACCTTCCTCGATCATCCAAAGGCTGATTCATAACCCTAGTTTTAATGACATCAGCCGGAGTACCCATAGATGCCGCGACGAACCCAGCACCGCAGCTGGCCATAACGTGAACTAAATGATTATCCGGTAGATTTGTATGTCTTAAAATAAACCGCTTGGTTAGATCGTAGGTTGTTAGGTCTCCTAGGTTTACTAATGCTGCCCTTTGCACATTTGGAACAGAACCTATAAACAACGAAAATAAAAAAACGATTTTTATAGTTCAAAGGATATTATAGTAAAAGTCTTTTTTTTAAGCTATACTTTACTACTACTATATTTGAAATAAGGTTTGGATTTCATACATTTCTATCGGTAAAAAAGCTGCAGTCTTCCCCTAATCCACTTTTAACTTCCGATATTGCGACCAGATTAAGAACAAGCACCCTCCTCTTACAAATTCCATTATCAATAATCCAAAAGATTCAGGTATGAACTTTCAGCTGTGAGAAATTTGGGTAATTTGCGTTCCAACCAACTTTGCAGTGTCTAGTTGGAATATTGAATGTTTATGCGAGGACTTAAGGATATACCCTCGCCTTTTAAAAGGTGGTTTTAAAGTGTTCATCCCCTGTTTGTAGAATTTCAGTTCACACGCCTCGCCAACCCATTACTTACTTCTCATTAATGCCTCTTTCTACCTTCGGAATCTTTTCTATCGCTTCGACACATTTCTCGTCTGTAAGAAGTTGCTGATAATTTCCTCTTGTGTGCAGCTGGTTCAACTTTTTGGTTCCCACAGCTTTTACTTTATGTACAGTCTCTATTAATCGTTGTCCAGTACTTTTTCGATTACTCACTTCAATATTACCACTCAAGGACAATTAGTCTTAAGATGAATAAAAGTAAGGCAAAAATATTAACCAACACTAGTAACAACAAAGTTTTAAATTTAGAAGGAGCAGCTCTCGAGACTGCTAGGAATTATGTGTAACTGGGGCAAAAAATTACTAAGACGAGAGACAGTGTTTCGGATGAAATTTCAAGAAGAATCAGGATGGGATGGTGTGTATCCGGAAAGTTAAGTTTATACAGTGTCATTCATAAAGTTTGCATCATATGAGAAAAAAATTTTATTATAGGAGTTTTTGAAAATTTAACTTCGAAATGTGTTAGTGCATGTTTTATGTTTAGGATTACACCCAAATAAGGTCATAACGTCACAAGCCTTGCCTATCAAATTTGACATTTAAAATTTAAAACTGGGGAAAAGCGGTTTTTTTTTAAAAAAAAAAAAGTTATAAAGAAAAAAAGATTGCATTTTAGTTTTACGTCTATATGCCAATTTTCAAAAAAATTTGACAAAATTCACTTTTTTCAATTATGTCCTCCGAAAATGTTAATCGAAAGTTTTTTCTTACAAATTTTATTATATACTTTTTTAGTGGTTAATGTTTTACTAAATGTTACGAAAAAAAATTAGTTAGGCCGCAAAATTAGGCTGAAAATTTATTTTTTTTCAAAATGTTGTAATTTAACAATGCAATATTGGGGCAACAGTGGGGCGGGCTTGTGTATCAGAAAATTTATATGGGGAAAACTGCTTATATATTTATGACACATCAATTTTTTAAGGATTACTATTATAAAACATTAATATTATTTACTAAATAAAAAAACGTTCTTAAAATTATATATAAAAACAACACTATGTTTTAATTTCCAATATATTTAAAGTCACTTGACAATTGTTTCACCATACAATGGCTTCTTCAGAAGTAAATAAGAAAGAAACATATCTGGAGGTTAAATAAACTATCCTTACTACCTAAGATTATGCTAATCATTTTATTATATTATTTACAGACAGAATTATTTTAAGAATGCAAATCTATGGTACTATTTCCGAGAACTAATAAAGATTAAGTAAGGGTGAATGGTTTAAGTCTACCTGTTCGTTTAATAATTGATTGGAGTTTTTCCGTTTGTTAATTTCAAGACATTCAAGCAAATTTAATTTTTTAGATTTATTTTCTACATGTAGGATTTTTAAAGTATCATCAAAATTATGAGACTCGTTTATTATATGAGTTGCGTAATGTGAATTGTTCTTATTTTTTAAATAACTATGTTCATGTTCTTTAATGCGAGTTTCAAAAGATCTACCAGTTTGTCCTACGTAGGTTTTAGTACAAGATCCACAATTTAATAAGTAAACTCCTGATTTTAAGGAATTCTTAGATTTGGTTTTGTTATTCAAAATTATACTCCCTAAGGAATTACTGGTTTTGAATGTTCTTTTTTATTAAATGTTTGGAAATTGTTCTAGTTATTTTCCCTGTGTATGTGAGTGTACTAAATTTTTCTTTTTTGTCAATAATTGTGGGATAAATTAGAGATATTGCTTGTTTAAAGGATTTTTTTATTCAAGATATTATCTATAATGTTGGGGTCATATCCATTATTAATTGCTATTTGTTTGATTATGTTGAATTCTTTGTTAAAATTAGTTTTAGTCATAGGGATATGTAACAATCTATGTATGAAAGAGTTAAAAGCTGCCATTTTGTGAGGATACGGGTGGGATGAGCTATTGTGTATGACTGTGTCAGTATGTGAAGGTTTGTGAAAAATCGAGAAATCGTGTTTATTGTTAACTTTTGATATAGATATGTCTAAGAAATTTATAGAGTTATTGGTTTCTAATTCTATGGTAAATTTAATATTAGGATGCAAATTATTTAGGAAGTTAAGGAAGATTGTTAGTTGTCTATCTGTTCCCGTGAAACAGGAAATGATATCGTCAACATATCTATACCAGTAAACCATATTTTTGCTTGCCATATTTTTTAGTTCTAAGTGATCCATAAAAATTTCCGCTAGTAACGGACTTAAATATATTGGAAATTAAAACATAGTGTTGTTTTTATATAATTTTATCATGAATTTCCAACAAGTATCGGCTAACACAATCAAAGATGAAACGTTCTTAAGTTTCTACGCTTCTTCCTTCCTTTTCAATGCTGTTCTGTTATAAATTTCAAGACGAACATTCGCATAGAACTCCAGCTTGATTTCATTTACAGACTGGCGGATAGTTTCTTCTAACTGTGCGATATTTTCAAAAGGCTTCCGAGCATAAACTAAATTTTTTAAATACCTTCACAAAAAAAAGTCACAGAACGTAAGATCGGGTGACCGCGGCGGCCAAGGTACTTCATAGGGAAAACCTACCAATCCATTTCCCAGGAAAGTTTTCGTCCAGCGAATTTCTAATTTCCAAGGTGCTGTGACTAGGTGCTCCATCTTGTTGGAAGAACATTTTCATTTTTTCCTCTAAACTAAAATCTTCCAGTTCATTGGAAAGTTCGTTGTTTAGACACTGTAAGTACCTCGCGGCTGTACGATTTTCTCTAAAAAAAAATGGGCCAATAATTCTGTTATTAAAAATACCGCACCAAACGTTAGTTTTAAAGGAATATTGATCTCTTGAATCTATTGTAAAATTTGGATGGTTATCCGCCCACCATCTACAATTTTGCGACGAGACAACGCCATTAGAATCCAAAGTACATTCATCACTGAACAAAATATACTTTGTAAATGACGGGTCTTCTTCAGTTTTACTTTGCAGCCAGAAAGAAAAATACATGCGCCTATCATAATCTTATTCTTTGAGAGTGTGGACAAACTTTGGTTTATAAGGTTTGAACCTATTTTTCTTAAGCACTCTTTGAACTGAATTATAAAATAAACCTACATTGTGCGATATTTTGGCAATTGAAGTTCTAGGCGTTTCAATCGCACTCTGCATAACTGCAAACTCAGCATCCTCATTAGTAATCCAATATTCATGTTGACGTTTAAAATTATTCTCCACACATCCAGTATTTTTAAAGTTGGTAAGAATTCTTCCTACTGTTGTATGCGTTATAACTTTTTCCGGATGTCGTTGGTTAAAAATGACGGCAGCTCCTCTTTGAGTTTTGTAGTTATACCCACGATCAAAACTATTTCTATTTTATCCTGCTTAGTCAATTTAATTGGTATTTTTATTAAAGGAGAAAATTTAGAAAACTGTTATTATTGCATTAATAATAGTGAACAAACTAATGGCAGTTTGATGTTTTATGTGACAAAGGAACAAAACACGAAAACCACGACAACTGCGACAAAGATACGTGAAAGCCTATCATATTATAATTTGGTTTGAAAAACATGAATATATATTCTTTCCACCAATATTGCGTTGCAAAACGTTGTAACAATTTTTAAAAATCTTGTCTTTGACCTTTTGAAAATATGTTAAAAAACATTTAGAATAAACTATCCCCAAAACCTGTATATGAAATTAAGAAAGCTTCTCGCGAATATTCGCCATATAATTTATAAAAGAACTATTTTGTGTGGAATTAAGAAACTTAAAAAACCACAAATTTTCTCAAATTTATTATATAACATTAATATTTATTATATTAACCCTTAAAAGTTGAGCTGCCATAAAAATTATGCAGCTTTGCAAGAAGATTACATTGTTAACAGGTTGACTGCCGATCTATATTTTTGAGTTTGTGGTTGACGCCCGGTAAGATTTTTCCAAATATTTTTATTTTATTGTGGTAAATATGAATTAAAATGAGTCTTGAGTGTTTTTTTTATGTGCCATTCAAAATATTAGAAAAAAAAAATTTCACTCCGATCGGAGTAATCGGCATTGCAAGTGAAAATTTTTTACTAGATGCCGAACACTCCGATCGGAGTGTCCAATTAAATAAGTAAAGAAATAATAAATCGAACTCATGAACTCAAAACATTTATTTCTAAATCATTTTTGTACATTTTTATGGTAATCCTCAAAGCAATTAAGGCAAAAACCTGGTTGTCCAGGGCACATTTTGCATTCATACACTGTTTGCTTTCTTATTTTATTTTTCCTGCATTCTTTGTATTCCTTTCTGCTTACCCGTTTTGTTTCTTTAGTTCCTTTTTTTTCACTAACAATTTTTTCTACTTTGCTAATGCTGTGGACATTTATTTGGCCTGGAGGAATTTGCGGCAAATTAGTAATTGGTCGTCTGGCTAGTAAATTTCTTATGATATCCAATCGGAAGTCACATAATCGTAACTGGTCAGACCGCGAATATTTATTGTACAAAAAATAGGCGTTTATCATGCTCATTTGCAGCACATGCATGAATAACTTTTTGTACCACCGAATGGTTTTACGGCTGCAAGGATAATATGCCATCATTTGATCCTGTCTATCTATACCGGACATAAAAGCATTATATTCAATGATTGCGGAAGGTTTTTCAGATTCTTGATTTCTTTTGTTTTTTAAAAATGCCCATTTCGCTTCCAAATTCTGTTGAAATGTATTGAACATTGCGTTTATCGCGCCATTTTCCGACATGCACTCCATTGCAAAACATAGATTTATTCTCACCACGTTTTAAGTTTGCACTCATTACCTCTTTCGGATTATCTTTCCTCTCAGCTCTCAGCGTACCAGTGCAGTATGTATTTTGTTGAAGTAATTTCCTAGCTAAATTAACACTATTGTAAAAATTGTCTAGATAAACAGCATGTCCCACACCCAATTTTTCCTCCAATAAATGTAAAACAATCTTTTCAGTATGTCCGCTTCCACCATAAACATCTGTCGCACCTTCGTAGACACGAAATTTCAAAATAAGTCCATTAGGCTCTGTCAGCATGTATAACTTCATACCATACTTATGACGCTTATTCTTGATGTACTGTTTAAACTGGAGACGACCCCGATAAAGTACCATAGCTTCATCCAAAGACAACTATCTTCCAGGATAGTAAATTTCTCCCATCTTGTTGTTAAAAAAATCTGCCACAAATCTAATCTTTCCTAGCCGATCTGCCGGATCCATATCTGAAGATGTAAAATGCAAACACCTCAAGATAAGCAAAATCTATTGACATATATTTTCTAAAAACAGGTAGATTAAATAGCGGATCAGTTTTCCAATAATCGTTAAGACGGCTCAAGGATATTGTGCCAGTGTGAAGTAACAGGGCCAAAAAATTTTTAGTTCGTCAAGAGTAAGATCTTTAAAATTAGTAATACGTGATTTTGTACTTGTTTCTGGGCGCAGCAAAACCTCGACTGCGTAAGAGTTCGTTCGCTCTACAATAGTTTGTAAAAAATCATCATCAATGATCATTTCGAAAAAATCGATAGGTGCACCCTGTCATGGAATTTGCACCAATAATTCCTGGGGTTTTCTGGAACAAAATTTGTTTTAACGCACCTCTGTCGTTCCATTTTATCTCATCAAGGCTAGGAAGTGTTTGATGTGGCCGAATAGGGTCTATAAAAATTCTCTTCTTCGGACTCGGAGCTTGAATTTACATCACTATCGTCTGTGTCTGGTACGTAATGTTCGTCACTACTACCTTCGCTTTCTTCCAATAGCTGCAATAATTCAGTGTCAGTTAGCTTCTTTTTCTTATCATATACCTTTTTTTCATCACTACAATGTCATTTTTTTAATACCAGAAGGCCCAGGTTGATTGTCCATATTGTACGGCAGATTACAACCAAACCAAAAGCAAATCCGCGGAACCACTTAAGCACCTGTTAGAACTTGCGTTTTTAAGCAACGCCACCACTAGAAACACGTTTCATATCCAACGCCGATGGAATACTAAAACGTTTCGTAAGAACGCATGTCGAACTCCGATCGGAGTAGGCGGCGTTGGCGAAGAGACCCGACGCACTCCGATGGGAGTGGTCGGCAGTCAACCTGTTAAACTACGACTTTTTGACAGAACTCGTTTTTCAGCTTAATTTTAAGGCCTAATTATTTTTTTTTTCTTAACATTTAGTGAAACATCAATTAATAAATAAGTACATAAGATAATGTATGTGGAAAAACAGTTTATTGTCATTTTAAGGGGGAAAATAATTGAAAAAAGTCAGTTTCATCAAATCTTTCGAATATTGGTACATAAATGTAAAACTGCAATACAATCATTTTTTCTTTATAACTTTTTTCGATATTTTCAATAAAAATACGATTTTTTCACATTTTAAAATTTAAATGTCATTTTGACAGGCAAGGCATGTGACGTCATGATCTAATTTGGATGTAATCCTAAATATAAAGCATGCGCTAACATATTTTGAAGTTAAATTTTCAAAAATTCTTATAATAAAAATTTTTCCCATATGGTGCAAACTTTATGAATGGCACTGTATATTCAAGATAAGGCCATACCAAATAAGTTAAAAAACGATCGGTGCATCCTACCCGTGATTACATATGGCGTTGAAATTGGGACACTGAATAAAGCCTATATGCAAAAACTACCTTGGATCCAGAGAGCATACGAAAGACAGATGATCGGGATAAAACTTAAAGACAGAAAAAAAAACAAGTGGATATGTGAACAAATGAAAGTAAAGGATATTATAGAGCATGTAGCAGAAAGAAAGTGGCAATGGGCTGGACATGTAGCATGCACGACTTATGATCGATGGACCAAGCGAACAATAGAATGGAGACCACGAGAGCAGAAAAAGAGCATAGGATGATGGCGGGATGATGTATAGAGGGTTACGAACATTAGATGGATGACAACAGCTGCAAATAGATCGAGATGGAAATTCAGGGGGAAGGCCAAAATCCAGCATTGGATAGACCTAATCTTAATAGTGATAGTGATTTTTTCGATATGTCTCTAGTCTAAGATTTTCTTTAATAATGCAAGACATGGTTCCTGGCGGAACTTTCATGCCCAACTTCTGCTTATGGAGCAGATCTCTGCACTGCTTCGTCAAATAGAATACATTCGAGTGTCACTTAAAAAATTCTTATTAGACAACCTTATTAGGTACGGACACAATATAGTGCAATACTACATATAAGATAAAACAATAACTGGATTTTTTACGGAACTTGGTAAAAATGTATCGTAGATGAAACCCCAGATTAGAATAGTAATTATTTCTTAATACGGAGCTGATAAAATGGTTACAATTTCATTTGAAATAAACCAGCAGTAACAAAAAAGGAAATAAAATGAGTATGTATGAACCATTTTATACATTCGGAAATTTAAAATATACACCTAATTTAAAGATCGATGACTTTTGGGGCCCAAGCCCCTCTGGTCCGTTTGATTACATCACAGCAAATTAGTAACAATCAGGAATCGGTTAATTTAAATTTTGATAAAAATCTATTATTTTTTTTTTATGGGTCTAGCACACGTGCTGCAGGGAAGTCCCTAAAGCGCTCCAGGAGCGGCATGTGTGCGAAAAAAGTGATTCACGTTGTTCTTGAATCGCTGTAATATCTTTTACTTACCTTTCCATAATCCTCTCACACCCCCCTTTCGCCCATACTTGCTTAAAAGCATCAACGATACCATGTATCGTGGTGGGTAACCCCCATCAATCTTCTTTCTACCTTCCATTTGTAATTGTACTTTGACTAGATCTGTTGGACTCGCTATGTATTGTGAAAACGCGCCTGCTGTCACACCACCTATAAAACAAGTTTTGACAAAATAACGTGAAAATTTGTATATGGTCTTTGTTAACAAACTTCTCGTTTGTATATATATATATATATATATATATATATATGGAATATTTCACACCTACGGGGATATCCCTATCACCAGAAATGAGAGAGACGTCCACATATGTGTAATCGCTCAAAATTTTCTTTAATGTTTACTTTGCAATGCTACTTAGCTTTTTAAAAAATCAATATGGCGGGCGCAATATGGCGGCCAAATTCATAATGTTTAAACAAGAAAAAAATGCATTATTATATCAAAGAAACAAATACCCCCAGAGAGGGGGGAAATTTTTGAATTTGAATTCATTTCTGCGGTTAGTTTTTGACTTTGAAAACAGGGGTTGGAGTGACTAAGGCAAAATTGGCCGCGTCCTTAAAAAACTTTAGCAGAGAACAAGTTCTTAATTCCAAATAGAAAAATTCTAATTATGTAAAAAATTCGCTTCCTCCACCCTTATTTTCACCTCTCTGAGGGGTAGAAAAGTATAAAAATGACATCAGAGTAAACATAAGCGTCCTCGAAAACCCCTGGTAAACAAATTTTTAATTCCAGACACATAACATATTTCACCCAACCCCTATATTTTCATCTTTATACGAATTTGAAATACTACCCTTAAAAATATAATTAGAAAGATAAAAAAAACCTTAAATTTCTATTCCACAATCTGCAAGAAACTAAATTTTTACAAATTCTGAGTCACCCCCCAACCTCTGTTTTCATCCCCTTGTAAGGGTACAAAATCAAAAACTACCACAGAAATAAATTCGGTACCCTCGGAAATCTCCGAGTAAGAATTTTCAAAATTTTTTTTGACGTTATTCGTTTCTTTGATATTAGAATACATTTTTTTTTGTTTAAAAATTATGAGTTTAGCCGCCATATTGAATTTTTTAAAAGGCAGGTAGGACTCGAAAGTAGACACTTTAACAAAAATTTTGAGCCATTACACATATGTGGGCGTCTCTCTCAGTTCTGGTCACACAGATGCCCCCGTTGACGTAAAACGTCCATATATATATATATATATATATATATTTATATATATATTTATATATATATATATATTATATAAGAAAAATATTGATAAATAGTGCTCCTCGATAAAGACATCAGATATAGATTAGGATTTATGACATATATGACAAACATAAAATATCACTGTTTTTGTTTAATTAAGCAAACTGTAAATAAAAACTAATTGTCACTAATCTTCGGCAGCATTTAGGACACTTTTTGCAGCATCGATATACAATATTTCACGAAAAAAGCATTTATTTTTGCAGCACGTTTCAAGGCGCAAACAAAAGATATTGTCATTTGACATTTCTTCGATGAGTATTAATGATCTCTCTCTTCAATTCTCCTTTAATATTCCCTCTCTCTCATTGACCCACTTGAGTATTCATTAGTTGTGTCAACGCGTTACTTTTTAAAATGACGTTGCTCAGTTATTTATACATTTTTAAACTATGTTAAGATTTAATAAAAATAAGTATGAAGTGTCTCTCCAGTGGACTCGGGGAGGAGAAATTTTGAAGAAGGTATACGCTGCAGTGTGTGCATAGTTAATTATTAATTTTATTGGTTTACAATATTCGCAGACGTGTTTTGGATTTTTACTGTAGTCTCATTGATTATTTTTTAACTTTTTCTTCTTTCACAGTCTTACATTTACGATAGAGAAGGACACCAGTCAACAATAAGAGAGTGTGAAAACGATAACCATGGGGTGAAACCTCTTAATAAAAAAAATACCCCTTTGCACCGGAATTTTAGTAAACCACAATCAATGAGGGGGGAGCGAATTTTTTAATGAAAACCAAAAATAAATCCTTTTAAACTCTTATTTTTTTTTTTTTTTTTTTTTACTGCGATGTTCGCCAGTACTGTAGTAATGTACTTCAAGTTTTGTTCTCTAGTTTGTCGATCCTGTAATTCGGCTTGGTGAGCCGTGTGATATGGCGAAACGCCCTCCCGTGATGCACTGACAGATTGAAAGAACAGTGGGTCATTGCTTGACAATTATGGACCCATCGTTTCATTTCTAGTAGTTGATATAGATTAATAATGCTATAACTTAAATAATACCCCATATATACTACACATAGCTGATTTCCACAAAGGAAAATATTCGTCTTTGGAATTTTGCTTAAACATAGTTTCTTTAACCACTTATACATTATAATTCTTGTTCCTGAATAGATCAGATGGCGGTCAAAAGCGGCGTGTACACCTTGCCATAGTTTATGCACACCCTCTTCTCTTGTATATGAGCCGACCGCCGTTCCTAACATCCCTCGATATGGTATCTGCAATATGAAAAAAAAATGTATTAATTTTTAGAGTTGCCTAGGGAAAAAAAAAAAAAAATTTCATTTATTAATCGACTGGTAATCTTATCTAACAAGGATCTAAGAATAGGGATAAAATCCCTCTGGACTGGCTTTAAAGTCGACTTTCATCCCAATTTCTAAAAAGTTGAAATCACATAAAATGTGACAATTATCGCTTAATAAGCTTAATGTCTCACGTTCTCAAGATATTCCTGAGAATCATCCATACCCAAAGTATATCGGACAATGTTGAAGCAGCATCGAAAATTGCATAAGATTCGGATTCCCTAATGGGTACACGGGGAGCATAATTCACCTTAAATGTAATGCGTCCATCGTTTTAAAGATATGAATGTAGAGTTATATGCATGTTTTATAGATTACAATAAAGCTTCGACTGTGTGATGACCGAGAATAATAAAAATTCTAGAGAATAATAAATATAGACAAAAAGATAATAAATATATTTAAAACTCTGTCTGAATGAATCAGTGGAAGTAAATGTGGACTGGAAAAGTCGAAAGCATAAAAATAAACCAAAGGTGTTGTAGATAGGGATGCATTCTCTCACCACTTGGGCAATTTTTTATCACAAACATAGTTCCTTTGAATATTGTAATTTTTAAAATTACTAACAATGTTAAACTGTATAACTTTAATGGAAATATATGTCACGTTCTCACAAAAGTCTTGTTATTTCCCTTTTTCTACAGTATTCGGTGGTAATTATATATATTAATTAATTTTTTGAAGAAAATCTTTCAAAAACTTCAGCGGTCTGTATGTAATGATAACACAGCCCCACAAAAAAAAAGTGGGGGATATACTGTTGATGCGATAATATAGATCCGTAATATTTTTGCCCGCTGATCACGATCTGACGTCAGATTCGCCATCACATCTCAAATTTTTTCTAACCTCCAAAAAATAGTAAATATTAGTAAAAATTCACGGAAAAATATACTTCCAAAAAAAATTCTGATTCAAGCTTTTTTCATGAATCACTCAAGAATTGTATTACTATGTATTCCGGACCCAGGGCTAAGCTAATATTCATATAGATAACGTTGGTTGTAAGTTATAACAGTTCCTGTTTTCTATTCTAACCACAATAAATCAGACCGAAGGGAGTATAGTGCGCTTACTCGAAAGCCAAAAAACGAATTCAAATTAAAATTCAAAAACCGATCCTTAATCACCTCAAATATTTTCGTGTACACGGGGGAGTCTATTTTGTGTTGCTGCGAATTCATGCTGCAATCTGCGTGTCGGAAATGCGACAAAATTTCAAAATGGCGAGACTCACAATGATGAGCTGGGTACAAAAAATTTTTGTAAAACCTAACCTGAATTTCCTACCAAAATTTGGTATACCAGTTGAGGGAATCTCTCAAACCTGGTACTCTTCATAAAAAATAACCCTAAACCCTGCAAACACTTCGAGATTCCCAACCACACCCTGTAGTAATCCGACAACAAAATAGACCTCAAATTAACACTCTCTGTACACTTTAAACACTGAGACCAAACAATAAACTCAAAAACCAGGACATTTTACACCATATACTTCTACACAATAAAGTAGACCCTTAAGCCACTAAGCAAAGTGCGAAGGTTAGACCCCTGCGCCTAACTTTTCCTTTTTTTTGAGCTGTATCTTGTTTCTTATTTATTCCGAGCGAAATGACCTATTCAAAGGCTTTTGCACAAACGCTTTGGAGGACTATGTTTCTCTTTTTAGCGACAGACAATAATCCTTTGCATATGGTCATCCCATCGTCCTTGATTACGATTTTCTATGATTTTCAGATCTTGGTGGTGGGTTCCCTAGCTCCTCACTGCAGACACTAAGATTATATCTTGGTGACTACCGTCACAGTCAGTCCTTTTTTCGCGCACAATGACCTACTCAACGGCTTTCTGCCAAACCGCTCTTGACGGACTTGTTTCTTTTCTGCTGTGACGTATTCACCTAGAATTATAATCTTGGTGACTACAGTGAGGCAGAAGGCGGAACGTTTTCACCAAATCTGAAAACTAGATAATCGGTTATCAGGACGATGGGATGACATATGCTAGCGGATTATTTGCTGGTCGCTAAAAAGCGAAACAAGTCCTCCAAAGTGTTTGGGCAGAACGCCTTTCAATAGGTCATTCGCGGAAAAAAGAACAGATACAGCCAAAAAAAGGAAAGTAGGCGCGGGTTAACTTCACAATTCAAGGGATACTATTTGCAGAGTATATGGTTTAAAAGTCCTGGGTTTGGAGTTTATTGGGTTCATTTTTAAAGTTACAAGGGTTATTTGAGGTTATTTTTTTGAGGTTTAAGGGTGTGGGAGTCTAAGGTTTCAGGGTTTAGGGTATTTAAGAGTATCCGGTTTGAGGAATTCCCCAAACTGTATATCAATTTGGTAGGAATCGAGTTCGGGACATTACATTCAAAAATTTTTGTCCGCCATCTTGAGATTCCGGCCACTTTTGAATTTTGCAAATCCGACCTTCAGATCATGATCAGCAACCCAAAAAAAACCCCCGAATGTACCAATTGGTAGAATCGGTTGAATTTTCATTTGAATTCGTTTTTGCATTCGAGAAAGCATAACTGTTGAATTATTGAGATTAGAAAGAAACAGAACTGTATGCTTAATCCAACCGATGAATATGCTTTGCGTGTCCGAATGCCTAATGACTCTTTAGACGGATACATGAAAAAGCTTGAATCCCATAATTTCTTTTCTAGGCGTAATTCTTTTATCTTAATTTTTTTTACTAATTTTATATACCTATTTTATTGAGGTTTAGAAAAAAAAATTGGAGATGTTGATTAACACGAGCCAGATATTCTGACGTTCCAGATTCGTGATCAGACGGGCCAAAATACTACGAGATCTGATAATATCGCCAATCAAAAGTTATACCCAACTTTTTGTCTTTGTGGGGCTGGGTGTAATATAGCTGGAATCTGAATATACTTTGGGGGTCTTCTAGAAGTAGACATTCTGATATCCAGCCTTCTTCTGACCCGATGTAAAATAGTTCTTCTTTTACTTTATTTGTGGAGCTTTGGTGTGGCATTTTTTGGAATTATCAATCCATCCTTTACAGGGGTTGTGTCGTGGGTGTCATACCAAGTCTCATCTAGGTAGATTATCTCGTTCGATTTACGATTAAATGCATTTATTTTTCAAGTATATTTCATGTAAGGTTCGTGATTTCCAATATAACATAATTGCCTTTGTCTATTTTTTGTAACAAAAACCCCAAAACGACGTAGAATACGTCATTAAGTTGTAGTAGTGGAACATGTTATGTCACAAACTATCCTCGGGACAACCTCTGTGA